>OZ023205.1:40353378-40780878 GCA_963995525.1 Escarpia spicata | reverse complement strand
TAGATCATAACCTTTCCAAAAATGTGCAAGTTTGTAAATCTCAAGAATAATTAACGAAAATACATAACAAACCTGACTAATAGGAATAACTTTGATTACCCAGGTTTCACATTGCGGCGCCACTCGAAAATGGAACGTATAATCGCTCGACACACAACGCGCGGAACACAGTCGTGGAAGACACCATGCACAAGACCGACCATGAATCATTCGACACGTGTTCTCCGCGGAAAAGCTTCTTTTGCACATCACCCAAACACCAAAAAACTTGTATAACGTAAATTACGATGATAAAAAGTCATGCAGAACACACGAATGCAATACGCACAAGTCCTCTATCCGTCCAGTCATTTGGACTGCTCAAAGCGCTTTTACTCTTCACTCCCTGGCAGACCTTAGGACGATTCCACGATTTACAAGACATGTTTTAAATGTGTTTATCGGTATAGCATGTATCACATATTCAGGCAGACTATTCCACGGATTAACCACTGTAAAATGCATTTGCTGTGCTCATAAAGCTTACCAGATATAGTTCTTTTGTGTTTTTTTTTAATGTTTTCTATTGCTAATTTGCGTTTCTTCTTATATGGATACTATACTGCTATGACATAATGTACATATATTTCTTCATCTATATGTGTTGCTACATTAAGTGTTCAACGATACTGTATATCATAACATATTCATTTACACAAATATTTGTTCTTCTAATTTCCATAATATGCTTACATTAATCTAGATGATGTTGTCGGTCCTGTTACAATACATATGTTCGTTTTTATTTGTTACACACTAGATATTTTAATATCATCAGCAAATATGATATTTGATTAATTCAGGAAGGTCATTTATATACAAAACTTTCGTTTTAGACTTGATCCCTGACGTATCCCTGATGTCACAGTTTGCCGTTTGATTAGTTTCCTTTTATTGCTACCTTTTATTTTTGTTTGTGAAGCAGAGCTCAAATTTATTATTATTATTATTGTCCTTTTGTTGAAGCTGTCTCGACTTATCTGGTAAGCTTTGAGCCACATTGAAATTACTGCGCGAAGACCATTGGCTCATGTTCACCTCTGTGTGTAGCTAGCTATTAATCTTTATTAATCGCAATTTACCTTATCTTTGAAACGACAGCAACGCGTATTAAAAACCGGGATATTGCAAATTGAGAGTCCGTTGTTGCCAACGCGATGATTGTCACAGATGACAGTAATTGTAGTACGTAATAATAGTTTGCTGAATACGTGGTCACTTACTGTGTTTGACTGAAGTCCACAAGTCTCGATAGAAAAGCTGTTTCTGAGACCGACACTAGAATTGAATATTCTATTTCGCGCTACATAGATCATCACACACAAATTACTTCCTGTACTAAGAGCTGCAGACACTAGCGATTCTTCCTCACAAACATCCCATTAACTCATTGCTCGCCATCACAGAAATATACTGAATAATATATTATCAATACAACGTTTCCAATAGAACGCTTTGAAGCAAAGGAAATGGCATTGATTACTCGGCTAGCACTTGCTAAATGAATAGGGGCAAAGCATGCGACTTGAACGGACAGCGGCACGGCTATTACTGTCGATTGGTCTCTTGTCACTTCAACGGAAGTCCCTGTCGGATAGAGGTCACTTCGCTTAAATCAAGTCATGTCCCTTTATTCTTCATATCCATGATGTGGATAGTGGCCTATACATGAAATATTAGGGATATTGTTTTACGAAAAAAGGTAAATGATACATTGCATTTGGAAAGAACAACTGTAACATTAATTGCAATATATGGAGATAAGTGCAATAAAAATCGGTATTGCCTAACGGAGATGGACTTGGAACTACATTTACGATCATGCCATATTAAATGAGCATGCTGATTGCAATTGGTGATCACATTTTGGTAGTAAAGATTTGGACCAGCAGAATTATTTATCACATACAAAGTAGAAACCACTAATTGAAGCCATCATTTAATTGCACATTAATTCACCTTTGGAGAGCATACGTCATTGCTGCAGGAGAGAATGGCTATTATAAGTTCTGAGGACAAAGCAGGCCCTGAGGTTTTATTACTCCCCTGGGAAGACGGAACCGCTTTCGATGAATTCAGCTACCAGTCGCTAGTAGCGAGGACTCGCATCTCACTCACTTCCTGGCAGATCCTCCATATCTTCGACTTTTGCCGCCCTCTGGGAGATACCGAAGGTCAAACCAGTCTACACCTGGTTGTTGTCTTCTCATCTCTTTCTCTGTCTGCCTCTTTTTCTATTTCCTGACACAGTGCCGTTTTTTGCCAGACCGGTTGATCTAATAACATGACCATACCATTTTAGCTTCCGTTTCTTGACTATCGTCAGGAGGTCTTTAAAAAGTCCCATGGCTAGCGTGATTCTGTTGCGGACTTCTTCGATGGTAATTCTTCAAATTATTTACGTCATAAGGAGTCACTGTTTGAATATGGCTTACGACGTGATATTGTCCTTGCGGTAGCATCTAATCTCCATAGCCTGGATTCATCTTTGCAGGTCTGCTGTAATGATCCACGTATCGCATGTGTAAAGGAATATTGACATCACTATGGAACGCATCAGTCTGATTTTGGAGCTGAGTGAGATATTGTCATTCCAGATGGCTTTTAGTCTTGCCAGCGCTGCTGGTGTCGGTGCAATACTGTATAGCACTTGAGGTTTGGACCCCTCATCTGTGATAATGGCACCCAGGCATTTGGAGCTGGATACCTAGCGACTAGTAATTATTTTCTCATTCGCCGTGTACATTTTGTATTTCAAGTCTTCTTATTAATATTTCACAGATATCTACCCTCTACCAGAATTGCTCCAAAGTATGCACACGTGTGACCTATTGGATTATATCAATATTTGGGATGGACAGTAAATTCACTAGTAAAACGGGACGCTTCTATTTATTACCACCAAGTTGTTAGAAGTAGCTTTGAATAAGAGGCCAACACGATGTCATTTCATGATCTCCTACAGTGACTACGAGTAATTATTATCAATTACCACGACTAAGAGACTAACACGATGAATGACCTCTCATGATCTCGCATAGCGATTACGAGTAAAATACAAATACGGCGTCCTCTCGGCTTCCCATATAATGACAATGACTAACTGACCAACACAGTGTCCTCTCTTGGCCTGATACAATGTGTAGCAGCTTAATGCTCTCACCACAATTCTTCACGTTTCAGAACATGTTCGCGTAAAATTCGAACCATCCAGATACCACTACAATGTGTTAGCTCTTTCTGGAAATTAAATTATTAGTTAGTTCTGAAGTGGCGCGCACTGGCACAGTGCGTAGTGCATCGGATTCCCTTTCGAGAGATTACGGGTTCGAATCCTGTGCTGCTGTTTCGAACCTTGGGTAAATTCGTTCGCTCTATGTAGCTCCAGTTCACTCAGTTGTATACACGAGTAACTGGTTATAGACAGAGGTGAATATTTATGTACGAATAGTCTTCGCGAACTTAATTGCAGCGTGGCTGAATGCTTCCCAGATAAGTTGAGATGGTGCTCGATTGAACATATCTGCCAGGGAGTAAAGTGTAAAGCGTTTTGAGAAGTCATAATGACTGGATATTGCGTTATATAATAACTTACTTTCTTTACTTTTTTTATTTGGTTATCGGTCAAACTAGAACATTATTTATGAAAGATAAGTAAGATAAGATATATTTCGCTTCTGCATAGTTTGACACACTATTCGTATTATTTTAATAATTCTCACGCATTATAGAATTTAACATCACGAATTAGATTTGAGATGGATAAAATGGATTGGGGGATGGAGCGTTTACATAATGTTTGATATCCGTCATCAATACCTCCTTCCGCGTCACTAGTACTCGTGTCAGGAAGGCGACGTCCTTTGGGAAATTTAAGCATAACTTGGTAACCGTTATTACATAACTGAATTATCTGTTTTACTAATGAATATACATTAGCATGACGCCTGCAGAGCTAATTGGAAAATGTCTGACTTTAGTGGCTGGCTACGTACAATTCACCAACATGTGGCACGGACATATTCACAGCGGCGGTCCGCTTCGTGCCAGCTGCCTTCCTACGATATTTAAGAAACGTCGACATATCTGAAGGTGACCAATACACAAGTTTGATTGTGTTAAACAGGACGTTGGCTACATATGACGTAGGTGATACGATGGTTTTTCTCGCGCCTGACTATCTCACAAAGAACAGTGCCACATAGAAAAACGTAAGCCGGATACGCGTCAATGTCTTTCCAACGTGCTATAGATCAACCAACTTCTAAATCAAATGTCGGCAACCTAAAATAGTAGTCCCATGCCGACGAAGGTGATGATTAAGTTTGTGTCAATGTTGTGTGCTCAAATTATTGCGCGTTAATATATATATAGTGGCCAATTGCTTGTTGTCAGGCAATGCGGGGGTGCATCGCGCCGGTAAATTGGCAGCGTGACTCCTCGCACGTTTATTACAACTAACAAAAATGGGACGGGATGTCTTGAAAGACAGTCATGATAGTACTTAATTTAGTATTTAACTTACAGCATCGTTACAGAAATTTCATAATGCGCTCACAGATACTCGTTGTTTGTTCAAAATGACGAAGGTCAGAGAGAATGTGAAATTCACGTCCATCGATAGGCACTAGTCGTGATAGTGTAGAATTGTCAAATAATATTTGTATTGCTATGTTTTTGGAATGATAGTAGACATATAATAAGCATTATTGATTTATCCTACTCACAAAGTCACCAAACAGCACAGCATGCCCAGAACTCAGGAACACGACAACTCCGAGATTGACGAAATCCGCGTTTTCTCTTGAATTTTTATACAACTTATTCGACGATATTACGAAGTAGACCACAGTGACTGAAAAGCGTATCACCGAGCTGCTGGAGATCATTAAGGCGAAAGACGAGCGCATATCAAAGGTGGAGGCTCAAGTGAACGGAAGATCCACAGCGCGTGTACAAAAAACTGCAGCGTCTTCATTAAGGTTCGAGAGGACGACCATCGATTGAAAGTGACTCTCGCAGATCTTGCGAAAGTTTGAAGTCTGTAATGTTCAGTATTGACCATGGCTGGTGTAGATCTAACGTTCTCCACGTGCCCTACTCTAGTTCACTGGATATACATGAACTTTAAAAATAACCATATTTTATGCAATGCGTTTTTGTATTACATATTTCTGTGTTACAATACGTAGTTACAACATTATGTGATCATTTAATAATAATTACTTCATATTACAGCTATATACGATATGTTTTCTACAGTCAATATTCACATTGTTTTCATTTTGGGGAGGGCAATTTTTATACATTATCTTTTCACCACGGTTAATGTTAGTCATTTTATATTTTTATTTTGTGACAGTGCATAATATATAGTATTTCCCCAAAGCTTAGTGTTTACACAATAATCATGTTGTGTTTTGTTCAATATACTTACGTTATTCTCACTCTACGTTCATGCTGTGGCAGTACATATGCTGTCATTTGTTTTCACACATTTTGTGCTGATGCATTAAGTACGTCATGTTATATGTGCATGCGGCATATTTGTAATGTTCTCTTTAACAAAATGTGTTTGTATTATGCTCAGGGCATAGCTTGTGCAGCTCTTTCAGAACGACTATTGTTTATCAAATTTTTAAATATGATTGATAACAATTAATTCTTAGCGCAATTTGGTGGTCTAGAGACAATTATCTCTATCATATATTAAAAACGGATGAAATGAATGAAGATGGGGATGTTGAACCATTGCAACATTCACCATACTTTGACGATAATAATTTAATAAACCATTTAAAGAACAAGCAAAGCAAATTTATCGTGCTAAGCCTAAACTGTCAAAGTCTAAATGCAAAAATTGACGAAATTAAAATAAAGCTAGATACATTCAGAAGTAGTGGCTATGAGATTAGTGCTTTATGTTTACAGGAAACATGGCTCGACGAAGAGGCTGACACTTCTTTATTTCAAATAGGTGGATATACATTAATATGCCAAGGCAAAATATGTAGTGCACATGCTGGCATAGCAATCTACCTCAGCATCAAGTACAATTACAAATCTGTAAATATCCATGCTAATACAGACATTCGGGAAGGAAAATTGATTGAAATAACATGTTGTGCCATGAAGAACAAATATTTTTTTGAAATATATATAGACTACCTAGAGATATAATTGAAAACTACCGTATATTTACAGACGAATTGGCATCAAATTTAGTAGATTTACACATAGTGTGAAATAATAATTGCAGGAGATTACAATGTTGATTTGCTTAAAATTCACGAAAAACCCATAATATGTGAATATTTTGATACAATCGTTTCACATGGTTTCTTCCCTAAAATTACTATGCCAACACGAATTTCAGAATGGGACACTCATTGATAATTTTTGTATGCACTTTGTCAAAAGGATTCTTCAAATCCTTAGCTGGTATTTTAGTGAGCAATATTTCTTATCACTTTCCGTACTTTCTAAGTCTGGACTATGCCGAAACGACTAGTGCGATACCAAGGTTTATACGAGTAAAACATAAAATCCTGACTCACTCAATAAATTTAAAATTTAAATAATAAACTCAAATATTTATGATAAACTTAACGCAGATGTTCATGCGGATACGAATGAAAACTACAATATCCTCGATTAAATTGTTACTGAAGCTACGGATACATTTCTACCTATTAAAGCAATTGCATTTAACGAATAGAAACATAAGAAAACTCCTTACCAAGGGCATTATCATGTCGATGAAGTTTTGAAACAAATTGTATTCGAGAATGAAACAGACTCCCGTAAATACAGAGCAATATTATAAATTTAAAACTGACTTGCATACTTATAAAAAAAATCTTTTAAGTAATATTAGACTAGCTAAGCAAACGCATTTTCAATCCAGTTTTGAAAGGCATAAGCATTATGTTAAAAAGACGAAGTGTTTAATTAAAGAAATTATTCAGAAAAGTCAAAAGAAAGAACAATTTCTAGATTTGTTCAAAGTCGATGGGGGAAATGATTAGCGACAAATGATTTAACACGTTTTAGTAATGCTGGTCGTACTCTAGTGGAGGTCAATCATACAAAGATTACCTGAAAAACCCGATATTTCACACCTTCAGCTTTAACCCAATTGACATGGAAACTACTGTTAATATAATTGGTCGTTTACCTCCAAATTCAAGTTGTGGAAAAGACGGTATATCAACACAATTATTAAAATTGATAAAACATTATATTAGCAATGCAGTCACTCAAATTATTAATCAATAAATAATAACTGGTATATTTCCAGACAAATTAAAAATTGCAAAAAGTCTTACCCCTTTTAAAAAAGTGATGTTTCTGACTTTAACAATTATCGTCATATTTTTATCCTGCCAGTGATTTCAAAATTTTTTGAAAGGGTTATGTTTGATCAAATCCACAATTACTTCCATTCCAAAGCGCTATACTATAATAGCCAATATGGGTTTAGAAAGAAACATTCTACAGAGCTTGCTACACTCGAAATACTGGTGTCCCTCAATGTTAAATCTTAGGGCCACTCTTATTTATTATATACACAAATGACATAGCACTTTCTACTGACTACTACTCTACTTTTAAAATTCATAACGTATGCTGATGACACCACCCTTACTAGTACACTAAATACAATTAACGATTCAGAAGGCCAAATCCGAAGTAAAAAGACAAGAACTAACAAAAATTAGCAATTAGTTGAAAAATAATAAACTGTCACTAAATGCCAAAAAGACTAAATTCATGATTTTTAAATGCCTCAAAAGAAAGTAAAATGTTACAAATAGATGGGGCATACATTGGATGTGTAAATGATTTCAATGTTTACGCATCACAATAAATAAACATTTAAACTGGCAGAATCATACAAATAACATAGCAAATAAAATATCTAAAACAATCATCATCATCATCATTGTGCAGCCGTAGTATCCCGTGGTTGGGCGAAGGCCCCAGCATGTCGTTTCCAAATCTGCCTGTCTTGCGCTGTCCTCTGCCAGATGGTGCCCTTTCAGTACTCGTCTAGTTCGTCTCTCCACCGTCTCGCCGGTCTTCGTTATCTCGTAGTCTGCTGATGTGCTCTGCTCAGGTCCACTTCTGTCTTCTGATTTGTTCTATCACGTATAATACCTTTGTCTTCTGCCTTACCCAGATGTTTGTTTTCTCTCCCGATAGGTGATGTTTAACATACGTCTTTCCATCTTTGTTTGTGCGGCTGCTAGCTTGTTCTTTGCCTGGATGGTGAGTGCCCATGTTTCCACGCCGTATGTCATCGCTGAAAGTACGCATGAGTTGAAGACTTGTCTCTTCAAGCAGGTTCCAAAGTTACCCTTGAAGATGTCGCGGTGTTTGGCGAATGCTGTCCAGCCGGCAGTGATCCTTTGAATCTCCTTGTCTTGTTTTTTTTCTCTGATACTGTATCGCTGTCCCAGATAGACGTAGTTTTCAACATTCTCTATCTGCGTCGTGTTGAATAAAATAATAGGCATATTAAATAAACACTTTTTACCACTTAATACATTATATATTATGTGTACAATGATCTTATTCTCCCTCATATTAATTATGGCTTACTTTTCTGGGGTCATCAGGCACATCGAATTTTCAAATTACAGAAAAAAGAAATACGATTAATATCTTTAAGTAAATTATAATGCATTTGACACAACATAGTAGAGACAGTTAACAATACACCAAGTATTATCATTAATAAAATTTATACTCACAGTCTATATGTTTTTTTAACATACACAATTCTTTTATTTTAAATTATGAATCAAGTTGTCGTATTCATAATTGCTTTATTTGTAATTCGTAATACGTATTGAAATGTATACCTAAGTATCCATATGTACGTCAATGTGTACACGAATACATATAATGACTTCTTGTATTATGTATGTATGTTGATACATTGAGTAATTATCAACTATAAAAACAAGTGACATACTATTCTGATTTGTGTCATGGAAATTCTGTTGTTGTTTATATTTATGGGGTGGCTCCTGCGCTAGCGATATTATAATTATCTTAATGGGAGTCTCCCGACCTTATCTATTACTTACGTTATTCATTGTATATGTATCGTATTTACTGGTCAAATAAATGGATTCTGAGTTATGTGTTCTGAGTTATGTGTTCTGTGTCAGTGTCAACTTCATGTTGCCAGGTCAATGACGCAGTTGCCGTTTACCCGAAATATTTGCCGCGCGCATGTGGTTCCTGCGATTGTTAAATTACTCGAGGTTCAAGCCGTTTAAGAGGAAAACGCTAACCTACCTGCATGCGCAAGCTCGATTATAAGTAGATACTGCAGGTAAGCCCGAAATTCCTGTTAAGGGTCTCTCACAATTGACAAGTGCCTATTCTTTTGAGGCGAACAGGAGGGAAGAGGGACCGAGGCCGACGTATTAATTATTGGAACAAAACTAGCAGAAATACCCATCCTCCTGTCGTCGCGACGTAGACACAGACGCACCAGACTGTTCTCCTGAAGGACTCATACCTTACGTTTGTTATGACGTGCATTTCGGCAGTTCATCGCAACGCAAGTGACGTAAAACATCCTCAACTGATGGGTGGACCGTTAACGCAGCCCGAAACAATCGCGGAATATACGCGTAGCGTTATGAACAATCGATTAGCATCTGTCTGACGTTCGGTAAGGATCCTAAAACAGGTAAGAACCTTTAGCCAACGAAGAATTTCGAAACAAATAAAGGCGTTATGTTTCTTTCGAGAATTCGTAGAGTAATCCCTCAAGGTTTGGCTTCCGACGTACAAGTCGTCTAGGAGGAAAACGTTAACATACACACACGTGTGCACGCGGACTGACACACGCACGCACGCACACACACACACACACACACACACACACACACACACACACACACACACACACACACACACACACACACACACACACACACACACACACACACACACACACACACACACACACACACACACACACACACACACACACACGCAAACACACAAACACACACAAACACAATTACACATACCCTAGCTGGTTTATCGGTAATTGTCGGTCGTACGTAAAAAACAGTATGAACATCACGTTGTTACGTTATGCGTTGACGTTAAAGTAACGTTATTTGACGTCGCCGTGCGACGTGAACAATAACACTGATTGTGAAGATACAGTATTTATAATTGCGATATGTAATTCAAATCAAGAGTGGTGTGTAATGTAGTACAACAGAGGTATACTTCGTCAACAAATGTTATGAATATTAAAACACTATAGCTACCATATTTAGTTAAATAACTATAGACAATAAATTGTAGACATTGTTATTTAAAAACGATGGGCTGGATCAAAATATGTGCGCTATTTTCGGGTGTAAATGGTGTAAATTTGACGTCACTTTTACCTGGGCTGCGAACTGCGCATGCGTGCGCAAGCACTGTAGACTAGTTGACCTGCCCTTCTGACCTATGACCTGACGAAGAGTGCTATGGTGGCAGAAGTAGCTAGTTTAAGTGTCTTTGTTTTTCTTGTTGTTTTATTTTGTATCCTGTAAATAATTGCAAAGTCTTTACGTTTATGCTATAATCATGTTGTATCTTCCAACAATTAGAATTTTAAACATACGCCCTGCATAAATCACCTTAGAAACAATGCTTACGTCTGGCGCGGAACTAACCTCTGCCCGTTACACCGCCGCTACAACCGGCTTGCCAGGTAGATGTGTTCGACAACAGTTTACCAGTGCAAAGGTTTAACGCCATGGTATTTTAGTACTCGTATGGTCACACCCATATATCGCATTAAATGTGACACAACTGTTACATTAATATGCATTACTAAGCACAATATGGCCCATTAGATGTTACGCAGAACAACCGGAGTAAAGTAATAAGTTATTAGATTTGCCTACGTTCACACTTCTTAATTCAATAATGCAGCCAGACGATTATAATATAAATGCAGCCGTGTGCAACACGACAGCAGTCTTCTTGCAAAAACAAATGCATTAGAGTTGCATATAGAATAAAGAGGAAATAACTTTGTTTTTTGTCTAATTTGTTTTTCATTAACACGATCTCATATGGTTGATGTTAAGACTATTACTGAAAGACAAATGCTATTCAACCACTAATGGAATGAATTGAGATGTACATATAATCAACAGTGAGCTGAAACTGACTGGCTCTCTAAAGATACGTATTTGTTTTGCAGAGAAAATGTTTACTTGCTATCCAAAGAGATGCATTTGTGCACGATGCAACTGACAGGCTTTCCATCGGGATGTATCTGTAGTGTGAAATGAAACTATCTTACTCATTCCATGTGTATGTATGTACGTATGTGTGTGTGTGTGTGTGTGTGTGTGTGTGTGTTTGTGTGTGTGTGTGTGTGTGTTTGTTTGTGTGTGTGTGTGTGTGTGTGTGTGTGTGTGTGTGTGTGTGTGTGTGTGTGTGTGTGTGTGTGTGTGTGTGTGTGTGTGTGTGTGTGTGTGTGTGTGTGTGTGTGTGTGTGTGTGTGTGTGTGTGTGTGTGTGTGTGTGTGTGCATGTGTGTATGGCTTCAGTAAAATGAAACCGGTTGGCTTTCCGTGGAGATGTTTTTGTCTACACCGAACTGACCGGTTTTCCACGAAGATGTATTAGACCGTGCAACAATAGAATATGACGCATTTGACCAGCATTGAAACGAATGTGGTTGAGTTTCCGTGGATAGGTATTTGTCTAGCAGTGGAACGAAACTAACTGCCTGAAACTTTGGAAGACATATTTGCCACGAATCTATGTCGCGGTTATTCAGAAAATACAGAAAGACATTGCTAGTGTTATACAGTATACGAACCCAGTTTGTGTTCAAAGTAAACCTGTCATAAATTATCAGTAAACCAAAAGATTATTTGATATATGATAGGCTATGCGCATGACCTACAGTATGGTTTGTGCAGAGTTGGTTACCGTATATCATACATATATCAATTACCAAAAATCGAGCAAAGAGGAACATGCATGTTTGACCAATAATTATGTTTTCAGTTCTCCGTATTTCCATACTCGTCACATTCGTATTGAGCCTTGCAATCAGCCTCCAAATGTAGCCCCTGCAGACGTTTCCCACCATTTATAATATATCCAGTATATCCACTCAGTGCATTAAATGTGTCTACTTTTATGTTTCTATGCGTTTCGTTTTTTTTTTCTTGGAGCTGTGCTACGTCGCCTATTGAATTATTGTGTGCAGCGGTGCCTAGTCTCTCGCGACTCAAACCACTGGCCGCTGGATAATAGTGATGGCGCACAGTGCCAATAATGGCAAAGTCTGAACAATTATTTAAAACATACCGTGGGCTGTGCTCGTCAAAATTATGATGATATGTACTGCAAATGGTATGTTCTCATGTTTTGACAGTGGTTATCCAAGTGCTTCATTCCGCCTTTAATGACATGCCTGGTGGCGTATCCGGGAACTCAAGAGGGGGAGGGGGTGGGGGAGAAAGTTGAGCCAAGTATAATCACCCATTAGTTTGCCAAGCTGAAATGTAGTAACGCAATAGGTTATATATGGAATCAGTTTGCCAAGGTGAAGCATGACTCAATGCCTCCTAGATACGTATCTGGACAACCATCGAGTCGCGACATGGGATGTGAACAAATATGATCAACCACAACCACAAAAACGATAATACCAAAACAAAACCTATCTTGATGAGTAGCTCAGTTGTATCCATAAATAGGGTTCAACGCACCGGGCGAGACAGCGAGTCCCGTGGATGTCTAATTTTGTCTATGCTATGTCAATTTTGTCCATGTGTGGTTTTTAATGCTGTAACAATGTACTCGTATTTTCGTGGATTTCGTTCGCAGCGTGTTGGCGTTTCTCTACATCTAGCTGTGTTGCGTCCCTTGGGAACACGGGCTGCTTGGTTTATCTTTGAGAGTCGCCACAGACGTTGTCTGTTGTCGCTGATTAAAAGAAAACATAAATTATGTTTTAATACGTGCAATTTGCGTACGATGCTGTTTACGTAGGGATAATACAAAAAGGCACAGCTTTGTAAAATTGTGTCTAATTGTAAGTAATGTTGTTAGTAAAGACATTCACGTATTCGCATAACGCAAACAGTCATTTAGGATTTAAACTTATGTACTACTACGTTGCTTATGTAGACCTATAATAATCTAAATATGGAGGTTAGCCAGCCATAACGCGATCATAAAGTTACAGTTGTACTGTTCAGTAACAATTGCAAACATTGACAATATCCATCGTTCGACATATAGAGAAGTAAGCCTAACAATATTATAATTTTGACACAATGAACATTCATTTTCGTCCTAATATATTATCACGTGTACCTATTAACACACTACGCACACTGTATTTGGACACCAAATAAACAGATTCGCGAAGGGCTAACCCAGTTGAGGAACCAGCTTTATGTACACAAAGCGGGGAAGTTTCTGATCATACACGGCACCAATTATAAAAAGGTAAGTTCTTATATAGCGCAGTATCCAATCCTCGGGGCTGCTCAAAGCGCTTTACACTTTATTTATTTTTCGTCGGTTTAACACCGTCCGGTAGCAATCGATTAGGACCAACACTAGCCACCCGATGGAACCGCCTAAATTAACGTGGTCACGTGGTCATAAAATATGTTATCGAGGTTTACAATGAAATAATTGAATGAACATTAAAGCGATTCTTTGATCATTTTAATCTCTTATAAAGTACGTAATTATTAAATAATCCTGTTAATATGATTATTTCATGTAATTCTATGCCTTTATTTCATTAGAATTATGTTTTATTTATCACTAATGACCCTGACAATATATTGAAAAAATAACTGCGCGTACGCGCAGTTCCCAATTTGGCCCCACCTTCATAGTCCGCATAAGGCATGCTCATGAATATTCGGGACTGTCCATCAGACTTCGATTAGTTACGCCGAGTTGATAGATGCAAGAAAAACGTCATCAATTTGTGTGTATTTGGATTAGCCAGCGCCATGCGAATGAGTCGTGACCGATAAAATTATCAAAAGGAATCGTGGACCAGCTTCTGTTTATGTCACAGATTCAGCAAAGAAAATAACGAAAATATATGGAATAAACGGAGAATGAACATAACAAAACAAAACAAAAATAAACTCCAGCTCTCCACGCACGAAGCTGCCGATGAATCGAATGATTGGCATTGGTTTTGTTGGAATATAAAAACATACGAAATTTCGCATATGGTACCATCATGTTCCTTTTTCACTAGGTGCATCTGGCTATACATTTTAAAGTTTAGTTTATGAAACGTTTAGATAACATAAACTTATTGAAGCCGAGAAACATTAAATAATGAAACCATTTTGTTTGCACCATAAATCCAGCTGCTATTTCCATAAGCAGTATAAATACAACAGTATACATCACATGAAGTAATGTACAATATTAAAATTGTATCGGTGGTTATGTACTAAAATTTTATTTTAGTTTGAAAAATGTAGATCTATAAAGAGCACAATAACATTATTGTCGACAAAATATTAAAATATATTGCATCAGTGTAACAACATGTTTTGTTTTGTACTGGCAATGCAATCATTATTTGTTCTGCCCATCATTTATAGTAAAATACATTGAATTTGTTTCTGCTGAACTCCCGTTTCGATGACAAATACAATGGCCATTGTATGATGGAAATAAAGTTTACAAAACTTTAAAAGTAATGCATATTTTAAAACACTGTTTTCAGTTATCATTGGTGTATTTAACTCAAGAAGTTCCCTAAAAATGTTGAATGTTGTGGAACATTTATATTTAAAAAAAATTCTAAATTATTGTAAAAGCAACTTTGACGACACCTTTTCATACACTACTCCCAGTATAGTTCACTTAACACAAACTTGTTTCAACAAATTATGAAGATTAAGCTGTAGAACATAATCCAAACATGATGAGCATATGAAAGCATAAATGTTATTATGTACTCCTATTTTGCAACATAATGACGGGATGTTGTGCATTTGGATGCACAAATCGATCGATTGCACAAATCCATTTGAACCATGTAGTGATGTACATATTCTCAGCAGAAGCCACACGGAACTAATGTGGCAAAACAAAGTCAGACATCTTCTTCACTGCTGTGCCAGTTAACACAATGTCCAATTAACAGTACTGCTATGCATTTTGATACACAAAGCTATCAGATGCACACATCCATTTGAAACACGAAATGATGTACAATTTCCCAGTAGATGTCTCATAGAACATAATGGGGCAGAACAAAGTCAGGCACCATCTTATGTCAGGTGACCCATTGTCCAATTAATGGCACTGATGAGTAGATCTCTTCAATTTCCTCTTTCCATTAGTTCGGCTATTTCCAATGGTCCTGCAAATAAACAAAGTTGAATTTAGGAAACTGAGCCTAAATATGAATTAACTCATTCAACAATGTGCACATTATTTCAGTATATATATATATATATATATTAAGTTATGGGACTTACCACCAAGTGTACAGCTGGCTAAATGGAAAAGAAATACAAGAGAACTTTGTTAGGCTGATTCAGGCAGACTATATAATCCCAATCCATTACTTTACTTCATTAATTTTAATTTGCTTTTACATAATTACCTGTTTGCATTGGTGATATACAGTGCACTCCAGATAACTCGAACTCACATAAGTTGATTTTCGCTAAGTTAAGTCAATCTTTTCCTTGATCGTGGACAAAAGTATATATAAGGGCATCTTCTGATAACATTCTAGTTATCAGAAATTTCACTTATTAGTATTGTCATGGGTCCCTGGAGGTTCGACCTTATCCAGAGTGCACTGTATGTTTTCCTTTATTCTTGCTCTAATAATTAATGTTGTATGTAATTATACATATGGGCCATTCTCGCGAAAAGTGTACAGTAACGGAAAAGTAACATGTCAAAAATCAATGTTTAATTTGTATGTTTTAGCGAGTGCTATTAATATCAAACGTGCTATTCACATGAAGCAGCGCAAGTTGATCTGATCTATGATTAGATTTTTTTAAACATATGTATAATAGAGTGCAGATCTGCTTGTGTCAAAAATTCGTGCATCGCAAAATTCCGTGGCAACACGGTATTGCGTACTTTTAACAAACCTAAAACGTTTACACTGAATGATGACATGCTAGCCAGGTTTACTAACAAGCGTAGCTGTAGCACTAGAAACAGTCTGTGAACGTATGAATCTCACATTTTCATGTTTCGGTTCAAAAAAGTGGGGAAACGGGGACTTTTCAAAAAGGCTGCCCCAAGTCCCAGATTTAGGCAAAAAAATAACATCCACCACCAGGTTAATCCTCTTGGTATGGTTGCATATATTGATATTTTAGTGTGCATTTTCAAATACTGGGCTCGGCGTCGGCGGACGTTATAATTGTACTGAATCGAAACGTTTCTCGACTGACGGCATTGGGAAGCAGGATAAATAAACAAAGCATACGCTTCCTAAACTAATAAAATAGCAGTCAATATACATATGTCTACAAATTGCTTATTTCTAATGCCATTGCGTGATTCAACTCACCTCGGAATCTGACATGTTGACTGTGTGTGTGACGCCAACGGTCTTTGCCTGGTTCACTGCGCGTGCAATGAATATTCATTATACTCGGGCTGCATAACTAATCATCCACGTGGCAGCAAGCTCAAAATGATTCGCGTAAACACAATTGTTTATCGGGTTTTTGCGCAAGTAACACCCAAATTATGCATAAACAAGCAATACATAAGTAGCAGAGAAAGTACTTATGGGAAATTATTACGTTTTGATACAATATATCTCGAATGTATATTAGCTTACAAAGAATCGCTTTAACAGTATAGGGGATCAAACAAGTGCGCGTAGTTTTGCAGAACCAATTCCTCTCCGGATGTGGAGGCCTCCTTCCCAATCGCGTACGTATTAATTCTTAATCTTTTTCAATCAGACCCAATCCCCCGTATGGGAGTTTGACATAAAATGACCTTACACGCTCTCGAGTAACGCGGATCAGGGGGCAGCGACTACGTGAGAAACAGCTGAACACAAGAGGGAAGCGATAATTCTATACATTATATCCCAGGCATGAGAGATTGTGTTCCCCGCGTGAATGTTTTGGAAGGAGTTTCGTGCTGCCGCTCCACGCACAAATACCCTTTTATGGCATAGCTTGGTCTGATGTGCAAAAAGGGCTAGGGTTAGGTTGAAGGTAGTTTTGATAAGACTTACACCAGGTGTTTCCATGCATCTGTATAAGGAATGGTAGCCAATGGCCATCACCGAATGTTTCATGGTAGCTTCTTGACCACAAATGGCTTTGTACTAAAGTGCCAATCCCATCGTTAAGTTCATAAGCGCATATCTACATATAATAGGTGCCACTAATCTTTCTATGTGCATTACAATGACAAAATATCGCTAAATGGAGTTCGGTCTAGAATGGTAGGCCTACTTCTTGTAACGCGAAAGCAATTCAAATTAACAAACAGGAAACCAATGGCAACCACGACGTTATCACGAGATGGAAAATACCAGGATATATTCGTCCGAAGCATGTTTGCAATAAATAGTTAATCATAATATAATGTTGACACGTTTTTTATTACGAATCACCGCAAACAACGGTTTGTTTACTTGGTGTAAAGGTACATTTGTCACATACAAAATTATTGTTTTATATTGTTCTCATTGAGTGGTTAGTTCATCAATATAGTATTTAAAACGAACTACACAGCACGCTAACGTTTCAACTGTTGATGGTGCAGTGTACGTAACTGAAAAAGAAGAACCTAATCCTCTAGCCTACTCCGAAATGATGTACTGGTGCAGGCCGCAAGAATATTGCTGGATAATTTATTCCAATCTGGTGTAGTTCTTAAAATTACAGATTTTGACAAAATGGTTTTATTACAACTAGATCTACTTAATTTATGATTAAATAAAATTATTTATTTCTAAAACAGAGTTAAACGCATAATACGTCTCCGATCTGTGCCCAATTTAAGTCTTTTAGCAATTCTGTCACACTTATTTCATATGAATATTTAGATTTTATCCATCTTGCTGCACGTCTTTGAATTACTTCAAGGCTGTTAATTTCTTTCATTAGGAATGGATCCCGGATTGTTGCAGCATATTCCATTCCAACTCTTACTAATGAAATATATGCAATTGTTTTACATTTTTTTGAACAGCCCCTAAGATTTCTACGTAAAAATCAAAGTTTTTGATTACCTTTCTTAACCACTTCAGCCATGTGCTTAGACCAAGTTAAATCATTTGATAAAATAACTCCCAAATATTTCGCATCACTGGCCTCTCTCAAAATTTGCCCGCCCATGTGATAAAAACGATGTAAATGATACCAGAAGCTGTGCTCATTATATTGCATTTAGAAACATTAAATTTAATTCCCCAATCAACACTCCACTTAACAACACTGTCTAAATATTGTTGCAATATTAGTTGATCTTGTAAAGACTGAACTGGTCTATAAATCAAACAATCATCAGCAAAGAGTCTCACTCTTTTACCTGGAGAAATAACACCTGGAAGATCATTACAGTATAATAAAAACAATATCAAGAATAGCAATATTGTAGATGTAGATTCTGATCATGTAATTTTGCAATGTCATTTGTTGTTAGTAACAGTTGAGTTTCACAAGAATGTTTCTTTCTAAAACCATGCTGAAAGGGAGATAGAATATTGTGGTCATCTAGATGTTGACGAATATGAGAACAAATCACATGTTCCATTATTTTTGAAACAATACATGTTAGTGATACAGGTCTGTAATTGTTTGGATCACATTTTACACCTTTCTTAAATATTGGTGTGATCCATTGCTTACACCATTCAGCTGTTACTTCCCCAGAAAACGATTTTCTGAGAAAAAAAAGGAGCTAGCTCAGTTCAAGTTCTTTCAATAGTCTACCTTGAATCTTATCTGGCCCACTTGATTTACTAAGGTTTATATCCCTTAGTAGCTTCTCAATACCCACCACATTAAATATGAGAACGGAGGTCGATTGGACTTACCGCAGACAGCAAGCAGGAAAAAGCAGACGCCATAGGGACAGAGTACACGCGCCATCGCTGTCATCTTTCTCCGGGATGTGATACCACCAACACGTCCGACCTCTGCCGCAGATGCCAATTCACAAGTGCTCAAGCAGTGGCATACGACGCGAGAAGCAGCAAACCACGTGACTGGGTGTCGCCCTTAATAACCAATCAACGACTGCGTCGACGCTTCTAATATATCAGTGCGACAAACGAAACATCATTTCGCCCGTGACGATTCTATTCTAAGTTCCCAATCTAAGCGGTCAGTCGCTGATGGTCTTGCTGACATTTCCAGCCATGTCGCTGATCGACGTAGACAAGTGTAACAATGTTTGGTTGATTCATAAATACAATTTAATAACTATACATATTTAATAACAACCAAAACAATATATAAATACACATAATTATTTACTTCTGCTACTCAAAAACAAAGGATATTAAAAAGAAAATGACGTTTTGTGGCAGAATAATTCCATACACTGAAACTGTCGCAATGACGTCAACGCCAATTGTATGCACGGTCTATCTGACAACCAGTTGTACGTACGATAGCGATGTGGATGGACGTGTTTCCTTAGCTCGTTTCAGCGGCCACGACAACTTCAAGGTTTGTGCTACACAGCCTACACAGCGCCCAGCAGGAAATACGATTTGCTGACTTTGACGGAAAGACGACGGATGCGTCAAGCTGACAACGCTGCGGGATATATACGGAGTTCGACATTTCTCTCTAACGTAAGTGACTGTTTGATTGCCAACAGTGCAATTTTCATCATTCGATGTACCGGATCATAACAACAAATAAAACTAAGACCAAAGTGGTAGTTCGTTTGTTACACGTTTGACATAAGAAACTATTGTGCGGTGAAATGAGGGCGTCTTTAATAGAAACAAACAAAGCTAGTAATGTCGCACACACGCACGCACGCACGCGCACACGAACGAAAGCACGCTCGTACAGACACACACACACACACGCACGCACGCACGCACGCACGCACGCACGCACGCACGCACGCACACACACACACACACACACACACACACAAGCATCCGTTTTCTGATCCTAGAAATGCATTCCACTGTATAAAGCTGTGTACAAGCGCCGTGATGCACTGACAGGTCCATACGCACTACATGCATACAGGTATACAAATACATGCATATAGAAATTTACGATTAATGAAAGGTACGTTCTTATTTAACGCGTAGTATGCAATCCTTAGGACTGCTCAAAGCACTTTACTCACTGGCAAACATGTTCTCGACTTATCTGGGAAGAATTCATGTACTCATTCATACAGCTGAGTGAACTGGAGCAATATAAAATGGAGGAACTTGCCAAATTAAAATGGTGTGTTGCTCTCACGCCCGAAATTACGGGACATCACAGCACCGCGATTTTAGTTCATTAACTTATTATATGCCTCCAAAAATGTCTTACACCTTGACGAGACCTGGAATTCATTTATGGACCGTGATGTTCACTAGATGGCGAATAGCATACGCGGTATATCATGTGTGATTATAGTTAGTTGGGAAATTAAGCTTTCCTTGATATTCTATCGTAGTAAAATATTTATATTATAGTCAGTAGCCTAAACATTTTAAGGAGCTTTTCATTGCGGCAGTCTACCATCTTTCATAATTGTGGATTATTTCGGGCAAATTCTACATTCGTCTCCTACAGTGCCGGATTTAGGGTAGGGCAGTTGCCCGGGGGCCTAACAATATACTTTTATGGGGCGTCCACAAAACGCCTTTTGTGTATTTTGGGGGTCGAAATGTTTTTAGACGTAACTTGAAAACTTCAGTATTGTGCAAGTAGGTGTTCTAAACGGACAACAGTCGCATTCTGCTGTAGAATTCCCGACAGTAGACAGGTAGCAAGGAGTGGGAGCTAGTAGGTATTATATAATATCAAGCGAATCACTGCCCATGGGCTTCCACAGTCCTAAATCCGGCGCTAGTATCCCAATGAACATGCTGTGTCGCCGTTAGTCAGTCTAGCAATTGGTAGTACACGTACATAAATCTTCATAACGCAAATACATTAATTTTGTGCTGCAGGAACACTTGCGGGAAACAATCTACTTTATGTTTACAACCATCTTGGTGATGGTATTGGGTCATGGAAGCACCCGTGTATAACAAATTATGTCGTGGTTAACCTAGATTGAAACAAATAAAGACCTATTTAATCATTTTTTACGGGACAACTAGAGATATAAGACGTCTTCAGTCGGCTAACAGTGTCTTTGTTCAATCCATTCAGCATCAGGTTCATGATTTCTTGCTGAATGGTACCATAAACTGACCTGACCGCTTACCCTAACCCGAAAAGCGACTCTCTGGAGATACTGATTAAGAGCTTCTAGGCGTCGGAAAGTGGTGAATATTCGGGGGAGGGGCGGGGGCTGATGCTCATCAAACCCCTTCAACTACACTCCGGAGACCCAATACTTTGGTAGATAAGTGTAACAAAGGACAAGATTTATTAAAACAAATACACCATTTTATTTAAAAGGAACAATGTAAGTTCTCATAGCAAGGTAAGTTCTTATGTGACATTCAACACTTGGTAAGCTAATAATAGAATTCCCATTGAAACCATAAACTGATTTCATATTTCTAAACGTAACCCAAAACACAAACGTATTGTATTATATATATATTGTTTTATATAACATACTAACAAACATGCAACGTATAATAGATCTGATTATACAAACATTATTGGACAAGTAATATGACTGACTATTACTTTACATAACTGAAGTCACGGCAAACGGTATAATTGAATATTATATCAGGTGGCAGTGCACATCTTGGAATAACACAAAAACGTGATGTAAAGATAAAAGCTATCAAACATTGTACTTTCATTGATATAATTACATAAAACACGACTACAAACAGTTACTGAAATATCAAACTGTCGCTGCTTCCCTGTGCACTTGCCACCTGACGCACGTTACTTTGAATAACAATTTCTTCTTATTTCCGTGGGTTTTCTCATGAGCTCTAGAAGAATAAACGACTTCCCTAACATAGTACAGATGCGACTTGTAGTCACAAATGAATTCCTACAAACATGACATTCGTACGCCTTCAGGTTTTGATGTATCCTTTCGTGAACTTGAAGTATGGATGACACCGCAAAGGCAGTGCCGCACACATTACACGCGCATGGTTTGTCACCGATGTGAACTCGCGCGCTCTGCCTATACCTCTCTGGTGTGGTCTTCGTTTTTATCGTTGATCTGACTGCTGTCTCCCATGCCGTGCAATTTCACTGTCACTTCGGTTGTCTTCGCTCTATCAATGTGTTCCGGTATGACATCGAGCAGGTCACATTGCTTTGTTTGTATCTCTTTGGGGTGTTCTTCTTTTTTGTTGTAGCTATTGCATAACGTAACTGCCGCTTCAATTGTCTCCACTCTGTCGATTTCCGGCTTGATCTGGCTTGTGTCACCTGGCTCTGTCTTGGCCACAATGGAAATGTTTTTGTTTGCATCGTTACATGGACTGCAAACTCCCGTGTTGACTGTCAACTCAGTTGTTCTACCTGTACCGATATCGTCCGTAGTAAATTTAAATTGACTATCCTTTGCATTGCTACTACAGTTACAAGGCTTGAGTGCACTAACACTCACCGAATCACCTGACCCTGTTGTCTTTCTAACACACACAGACGTGTCAAATTTGAACATGTCCTTCAGAACAACTGAACACATTTTCAGTTTCACTTTTCTAGTTTCTCCCCTGCGATTACGAAGGCATCTAGTGTTTGGCTTTGATATATCTTGTTGCCCAATGAAATGAGGTTTGTCCTTCATTTCCCTCATGCTGGCTTCTTCTGGGACTTCCCCACCAGCAACTGGAACAATAAGAAATGTAAACTGCAGAGGCTGACGGCAGATGCCAGTAGAATTTTTATAATTATGACTTTACTAATAAATTCAGTTATATACATTTAGCATAAACAATGTGTGTGTATGCGTGTTTTTTAATTTCTGATTTTGCCAATAAATTTGGTTATATACATTTAGCATAAACACTGTGTGCATGTGCGTGACGATGGATGTCTTATGAATGAATAAATGTGTTATATTATATTTAAACTTCATGTAATATATTTCAGTCTTAAGAAACACTCATATTATCCTAACCAAATTTACACTGTATAATGTTATCAGGGGTAATAAAAAAGAAGGTCACTCATAACATATGCAATGCACACGACTGTAACCATGGTAACTGGTTTATCTTAGAATGCTAACACAGGATGGTTTTGTGGGAAGACCCATTGAACATTAAAATGTATTATTTTGCTATTCTAACATACTTTTACTATATAGCATATCATGCTATGAAGCTGTTTCTTTGAAAAAAATATTAACATTTTTGACGAAAACATTTCATTATTAATTTTTGTTCACAAACTAATTATAATAAAATATCATTAAACATCTTATTTTTTAACCAAACCACAAGTTGGGATTCTTCTTCTTCTACTTCTTAAAATAACTAAACAACATTGACATATAAATACAACTGGCGTGTGCACGTCTACAATAATGGTTACAAGCCTTATAGGCTTATGGTCTTGCAAACTGGTACGAGTTACTTTATTTTTTTTTAAACATAATACACTGAATTTGGGCAGGATCAGGTGAGTATTTTTTCTGCAGATGTCTTTTGTGCTTATATATCATTCTTACAGAAATACCCTGGACCTGGTTACACTTACTAACAGAATAAGTGCCAAAGCAGGCTTTGCCAAAGGCCAAGGGGGACCTGGTTGGCAATGAAAAATTTTGTTTTTGAAGTGTAAAACTGTTATAATTATAATTCTTCTAATTATCTACGTCGTAAGGAGCCACAGTTGTTTTTGATGTGTTCTGATGCTAAGTAATTAACAACTGTAATTCATGCCAACGCTGTTTCTAGTTATTGTAGCATGACTGAGAGTGGACATGAACTGTGTCGACCTCTAACCTGGTCAACGACAACTTCTAAAGCCTGGATTGGAGGCTGGACACACACCGACACGCCGTCACACGGTGACACACTTTACAGTGGTGCTGTTATTAACAAGTTCAGGAAAGCATTTCCTAGGATTGGATTAACACTGATAACAGGCCCTGGTAGTTCTTACTGCAAATGAATCAGTTCTGTCTAAATTTACGTAAAATATGCTGTTTTTAACCAGACATCACATCTCAGACGTACCAGCGTACTCACTTCCTGTTTGTTTTTAATACTGTAGCGACGCCTAGCGATCAGGCAGTAGTGGTGACGCCTGGTGACCAGGCTTATTAACAAATGCGTGCAAACGTATTTTACCGTAATTGCATGCAAACTTTTTGATTTATTCAAAATTAATGTACCCAGTAAATGTCATTTTCCAGGAACGCATCCAAATACAAATGTTCTGCGTTGGGTCGCATCCACATGTTTTGTTATACATTTATAAATGTATTTGAATTCATTTTAAATGTTTTATTTCCTATGTCATTGTACATGAAAACCTCTACCCTAGGTTGTTTTCCTTTTTTTACATACGAACACAACATTAAAAATATTAGTTAGAGGTCTAATATAAGTTTTCCTAGTGTAAAGCCTAACACAGACAGAATTGGTAATTATTCCGAGTTCCTGGAGTTTCCCTTTTGTGGGTGGGGGGGGGAACAGGCGTTTGCATGCTCCCCAGCCTCCCCACGGTCACAACCACAACCGGCGGAGACAAGAACTAGGACAAAGTACAACTGATTCAGCGAAGTTCTCCACATTGAGTATGATATCTGCCATGGCTAGCGTAGTCATCGGCCCTTGTGTCGAATCCGGACCCACCTTGATTTCGCCGTTATAACAACATTTAACAAGATTGCCACCCAGAGAATTAACTTCAGATGGCAGGTGGACAATGAAGCCTTTTGGCTTATTGAGAGACCAACCCTTTTATGTTCTTGTATCCCACCCTTCTGAGGTAAACGTGTCAATTTTATTTTTAAACATATTCACGCTACTAGCACCCACACAATCAACAGATAATTTGTTCCATTCATTTACAGTCCTTTGTGAAAATTAGAACTTTCTTATATCTAATCAACACTGCTCCTTTCCTAATGTAACTTCATGTCCTCTAGTCCTTCTATATCTTTAATTGAGAAACAAATAGTTCTATCAATATTTTAATAACCATTCAATATTTTAGACACTGCTAACTGATCTCCTCTCAATCTCCAGGTCTCTGGTGTTGTCAAACCACATTCGTTTAGGCGTATTTCGTAACTAAGATCTCTCACTTTTGGTATAATTTTAGTCGCTCTCCTCTGTACTGTTTCTAGCATATCTATGTCTTTCTTGCGATATGGTCTCCACGCGTGTACACAATATTCTAAATGAGGCCTGTTTCTATTGTTTTGTACAGCGGTATTATTTGTTCTTTTCCTTATACGCTATATTTCGCCTAATTAATCCAAGGATTTGATTTCCCTTTGAAGCTGCAATTCTGCACTGCTCTGAAGCCTTCATGTCAGCACTAGTTGTTAACCCTAAGTCCTTTTCTTTTATAGTAATACTTAGTACAGTACTCCCCCCATTGTATGTTATACATCTTCGTTTCCATGTCCTGTGTGGAGGCATTTACATTTCCCAAAATTGAACATCTGCCATTTTTCAGACCATTTGATCAACCTATCAAGATCATCTTGTAAATGCTGTCTATCTCCATCACGTTTAATCCTTCTAAACACTTTTGTATCATCCGAAAATTTAAACACCTTCCTTGTTATATCAGTTTCTAAATCGTTGATATAGTTTAAGAATAATATTGGTCCCAGACTCCCAGTACTGATCCCTGAGGTATCCCACTCAAAACCAATCTCCAGTTTGAAGTCTCCTCATCAACTACTTCCCGTTGTTTTCTGTCAATCAGCCATTTTTTCTAGTTAATTATACCATCCCCTATGCATGGGCCATTAGTTTAAGCAGTAATCTTTGATGTGGTATTTTGTTGAAAGCTTTCTGAAAATCTATGCAGATAATATCTACTGGTGATCCCTCGTCTACCCACTTAGTGATGTTTTCCAAAAAACATAAAATATTTGTTAAGCATGATTTCGCTTTTAGAAAGCCACGTAGAGAATGGTTTAACAAGTTGTTTAACAAGAAAAGTCACCATGTGATCTTTAATTAATCTTTCTAATAATTTGCAAATCACTGACGTTAAACTCACTGGTCTGTAGTTCACTGACTTGTTTCTTCAACACTTTTTAAATAACGGTATAAAATATAAAGGAACCATTCCCTCGTTTAATGACAAACTGAAAACTGTTGCAAGCGGTATGCTAATTTGTTCTGCAATTTTCAATAGTATTTTGGGTGGATTCCAACCCATTCTAGGTGATTTATTATCCTTCATTGCCCTTATTTTCTTAGCTACCATTTCCGGGGTTACAATTAACTGTCCTAAATAGTCTGATTCCGCCCCTTCAACTAAGCCTCTAGTAGTGATATTGAACTAATATAATTATCGTCCCTGGTAAACACCGAAATAAGGTACTCATTCAAGTCTTCTGCCATTAAAAATCCCTCTGATATTATATTTCCAGCAATTTATCTTCTAGAGGACCCACCTTATACCGACCTTTCTGATTGCTCCGAACATTATGCATAAAAACTCTAACTGTCATGTTTTATATTACAAGCTATTTTTTGTTCATAGCGTCTCTTTGAATTTATAATTTCAGCTGTAGCTTGGTTAAGTGCTTCTTTATAAATGTTGTAGGTCTTCATCATTTCCAGTGCGTCTATATATGACTTCCACATCATTTTGTTGACTTAATTTAGTCTAATGGCTTCGTTCGATAAGTGTTTCTTTCTGGACCGTTTCCCTTGTTTTTAATGGAATTCCAATTTGAAGCCTCCCATTCAACTACTACACGTTGTCTTCTGTCAATCACCCATTTTTCTATCCAGTTTATTATAACATTTCCTATGCCACGGGCCTTTAGTTTAAGCAGTAATCTTTGATGTGGTTCTTTGTGGAAAGCTTTTTGAAAATCTAAGTAGACGATATCTACTGGTGATCTCCCTCATCTACCCACTTAGTGATGTCTTCCAAAAAACATAACATATTTGTTAAGCACGACCTTGCTTTAAAAAAAGCATGTTGAGATGGGTTTATCAAGTTATGTTTAACAAGAAAATCCACTGTGTGATCTTTAAAATTAGTATTTCTAATAATTTGCAAAACACTGATGTTAAACTCACTGGTCTATAGTTCTCTGACTTGTTTCTCTAACCTTTTTTAAATAACGGTATAATTTTTGCCTCTTTCCATTCTAAAGGAACCACTCCCTCTTCTAATGACAAATTGAAAACTGTTGTAAGCGGTACGCTAATATGTTCTACAATTTCAAATAGTAGTTTGGGCGGAATCCCATCCACTCTAGGTGATTTATTATCCTTCATAGCCCTTATTTTCTTAGCTAACATTTCCGGGGTTACAATTAATTGTCCTAAATAGTATAAATCTTCCCCCCCCCCCATTCGTTGTTATTAGTAAATTAATTATTTAAACGCTTGGTTGAAATGATTGAAAGTGTTAGAAAATATGTTTCTTGGGTTAAACATCTATGCTAAAATGATTACAATTAATTTATTAATTATTAAATCATTATTAATGTATAAGTATCGAAGTTATGCCTATCAAGTTCCACATTTATTTGTGTGATGATATGTACATGTAGTTTTACTCTGTTATTTTAATTACATTCATCATCATCATCATTGTGCTGCCGTAGTGTCCCGTGGTTGGGCAAAGGCATGTCGTTTCCAAATCTGCCTGTCTTGCGCTATCCTCTGCCAGATGGTGCCCTTCCCGTACTCGTCTAGTTCGTCTCTCCACCGTCTCGCTGGTCTTTCTCTAGATCATTTCCCTTCGTAAGGTCTCCAGGTTGTGATACGCGATGTCCATCGATTATCTCGTAGTCTGCTGATGTGCCCTGCCCAGGTCCACTTCTGTCTTCTTATTTGTTCTATCACTTCTATGACCTTTGTCTTCTGTCTTACCCAGATGTTTGTTATTTTCTCCCGATATGTGATGTCTAACATACTTCTTTCCACCTTTGTTTGTGCGGCTGCTAGCTTGTTCTTTGCCTGGATGGTGAGTGCCCATGTTTCCGCACCGTATGTCATCGCTGGAAGTACGCATGAGTTGCAGACTTGTCTCTTCAAGCAGGTTCCAAAGTTACCCTTGAAAATGTCCCGGTGTTTGTCCTTGTCTTGGTTTTTGTCTCTGATATTGTATCGCTGTCCCAGATAGACGTAGCTTTCAACATTCTTTATCTGCGTCGTGTTGATATGTGTGTGTGTGTGTGTGTGTGTGTGTGTGTGTGTGTGTGTGTGTGTGTGTGTGTGTGTGTGTGTGTGTGTGTGTGTGTGTGTGTGTGTGTGTGTGTGTGTGTGTGTGTGTGTGTGTGTGTGTGTGTGTGTGTGTGTGTGTGTGTGTGTGTGTGTAACCGGCAAGCTTACTGAGCAATAAGTAAACTATTATTATTATTAATTTTAATCTACATTATTATTATTCCCAAACTCCAAGTACTCCTTTTGTTCTCATTACTTTTAATATGTTAAGTCTGTAGACGCTGCCTGAGAAAGCCATTAGGTTCTCTTCCCAGGCGGTGTCAGTTTCCCCAGCAGTAACCAAGTGAGGGTCATACCCCGGTCACTAAGCCAGGATTAATTATGAGACGCCATCACAGAGTTTCCGAGAAAAGCTGGACAGACAGCGCTCCAGTGTTTTTCCACGAAGTTTCGTGTTTTAACAGAGGTATAAACACAAATGAAGATGTAAGGTGGGTGGATTGAACCAGGATATAATTAACAGCAGATTTATGTAATTATCTCCCAATACTTGCTATTAATGGTACTTTTAAGTTCCCCGTGGGAAGGTCAGTTAATTGGTCTGTATTGACAGTGTGGGCGGAATTCCCCCAACACTTACAGCTGTTGTGTATTATGGCATACACAGGTTAAATTCCACTGTTTGGGATAAGGAAGCACTATCTACACAATTGCATGGTTCATAATCTACTAATTAGCGTGAGTCTTTAATACTCAATAGGAGATCATTGTGTTGATATGTTCCCTGCTGAGATGCTGGCACAGTAGGCTGTGTAATGTGTCTGCAGCGGGTGTCGGGTATCGCTATTCCCTAGGGAGTAGGGACAGCATGTTGACTGTCAGTGGATAGACGGACTGCCCATTGAGTTTAGCAGAGTAGTTTCTACTGAAGGGCTATTAATGCCCAGTGTAGTGGGTAACTTATATATTGATAGGATAGGTGTGTTTAATTAAGGTGATTTATAATTGTTGTTAGCAATTACACTTACCTTTTACTTGCAAATCTAGACAACTTCAGCTTATACAGCTGTATATGTGACACTTAGCACGTGTTCTTACAGCAGAATTACATATGCTATTTTAGTGCATTTTAAGGGAACCATTATGTCAGCATACATATAATTATATCGTGTAAGTCATTACTTGGTTTATTTACAGAGAGTGCATGGTGTGATTGCACTGAGCAGTGCTCAAGCACTGTGTTAGACTGCAGTTCCCAGTTGGGGTGAGCATTGTTACCTTCCATGTCGTGGGGTATTCCTAATTGGTTAGAGACAATGCAGTTAGACATGCGTTTAGTATTGATTAATGGACTCTTATTCTATGTGGATGATGAGCCGTTACATGATGATAATGGTCATGTATATGTACCGATGCTTTATTATGCATAGAGGAGTATCTCATACACATGCGTTTAATTGTAGAAGTATTACAACTGAGTTTATACTGTATTTACATTTTACATTGATTGGATACTGTGTTAATGATACTTAGGATGCATTTGAATGTATTTCTTGATTTGGGAATACCGTGTTTAAACTAATATAGACCTATGTGTTATTGATAGTAAGTCCTTCAATGAGTATTGCCGTTTGGATATCTAGTTACAAATATCACAGGTGCTAGCCTGCTATTTGGTATCTGAGATGATCTATATGTAATTTAACTGTATCAAAGTTATGCAAGGAATATTATGTTTAACGCTGTTGTTGAATAATCATTTGTATCCATTGTTGCACTTGTCCTAATCGTATGTTATTATGTTGCAGGTTTTTGTTTTTTTGTTTTACTTTGTATTTTAGATTATCAACACAATAATTGATAGTCATCATTTAACCGTGTTGCCTGTCTTCATGGTAAATCCCCCGCTACATATATATATATATATTGGTGTGTCATTTCCTAGCATCACTTTTGTCTTCGAGATGTTCATCCTTAGACTTTGTTTTTCGCTTTCAACAGCTAGCTCCTGCAGCATGTTTTGTAGTTCTTGCGGTGTAGTAGCGCATATGACTATGTCGTCGGTGAAGCAAAGAAGGCTGAGATATTCTCCGTCTATCCTCAAGCCTCTGGTTTCCCAGGTCAGTCTTCGGAATATGCTTTCGAGTGTTGCAGTGAACAGCTTGGGCGATATGGTGTCACTGTCGTATAGTGGAGCAGATATGTGTAAATAACAAGAATTGTGGGTTTTGTGGTATATGCACCAAAAAAAATTGTATATGATGTTAAGGGGGTACTAAGTGATGTAAGATATAGTTCTAAGCTGAATTGTTTCCGTGACGCCCGTAATGTGGGAAAAACCAAAATGGCCGCAGCCTGAATCTAAATATCTATTAATTGTCCTATCTTCGTGAATAGTTAACATAAAAACATAAATAAAGTGTCTTTTTATATGTTTTCAGACATGCCGAATCCAATGGCGTCATCAATTCTTTGAAAAAGTGCATATATTTTAAGATATGGCACAGGTTAATGATAAAATTCAAGATGGCCGCCACCCGCATTGTGAATATCTACCAAATGTCATATCTTCCCAACCAGTTGACATAAAACCATGGTTGAAGTGTCCTTGTATTTTTTTTCGGACAAAACAAACTGTTCTGTACATGTCATATTGAAACAACACTTAGTTGGAGTCATTGTGGTTGCAGTTACTACTGCATAGTCCTGTGCACCCTATCTGGCATCCACAGCGTAGCAACTCGGAACATGACGCCGCTGTGTCTGGGAGTAACAGTGGTTCCCAGCCTTCTGTGGCACTCTTACGCCATCCGCAGGTCTCTGGAGAAAGAAGTTCTGGAGTACGGACATGTGCCTGTCCCCACACATGTCCACCTTGGTATATAGCCCATGTTGTGTGTTGCAACAGTGCTGCTCCTGTAGCTTCTATGGCGTCGATATACCTGGCTTTGGTATTGAAGATATGTTTTCTGGCAGAGTCAACACTAGTATCTGTGCAGGTTCGGTCATACAGTAGCACAACGTAGGACTCTAGCACAGACATGCAGTCTTCACTGAAGCTCGATGGGTGTGTCAACAAGGTAGAGAATACTTGGGTGACTTCATTGAAAGATTTTCAGATGTCGAATGCAGTCTTTTTCCCCTGCCTGCAAATGATGACAGCGTTTCGCAACCTGTGAAGGCATGGAACATGGGGAGTGCACGTGCCTTCTCACCACCCAGTGTTGTGGCGATGTCGTGAGCAGGAATATACCTCAGGTGTTTGCCTGTGCCAAATGCGACCCATAGTTCCGTGTTCTCAACGAGCACAGCACTAGATTCTGCCAGAACTAGCACGTCAATCCACAGTATGCAATACGATTCTGCGATACCCCCTGTTTGCTGCATTGACTGCATGAAGGAACATCCGTGTGTTGACCTCTACATGCGTACATGGATGTAGGGATGAGACGTCCTGATGAACTCTGGTGCAAAGTACATCCTGGCCACATGTTGAGTAAACCTCCTTCTCCGCAGAAAGATTCTCTACAACCTTTGGTGGTAAATAAAAGAACTTATACATTGTATGTTATTGTACATGTTGCAGATAATGATCTTGATATTAGAACGTAAATGCTATTATTATGTCAGTGATCATCGATGTATTTGAAGTGTGTAAACGCATGTATATTGTTTCCAAAATCAATCATGCAATACTGGCAGCTTACCAGGTGTGCAAAGAAGTTGAATAGTTTAGTCTTGTTGTCTTCCAGACTTAAAAACTCTTGCCAATTTCCTGGGATTGTGTTGGATGCTGCAACTCTCCTTCGAACACCTTTTCCTCGTTTCTCTCGTGCAAATTCAGATTCCCTTCCAGGTACACATCCCAAATGATGTAAATTCTTGTCACGTTTCTTAGCTGTGCTTTTACGTAAGGAAGAAACACCTATGTGACATATTATTTGAATGTTTTGACACCGATTGGCTTCAACATGTTGATGATTGCCGCACCATCCAATATGATGACATCGACTGACACGAGGTGCAGAACTTTTCCAGACATTCCACAAGATTAGACTTCATCCCAAACGGGAGTTTTCCTAGCTGAGACGTATGTATGATTCTCGTGCTTGAAGAAATTGTCCAAGTCGCCGTCGCGGGTTTGACAGGCAATGTACAGTCGTGGAAACAATGGATAGTCGCTCTTGAGTGACGACACGATCTGTTTTTCTTTTGATAGAACTCTTGATGGTGGTCGGTTGACAAGGATTTCTACTGATGGGATCAGATACATTTGTTATTCGTTGTGTAACTCACTCTGTCATGTACTTTTAATACTGCTCCTGACCTGTCTTCTCTGTCACAAGCACGGTTTCGACTGTTGCTGGATCAGCGTCGTATCTAGTGTCAAGTACCAGTAGGTAGCCACTATCTTCTGTGGATGGAGTTCCCATGTCTTCAATTACTCGAAAAAGAGTCCTGACCTCCTTAGCAAATGTGACTTGCACAGACTCAGTATGCTCATGGTGCTTGAGATTGCTTGTATCAGTGTTCTCAAAGCTGCGATCCATGCTACTGATCTCAAATTCCTCAATGTCCTTCGCCAATTCAGGTCCTGCCACCATCCAGCACAGTAGGGCTCTTGGATTTTGTAACAAACTGACTGCCCCACCATCTCCTTTTCACGACCTTGTTGTTTTGTTCGTGTGCACGGTCGATAGCTATCGCTGAGAATGGAAGTTTTGTTTTGTGCACAACAAAGCCTCCTTGAGCGAACTGGCTTGCTACGTCAGGATGTCGTACATGCAACGTCATCATGTCACGAATGTGAATCGGCACCCATCGAGAATAGTGAGTGTGGTCCAGTGCGAAAAACCATGGTGTCAACATGCCAGGACAGCGACATAGAGCGAGAAGTTGGAATCACGTAGAGACCTCACATACACCAAGACGAGGAGCTCCAGCTGCATGACGATAAACCATGTCAAAAAATATACAAGGACACTTCAACCAAGGTTTTATGTCAACTGGTTGGGAAAGTATGACATTTGGTATGTATTCACAATTCAGGTGGCGGCCATCTTGAATTTTATCATTAACCTGTGCCCTATCTTAAAATATATGCACTTTTTCAATTAATTGATGACGCCATTGGATTCGGCATGTCTGAAAACATATAAAAATACACTTTATTTATGTTTTTATATTAACTATTCACGAAGATAGGACAATTAATAGATATTTAGATTCGGGCGGCGGCCATTTTGGATTTTCCCATATTACGGGCGTCACGGAAACAATTCAGCTTGGCACTATATCCTAAATCATTTAGTACCCACTGAACATCATATACACCAATTATTGTGATTTTACCACAAAACCCACAATTATTTCACATATCTGCCCCACTAGTACTCCTCTCTTTATGTTGATCTTGTTGCTCTTTTTGTGTAGGTGGACTGTCATCGAGCTGTTCGTGTGGATGTCTTTCAGGAGATCGATGTACACATCTTCTATCCCCTGTTCTTGAACGGAGGTGAGTATTGCTTGAGTTTGCACCGAATCGAAAGCCTTCTCATGGTCGACAAAAGCGATGCAAAGCGGGATATTATATTCTCGGCACTTCGCTTTCAGTTGGTTTACGACGTGTACGTGGTCTGTCGTTGAGTACCTGCTTCTGAATCCTGCTTGCTCTCGTGGTTGGTTTTCGTCGATTGTCTTCTCTAGCCTATTCGTTAGTATAGTTGTGAGTAATTTGTAGATGTTTTACAACATATATATCGGTATGTAGTTCTTTAAGTCTTTTTTATTTCCCTTCTTGAAGATAGTCACCATATCTGCGTTCTTCCAAGCGGTGGGTATTCGTCTTTCTGACAAGCAGTTAGTATACAGCTTAACCAGTGTCTTCGAGATGATATCTACTGCTTACATTGTCGTTGCCTGATGTCTTCCCATTCTTCATATCTCTTAGCGGGGTAGCGCTGCTTCCACCTCCCATGGTATTATCTCTGGTACTTCTTTCGGGTCGGTGTGAATTATGGTACTCTGTTCACTGTCGTATAGCTCGGTGTAAAGTTTGAAATGTTTCCGGTTTTAGTAACGATTCTATGGAAAACGGTTATCAATGACAATGTAACAATGCAAACAGACGCAGCGTTTGTATATATTTTCTTTGAAATATTTAATTATGGCATTCTAATATAAACCTAAAAACGGCTAAACATTACCTATATATATATTTACTGCTACAAGCGAACAATAACATAATCAATATACGATGATTGTGGTGGAAGTGGATTTAATTAATGCTGGAAAGCGCCTACTGATGCCGTCACTGATGGTTGTGCCTGAGGCTGTGATGCTGGCGGGCTGTACAATTTTGAAAATATATGCCCACAACACGTACAATAATGCTACATACACCATTTTAAAGATAACCTTTCATACTAGACTGCCTTCGCAATTTCATTTCAGGGGGCGCGCGATAGTGTAGTGATTAGCACATCCGCCTGACATGCCGGCGCCCCGAGTTCGAAACCCGGACCGGGCAGGTATGGTATATTTGGTGTAAAAACCTGGCTCTCAACATTGGGGACTGTGTATCCCTCGTGACTCGGAGATCACGTTAATGTCGGTCCCGTCTCAATTTGGGACGTAAAAGAACCACTGAGGACGACAAGCACCCTGGCAGTGACCACCCTCAGTGCCAGCATAGAAAGGTCGGCTTGGCGATAATGTTCTGAAAAAGGCTGACTAGTTGAATGAGTAAGTAAGTAAGTAAGTAAATGTTTATTTTTCCAACAAAAGATACATACAGTGTATATGGTATATCAGAATGAGTATGTCAGAAAAAAAGGGGTATACTGAAGAAACTCTTGTATTTGTATACCCCTAAGAATTATTTACATACATCACGTGGAATATGGCAGATATTACATAATAGTACAATGTTAGTTATTATTGGCTATTATAATATAAATAAATAAAATAACACATTGATAGTAGTACTTATTTGACAATTAATAATTTATATTTTTAGTTGCGATATGCTCACTTATTGATAACAGTGTAGTGCAAGTTAGAATTGAATATACCTCATAAGATCACTGTAACCACAATATATACAGACTAGTCAGTTAATAGAACGTTGCCGAGTGCTGGAAACAACTAGAACAATACACCTCCTCGTACATTTTATGTAATTTTTTAACAAGTGTTAAAATAAATCAAAAAATCAAACAAAACATTAAGCTTTACATACCTGTACTGGTACACAACAACGCGTTAAAAATGAACAATTCAAAGATGTGGCTTCATGTGTAACAACGTCATCCATTAGTTAATTCCACGGTCAAGAGGGCATGTTTTCCTAATTTGCATATCGCGACAAAAGCATTGGAACCAATCAAAAAAGGTTTCAGAAAAAACTTAGTGCGCAGCGGCGCTACGCAGGTCTCCACTTCCCTTTATAAGCTGCGGTATATTCGTCAATTTGTTTTATCTGCGCCTTATTTATCATCGGGAACAATACATGATAGAGCCAAGTCGCAAATGTAAGATAATAAGAATGATACACGCGCAATGGAATTAGTACAGGTAATGTTAGTCGTTACAACAATTCTGAGAACCACAGGCACTTTGATTGGGATTCGGAAATTTAAAAAAGTGTGTGCTTTAAATTCAAGACAATAGCCCTCACCAGCATTGCCATTGAGTGATTGCCTCATTAAAATTTATCCGGGCGTTAAATTTTATCCGGGTGATGTGCTCAATGCTCTTTACTCTCTGGTAGACCTGTTCAATCGAACACCATTTCGACTTCTCTGGGAAGCATTCAGCCATGCTGCAATTAATGCGTGAAAACTTTTCGTACACAAATATCCACCACTGTCGGTAGCCAGCGGTGGATATTTATTTATACAGCTGAGTGAACTGAAGCATCATAGAGTGAACAAACTTGTCTATGTTTCGATACGGCAGCACAGGATTCGAACCCGGTTTTTTTTGTCACTGCGCCCCACATATCTGACAATGTAGACAACATGTATGAAACAGCGTTCCATAAGACAACAAGTGTCTGACAATAACAATAAGTGTCGGAACAGTATTTATAGTGGTATCCTTTTCCACATATACTGGTGAGCAGAAAATTTTAAACTGCTACATTTTGATGTATGCCACAAAATAACATGTACATATTTCAATTCATAAACATAGAAGTAAACACACACATTCAACAATCCATTTTTAGATTATGAAACTCACAAACCGACCAACAAAACTCCAAATCGTTTTGGGAGTGTTACTCAGTCGGAAGAATCGTATAAACAAGATGAATGACTATCGTGTGAGCTGTTCATGTGATGAAGTACAACGCTTTAAAGCATCGGCAGCAAAGGCTGCAACTGTTCACGCCCAGCATTAGAGGGACTGCGAATGCAGGGAGCGGACTTGTTCAGGTGGTTGCTAATAACTTTGACGCAAACATCATCGCAGAACGGACTCCAGTCAAGACATTCTCTTGCAGTATTGCTAACTGTAAAATATATGTCTGATGCACATCAGAAAGAAACCACCATCAGGAGTCTGACTCGTGACGAAATTAAGACACCTGTAGCTCAAGACATTGTCATTCACAGGTACAAAGAACGAAAGAAACCAGAAAAGCCCGTTGAGGAGGCCAAGCGTGCGGTCTTACCTCTCCGCGTACAGGGTCAGGACACTGTTAGATTTCCTGCTTGGTTACAGACGAAAAAGTGCAGTATTTTTTTTTGGGAAATTATTTTTTTACAATATTCACCTGCTCTGACATAAGTGCATTTGAGTAGTCAGATTTCTAGATGTGATTGTAGAAGCTGTTGTCAGTAAAATGGTGTATTTTTAGCAGATTTTACTAAGCGGAAGGGTATTTGGCTAGTTGACCCTTTAGCCGGATTACTGCCTGCATCCATTTGTAAACATTGACGGGTGTCATACATACAGGTATTTTGTAAGAGCTAGATATATTAGATTTTGACTAAACTCCGCCAGCATGTCAATGAGATGATGATAACGGCAGGTGAGAAGTTTAATACATTTTCTAGGTCACGTTTTCTTATAATCAGACAAAACGTTAACATGGTCGCCAATGGGAAAACTATCAGTGTGCTGACCCCGTATTCGCTCATCAGGCTGTGCCGACAGTTGGGTTTTGAATTTCTGAAGCTTGTTAATTTTGAGCAGAATGTACCGGAATTTGCTGGGTTCAATACCAAGCTCTGCAGAGAAGACGGACAATATGTCCAGCCTGCAAAGAGGTCCATTTATACGCCACTCATATACATGGATCCTGCAGATCCCGACACAATGCTGACAGCAATGGAGGAGGGACAACATTTGACACAAGAGTGTGGACAGACTGTTACGATCTTCACAAATGACCAGCAGCTGTATCGAGTGGCCGTTAACGTGATGTGGGTTTACACCGAGCGATTCTCACAATTCACACTAAGGTTATGCGGCATTCACATGCTGATGAGTTTCATTGGTACTGTAGGAAACCTAATGGCTGACAGCGGTCTCGGGGATGTGGTGAAATCTACCTTTGGCAGTGTCCCCCATATGCTCAATAAAAAAACGCTTCCACATAATTTATTTTCGGGCACTGCGACCCATGACCGAAGACGTTCTTCGATCAGACTTGGCACAAGCAAATACCCAGGAAGAATGAATAAGCAATCTTGACTCCACTGCAGCAGAGAGCTCGGCCACAAAGCTATGGGTTGAGAACCTAGTGAAACCAGTGTTCATCATGATGGTGTTCGTCTGGGCTGAACGCGAAGGTGACTGGCCGTTGCATCTTTGGACTGTAGCTGAAATGCTCCCATCCTTCTTCTCCGCCGCAAACCAAAACTACGCTGCATAAGGGCTGTACTACCTTTGCTCGATGGAGAGGCTTCGCGGCGAGATTCTTGCAATGTTCATGATGGGAGAACATCTAATGCGTCGCAAGAAAGGTTTATGGAACGGCATCTGGTCTGATATTTAAATAGAGTCAATGTTCTAGCGATAAGGTCAAGACCTACATGGACTCGTTGGAATTACAATGAAACCGCCTGCACTGAAGAAATGGGCCTACAGTATGCACACGTGTAGTCAGACTGTTCATGACCTCACATATATGTCGGAAGGTCACACGGTAACTGAGATGACCAACCACAAGGAAGATAAGCCATCTCGTATGCGATCGGACCAGGAGGACAGAGAAAAATAAGGGAAAAACCCCAATCCTGCATTGATCCACTCGATCTGGCCGATCATCCGGATAGGGTCATCAACATTGTCACTGGGAGAATTGGGCCAGAGAAGGTGAATGCACCAAATGTTTTAAAAATGGGAAGAACATATGCACTCCTATGAAGAAAGCTGGCCAGACGGATTCAATGCTACGTTATGTAAAGAGGTCGTGACCATGGCAGTGACACGGAAAGTGTTGCGAGTGGGAGCTACTTCAGTATGCGATATAAAGCTGATCTACTACAGGATGATAGGAATGCAACAATCTCGCGACATCATGCTCAGTGACGTTCTACAGTATGAGCTCGCACCGGTGCCGGCATCAATGTTTGCAGAAAATGGAGAGATGAGAATAGCAGACAAAGGTGACACTAAAGAAGAATCTCCACGTAGAAGCCCCATTGAGACTGGCTCCCTGATGGCTTAACGGAGGAACTGTGTGAGGTTTTGTGGACAGTTTCACCAGCTACGTGTTATTTTGGGAAAGCAGATAGGTGTGATATCTACTTGTTATTCGACAGATATCGTGAGTTTAGCATAAAGAGCGGAACACGATTAGCTAGAGCTGGCCAACAGGCTAGCAGACGCCACAAGATGGGTCTGCATACTCTGCTGCCACCCCAAAAGGTTCTTGGTTTCTTACTGTGACCGAAAACAAGGTTCTGCTCATTTAAACAATTTGCCACCATATGATCGCGGCAAGCCAACCAGTGAATCCTCGCCGACGAAGATCCACCAAGAGTTGCAAGTGTCGTGACGATCTGAAGACGACACTCGAAGAAGCAGATGTCATCATGATTCAATCTTGTAAAAGAACAGCTCCAATCGAATCATGATATATTGAAATGCCACGTACATTAACAACTTATTTGTTTATTTATGCATTTTACTAAAGGTCACTAAACGTGCATTTTAGATCGATTAAATCCAGGTCGACTTTTGACCGATCAAAAGAAATTAACAACAACGCTGGACAAGCCACTCATATAAACTGGGGCCATAAATCGGTTAAGGGCTCAGTGTTGTACATGCAAGAATAAAAAACAACAACACCAGTATATATATATGTTCAAGCTCACTTTACTGAAATATATTAATAAATGCAACTAAAACATTCCGAGCATATTTTCACACATGGAAAACTTGTCTGATGTAATAAAAAATCACAATTACTTGATAACAACAAAGGAATTCAACTATTAACAGTGCTCTGTATTTCATACAGACATGGATAGACACTTAAATATCTAACTGCTTAGAACAAAAGGAGAAGTGTTTCCATTCAACACTGCCAGATTCTACTTTTATTAGCACCGGCAGTCTTCAGTCAGATAGATAAATATATGTACCAGGTATATTATATATATATATAATATATTCATATATATTATGTATAATATATATGTATATAATATACATACATACACACATGGTATACGTTAAGGCAGGTGCCCTCAAATTCAGCGGCTTTCATATTAATTTAATAGCATAAAAACATTCCTGTCTGTGCAAATTGGCGAGAGATGCGAGATGTGAATGAAGAAAATTTGGACACCTGCCATGCAAACGAGTTCCATACATGTGTAAATAAAGTGCAGACACACATGCAGCATGCGAGAGGAACACGCTTTGTGTGCGCACACATCTCCACAACGTGCTCGGGTCACCTTCTGTCAGAAGGGGGATGCATATGGTGAACACTGTACAATATCTCACACTATATACATGCCCCTGAAGGGCCAGGCCAGTTAAACCAGGGTTCCAGACCCTCCGATGCACACCCTGCCGTCACATGGCGGGTGTGGCTGAGTGACTCTTAAATAGTCCATTCACATTGTTGTGTACACGACTGTTCAACACAAGTGCGTCTTCAACAAACGCAAACCGCTTTTTGGGTTAATAAAGTAAAGCAGTATTGTCTGTTGCTTTACACCACCGTGAGTCTTCAAACCCTGTCGATATCATCCAACAATCACAAACACTGAAAAATCTTGTTAAACACCTATAAATGTGTACATATGTACATGCGTGCATGCTTATATGCGCACACGTGTACGCGTTTGATATCCTCTATTTTGTGCACTAGAGTTTCAGATCTGAATATAAATAAAGTGCGAGTGAAATTATTGAAGTAGACATCGCCAAGCCGTGCCCTCAAGTTGTGCAGTCTCGACCTGCGTATGACAGATGTCATTGTGGATACACTGTTATACTGACAACTAGAGGATATACAGACAACACAAACACCACACGTACACAGGGTGTAGTTACGTATACAACATCCACTGGGCATCGTGTTAGTAAAGGCAGCTTATGACAGTGTCAAATCTGATGATGTCCTAGACATGTTCACTAACTGTCACCATAAGATTCTATCACATTGTTTGATGAGGTATGACGTCATGCTCGGTGTGGACACTCGTCCATGTTGCATTGATCACGTGTGTTGTCATTTACAATAAAGACTGCTTAGTATAAATACACTTTCCCAGAGGTAAACACTTATTTGGCATTGACTGACATCGCAGGGTGGGCAGATACTGCCTAGTCATGTTGTGCTGTAGGAAATAAGTAAGATATACACATGTACACATATGTACTCACTTGTACACACATGTACACACCTATACCAATTGATGACACAATACTGTCCCTGTGAATGAACAAGTGACGTCAGATCAACAGGTGAGATTACTGTTAGTGATTCACGTCACTTCTTGTGACAATTAACGAGCTGGTGATGACTGTGACACAAATCCACAACAGTGACAATACTAAAGTTTGTGACAGTGACTGTGGACGCATCGATGACAAACAGTGACAGGTGGCTATTGACAATGACACAAGAATGTTGTAACTGGTGACAATGAGGTGGCAGTAGACGTGATGACCTAGTTTAATAAACGAGCTGGCCATCAGTGAGCATGCCCAGACTGTCTGCGTCACGCTCCGTTGCACTTGTCTTGTCCATGTTCTCCTTGTGCGCGAGGAGCGGCGAACGGTCGGCAATAACAACAAGTTTCTTCGAAGCCTTCACAGTTAGCGTCGACGTGACTGTTGTCGGTGACGTCACTGGTGACGACGTTCCAGATGACGACGATGACTGCATCATTGACAACGACGACCCTGACGACAGTGACGGCGTCATAGACAACGATGACACAGACGAAGATGATGATGATAACTCGTACATTTTCTTGCTCGATTCAAGAACGATGTGTACTTCTTTCCGATTCCGCGATTTGTCTTTGTCGTCGTCGTTCTGTTGTTTTGAGCTGTGATTGTCTGTGTTGCCTGCGTCGTTGCCGTTCTTTTCGGCATCGCAACGATACCGCTTGAGTGGCTCCGAATCTGCAGCGCCCTCTGGCGACGGGGCGAGAGCACGTCGACAGCCGAGGGGCGAACCGACGGGCGTTGTGCTGATGGTGATACTGGAGGCACTACCGGTGGTGAGTAGTGGAGACACGTTGTCTCTTGTCTCGTCGTGGCTGAGCCAAGGATGAGAGAGACACTGGTGGGCAGTGAGTCTCTGTCTGTAACAGGCAACAGTGACAATGTAAGAAGGCACCGCAACAGTTCAACAATGAAACAATGTAACACAGCGACAATGTAGTAATATCATCTTGCCTCAATATGAGTTGAGGAAGTTGTCCAGTTTCAGTTCACTCACTGCAGTGTAGAATGTTTTGCTGAATTCTTACTACCTATTGCTCCGTGGCTTTGTCAGCTTGTTGCTATGGTTATAATAGCAGTATATGCAACTCCTATTGAGGCAAGTTGATATACTTCAGGACTTGATAGTGGAACCTCAAGCATCAATTCTTGTGGCGTACATCATAAACGTCCCACTGTTCACAGAGAAATATAAAATCTAACTATAATTGAGCTAGCATTTGTACATGTGGAGCGGGTATGTTAGTTTTCCTCCTGGATGGATCTGACGCCAAACTTTCAGGGAATAATCTACGACCCTTTGGAAGAACAGTACCACCCTAATTTTGTTCTAAATTTGCTGCTGACTAAGGGTTACTAACAGTGCCACACATTAGACACAGACTTAAATCGGCTGTTCATAATTTTATGTATATTTTCTGTGATTGGTCCGAGGTTCCCTGATCAGTTGTGGACATGAAACAGGTATTGACACAAAAAATATACTTACGTTGGTTCACGGACGAGCAGACATGTGATGAAGTCAACGGCTTCATTTGAGATGTCCTCATAGAGGTCATCCGGAAAGTCAAGGTTCACCTGCGAGATGTTCAGGAATGTCTCCTGTTTCGTCTCCGCAGCAAAGGGCGAACACCCCGTCAACATGACGTACACCAGCACCCCCACACTCCTGGCGAACACAAAGAAAGGGTTAATACAGGGGTATAATCAGGGGGTTAATACGTGGGCATTATCAAACATGTAAATGACCGAAGTTTAATTTCATACAGAAATTGATAATGGACATTAATAAATCTACACAGGGGATAGTGAATGAAGCTGTACTAACTACTGGAAACAGGAACCATGAACTTTTAGTATTAGAATCTGAAGAAGATTTTATCATTGACGAACCAAGTGGATCCTGTGATCAGAATCACCCTAAGGTATCCTAAGGTAAGGTATTACAAATGACGTATCATACTTGACATTGACATATTAAATGATCGGATGACTGTAAAGAGCTTCATAAGGCAGAGGGAGCAGACTGATGATAATGATCAACGTAAAGGGATAACTCTAGCAATCACTCGTTCTGGAGTGTGAAAATTATTATATCATCCACTTTATTTCGATGTGAAAAAGGTGAGGGTAACAGCCACAGTGGTAAACGGTAAGTGCACTAGAGGTACTGGATTGTTGACATGAGTGACTGATAGCGCCCCCTACTCGCAGCCAACTCTACCCTGGCCAAACATGTCAAGGTGGAGTCTCTAACAACTTGCAGGCTTTTTTTCCCCTTGCCGCCCCCAGGGCACTGCCATCCCCTGCCGCATTTCCCCGCATTCGATGAACACCAAGAATGCGCCCTCGGCCCACAAAACCACAGGATCTTGCACCGACACTGCCAAGTATGTGTGGACAGGGGCAGGGAGAGAAACTTGTGTAGATAATACTGGGGGTAGTGTGTGTGCGTGCGCATGCATGTGTGAGTGTGTTTGTATTTATGTGTGTGTGGGGGGATGCATGCGTGTGTGTGCATGCATATGTGCGGGTGTCACACAGTAGACAACGATACTCATTACTGTATAACACAGGTGAGGCCATGACATTGTGTATGTGTGAATTGTTCTATTCATCACCACAATCCTTATGAAATGCATGAGAGACTTTGACATCAACCAATAAGAACTTACCACATATCACTGGATGTTCGGATTGGCTCGTAGCTCAACACTTCTGGCGCTGTAAACAAAAGACAATTACGGAGTTTAACAAACATTGCAAACAGCAAAATCGGTGATTCACAAAATAACAGGATGACAAACAATTAAAATACATATGTTAAATCCTAATAAAGAACATTGACAAAATGTCATTTATAGTGAAACATTTTGCACTTTTTCATTACTTAATTAATATCATGCTAAGTTAAATAATATCACTTAGCACTGCGCTGATTCAACACACTTAACCCATAAGTACTATAAAAAAAATTATTAAAGAAATACCATAAATGTCAATAAATTATGACAAACAAAATGTTGTAACTGTCAACAAGTGATGACAAAAACAAATACCATAATTGTCGCCAAGCGATGACAAACTAAATACCATAACTGTCACCAATGATGTCAAAACAACTTCCATAATTGTCACTAAGTGATAACAACACTAATACCATAACTGTCACCAAGTGATAACAAAACAGATAGTGTCACCGAGAAACAATACTCACCAACATAGTCGGGTGTGCCAACAATGTCCAGCATGTCTTCTCCTGAGTGAACACGTCTTGCGAAGCCGAAATCACACAGCTTGATGTCACCACTAGGTGGCTCTGCTGTAAGTAGTATGTTCTGTGGCTGCAAGAGAGAGATGCACAACATTAACTTTATAATATTATATAACAATGAAATATAATAGAAATTACACCAATTTAACTTAATATTGTAAGATTCCTCTTGATATTTTCTGAAAGTATCACGCAGTCTGTTCTATCATTCGTTGCTCAATTTCTTAAAATCCTTGCATTTTGGTTGTCAAACAATCAACTTAAAAACCTGCACATGACACTTTTAGTTATAATACATCCGTTCTGTCTATTGTGTCTCATTAAAACTGCCAAACATCAATAAGATTTCATCAAGCAGTGTGTAGCACCAGAGTCATCTGAATTGTTCATGTAAATAAACATTCTGAAACATTGAAAGGAGTCCATTCTGGCACTTGTCATAGATTTAGTCAGATACATGTTCACCACATGACGCCACTGGCTACAATCAGGAGCCACTGCAGAGATGTGGATTCAATCAGAACCAACCAGTGCGAACTGGCAACTTTGCAGTTATTATGTTACTTATGTTCAGTCTAAATAACTGAGTCTTGAGTTTGAACCTGTCTTCACTTTGACATAGGTATCCAAGAGCTTATGAAGGTTTTAAATGGACAATAAGTTATTAAATCTTGAAAAGCACACAACAGAAGTCATAGTGTTGACCAGAGCAGTCAACTAACCATGCCTCTGTACCGTACACATTTAATGTGTCAAGCCAAACCCTGAGGAATGGTTTGTTGTGTGCTTAGCAACCACATGAAAGCACTGAATGAATAGCCCCAAAGATAATTACACGTTATCGATTAAACAAAGGCTATCTCTCACATCTAATAGCAGAACAGATTTCTGTTATTATAAAATACCTTAGTACAGTGTGTGTGTGTGTGTGTGTGTGTATCAGCTATTTAATTACACAGTCCATACCAAACAAAGCGGGTTGCTTATTAACCAATTATGACACGAGACAACTGTACCGCTACATAGGGTGTTTGATCATAAAGTGGTTAACCACGGAGTTGACCAACTGTTGGACACTGGGCAATGTCAGCAATGGGGGTGTACTCATAAAATGACCAAACTAGTTAAATAATGTGCTTCCTGGAAACCAATATGCCATAAAATGGAGGTTGAAGAGTATGCCATAAAGTCAGACATTTAATAAGATAAACAACACAAGATCTGAGAGTTAACAGCAGGACAGGAAGTCTGACCCCATTGCAAGTTTGTGGCGCCTTCAACAGAAGCAAACTGAATTTAACTGATCAGTCTACATGCAATATATATATTTCAGATTCTCAAAAAAATAACTGCTGCCTTATTACCAGCCATCTACAGCTGATTATGTGTTAGTTAAATTAAGACTGTTTGGTATAAATTTATAAACTATTATCTATTCTAAAATCTTAACTTAATGAAGTGCAATTTGTTAATGTATTTTGAATGTTTTCTATGTATGTTCACTGCTTGTTGAATAGCAAAGACCAAGGTCAATATGTACATTACGTATAACTGAAAACTGTGTTCATGAAAACGTATTCTTGTGGTCAGGATGTTTATCTTACACATGCGGTAGCATAATTTTTTGATAATATAGAAAGGAATTTGTAGCTTTATTCATGACAGGTGCCAAGGCCACTTCCTGTGAAGGCCTTCCACAAGACCTGAAGAGAAGCATCAATGAAGACAGCCGCATGGGACATAAAACACCAGAGACAGAACCATCCCCACAGCTACTCACCCACTACTACATCCATGATCAAAGATCAACCAAACCTACATCCTGCCCACCATCTTACACTCGACCAAACCCATGACAGGGATATAACCTTTCCTGAAGAAGATGGAGGTCTACCAAAATGATATCATCCATGAAATGAGTTGGATGACAAACCAGAGACAACACGGTAAAATACCCATCAAAGAATACGCTCACTCAGTGGACTTACAATGATTACAGATGACACCCATCAATGCAAACTGAAGTAGTTTGGACTTTGGACACATAAAACAAAAAAACATTTCAGTTGAAGCCTATTCGAAGACACGACGGAAGGAAAGCGAGGGAGGGAACAAAGATGTTGGGATGATATAACAGAGTGGATGAAGGGTGAAATGAACTGAACATAAAAATTCAGGTAGGGTGGAAAAGATGTGCAATGAATGAAAAGAATGAAGTATTTTGCAAATGCACAATGAAAGCTTAGTCAGTCTACATGACCCTAGTGACACCACTGACATCACAGTCAGACATCATTAAGTCAGTCAATGGACACCAAGTCACTGTCAACTGACACCAAATCACCAACACCATACCAAGTCACTGTCAACGACACTGACAGTATATCCTCAGTGACACTAGCCAGAAATAAAACACATTGTGACGTTTGTTGTCCCGCTGTCAGTGCCGGGTGACAGGCTATAGAGGGTGGGGTGCCTCCTGTCATGTAAATCTCCTAGTCTACACTCAACAATGAAGTCACACCCAGACTCGGGGCGGATAGCTGTACCTGGTGATTTATTCCACTCCACCCCACAATGCGAACAAGGCCACTACATATGGACAACACAATAACATACACGACAACTCCTGTGAATGACTATTTATGCAACAGAGTGTCTGTCTGATTTACAAACGCCACCAAACGGAAGCCAACACCGCCTGTGGCCGTGAATTCAAATGAAAAAAGTTTGATATGATCAGCGCCGACAGATAAGCTGAACGTTCACCGATCACTTGTGATTTGTTATCCACATAGAGATCCTTCTAAGTAATCTTGCTGCACTGGTGCATCGTAAAAGAGATGAGACCAATCTTGCAAAGACGGAGTTGTACCACGTTCAATTGGTCAGATAAACAGGATGTTCTCACGCTGGCTTCCCATTCATCCATCCAGAGCGGGCAATAGTTCCGTGTGTGTGCATCCATTCTCTTAACGTGCATCAACAACAATACAAGCACCCCGAGTTGTTGACAACAACGCACATCAAAGTCTACCCTCAGAGGCATTAAGCACCAGTGTACATTGGCGAACAAAAACACAGCTTGTTTTTGTTTGTTCCAGTACCGAGATAAAATGCTTCACTCAGTCGAATGACACATCGCCAAGATGATGCTAGTCAATAATCGTCTTATAAAACATATCACTTCGAGCTTAAACCCCTGTTGGTACTTGACACTTCGCCCCAAGGCGGCCTTGGTCTTGACTCGTTGCTCGAGAAACATTCAGCAATGCGTGGAACCTGTTCATTCATGTCACTCCACCACTGGAATTCCTTCCTGTGATCCTGCCAGGCGCTAATTCATACAAGGACAGCGGGGTCCCTGGACATTTTTGTGTCTAATGGTAATACTACAGGACCTAACAGAAAACAAATGCTTTGCCTCTTTGGGGTGACGTTAATCAAGAACACATCATCAATTAAGTTTGACTGGAGGAGCTGAGGGAGGAGGTTGGTGAAAAAGTTTTAAAAAGAAGTTGCTGATGAGTCAATTTAAATGGGCTAGATGCATGGAATGAATGGATGGGTAACAAAAAGTGAAGAGACCGGATCTCCTCAGAATGGAAGAAGATACCGGATCACCTCAGAGTGGAAGGAGAAGAGACCGGATCCCCTCAGAGTGGAAGGAGAAGAGACCGGATCCCCCCAAAGTGGGAGGTGAAGAGGAAGAAGACAACTGAGATGGGAGCACAGTGTGATGTTGAGATGGAGAGCAAGAGAAAGGAGGGAGTTAACATGGAAATATGGGGGCGGTGATGGGAAGAGATGGACATTTTTTTTTATGAATCGAGGACCAGCCTCATCCTGAACCACAAGGAGAAAGTGGTTAGCAACATGCAACACAGAAGTGAATGGCCTGCACCACAACATGGTAGCCATCTACCTTCTACCGAGAATTTTCCGCGCGAGTGGGAAACACTGGTGGGAGATGATTGGGGCCAACCATGGATCCAACCGCTCCCAAGTATCAAAGACAAGATTCCCAGCATTCCTCCCCACTTCAAAGGCGCTTGTTTGTTTTACTCCCGCCGAGTTACACAACTTCCTCGAAGGCCACCCAACTGTTGGGCAAACACAAACAAGCATGGACAGACCGGAACCAAGAATAAGGCTGTATGCACGTATGCACGCATGTACACACGCACATGTATACACATGCAGACCTCTAGTTCCACCTCGCACTTCCACAACACTTGTTGGCCAGGAAGTAGTCGGAGTCAGTGCCAACACAGTGCAGCAGACACACGCTTGGAATGACCAGACTGGAGCCAACAACAAGCTGCCCTCCTAGGGTCAGTCTGCCAGCTGGGCGAGACCGTGGGCCACCATTTGAGCCACCAAATGGTACTCGGGCCATCATATGGTATACGGGCTACCATACAGTGCTGAAGCCACCATACTGCACACGGGCAACTACATGGCATACGATCACTACATAATACAAGGGCCACTACACGGTACATAGGCTGCTACATGGTACACGGGTTAGCAGACCCTGCTAACTACCTGAGACTGGGCATATAACTACAGGTGTTTCAACCTGTAGATAGGTTTGTGCTGGATTAGACTTGGTGCCACCAATCAGCAGCAACCAACCCATGACACACCTGTCACGTCAGACTGACACTTACACTTACTTAACGAGACACCGTTTGTTTCGATGCAGTCACGTCTAGGTGGTCATCACAGAAACACTTGTTCAGACTTCACACGCTGGCTCCAGTAGACTTGTCAGGTGTACTAATGTATGTGTGCTCACTGACCTTTCCAATATGCACACCGTATTTACTGCCTCCACTGCCCACTATAGTACATGTCCTTAGGTGTTAAATGGTTCATTTATAACATTTGGTTCACGGGACCCAATATTACTACTCACTAGTGCCAACAGAGCGAATTTCATACAGCTAAACAAAGACATCAGGTGATGAACAAAAACATTCCAGACACATCATGACAACATTATAACTATAAGATCATATATACTGTCTCACCAACAGGGTACATAATTATGTTACCTTTAAAATTAACACAACACCCTAATGGAGTTCTTGTAACCATGATGACTAATGCCCTGACATCATCGTGACTACTAATGCCCTGACATCATCGTGACTACTAATGCCCTGACATCATCGTGACTACTAATGCGCATAAAAATAAAACGCAGTAAGGCCACAGAATATTTCCCACAAGGCATTATATAACTCAAAACCAAGGTAATTTCGCTAGTTGCCAGTTAACCCCCTAGGGGCATGTTTCTGGGTCATGAGATCACGGTGTTCCAGTCCAGCGCACACATACAACACAAAAGTGTACAAGTCGCAAGATTACAGTGGTCAACGGCTCGCAATCATGGTGGATACGAATGTGGTGGACACAAATGCGGCACAAATAGAAACCTGTCACTGGCAATGACTCAACATTTCTGCTGCCATTACCTTGCGTTTCTCCTGTCTACAATGGAGCTCCACATATGCTACAATTACTGAGCGGGCATAGTAGTCCTGCTGGGTCCATCATTTAATGACCTGACTCATTAGACATATGAATAGACTTCTGTCAAGTACCCAATTATGGAGTGTCATGCATGGCAAGTCAGTGCATGATTCTCTCCACCTATCTCGGTCATATAACTCATATTACATCCCTCTGAGAAACACAGAAGGGAAGGTGTCTTCTTTCCATGTCTATGAGAAACCAAAGTTTCACTGCTGCATTGAATATTGTTTTCACAAGGTAAATGACTATTCACTGCAATGCCATGCAACTGGTCTTTGTGCCTTGGCCAACATGGTTCATGGCCAAACTGGTCGTGTCTTATGCCCCTAATAAACCAACAATCAAGGTCTTGCCCTCAAGTTGGGGAAATTCATGGCCTGAAGTTAGCATAACTGGATTAACCAACAGTGTTCTGGCTGGAAACTAGACATGGAGAAGAAATTGGGAGATGTTTAGTAATGTACATACACACCTAGGACTGCCAGAGGCCTGGCAGCTTGGAATCAAGGAACAAGATCGAGGTAGAGTAGGAATAACCACAACTTCCTGTTTGCTTCAGAGCAATTACACAGGTAGCTGTAGCTACATTGTGGTATGTTTCTGCTACTAAGAGATACATACATGGAATGCGGAACATTGCTATTGAGAGACCAACTACAAATGTAGCTTAAGAGTAGCTCTTCTAGTTGTTTCCAGCAGTCGGCTACATTCTATTAACTGACTAGTCTGTATATATTGTGGTTACAATGTTATGATCTTGTTGGTGTTGCTACTTTGACAAACCACATATATAGCTTCAGTGTAGCTATCTAGTGTTGTGCTATTGCTACTGAGAGACCAACTACAGAGGTAGCATCAAGGCAGCTATCCAGTGGAATGCTGCTGCTACTGAAAGACAAGTCACAGAGATATCTTCACAGCAGCTATGAGTGGAATGCCACTGCTACTGAGTGACAACTCAACGGTGACCAGTTATAGAAGTCTTATCAGACTTCCACAGACAGTGGGAAGACTGGCTTTGTACTGGTGAATTCCTGCATCTTTGTCCAGCCAACTCATTGCTATCTCTACAATGACTGCCATTACCGGCAGTGAGATTGTACATAAATAACTAGTCTGCTTTGTTGTAACTGGGTGTAACCGAGCACCCTACAGGGCAACATTTGTCAGTGTTCGACGAACTGTGACTGCCGTCAGTCAAAGACGCATTGTGCACAAACATTAAAACGTTTGTCGGATCAGCAAGTCGCCTGACTGCGTTGGAGTCTCGGCGTTTGTCGGTTGGTGAAAATGAAATAGTCGCCTGTGGTCAGACAACGGTGCTTCAAGCACTGGAGGACAATAGTTGGACTGTGTGCATCCATGCGGAACGTGGTTCATATGTCTGGACTACACAGAGTGAAACATTCACTGATAAACAATGCTTACTACATCACTCCATCCAATCTAATCATCTAGAATGATTTGATCTATAAACGACCAAATGATAACCTCCTACATATTCCTAAAATAAATTGTCCTTTCTCTGTACAATGTATGGTTGTTCATATTTAACACAATGATTGGAACATGCAAGGTGCATCTTGGGAACAACAGAATATGTGTGTGGATGTGTGTGCATGCATGCGCGTGTGCATACACTTGTGTGCATTGTGTGTGTGCATGCATGCAAGTTTGTTTGCATGCATAGTATTTTGCATACATTGAAAACAGATCTAAAGTCAAATGTTTCACTTGGGGTACTTCATAACAATGAGACATACATTATTCTCTGTCCCCATACAAACAAACTCTCAGGCACTTTATGATGGTTTTTTCTATTTTCACGTGAAAGTTGTTGACAACAGAACATGCAATCAGCGGACAACCTTGATATACATGTAGGACAGAGACTTTGCTGGGAAAGCGGATTTGAAATTATAGAAGCTGTTGCCAGTGATCACATCTGATGACTGCTGTATCGTGTGAGGGCTCATTTGATAGCCCTTCAAAGAGACATGCCTCCCTGAACATTGACACCACCTCCAGCAAAAAACATACACCATAATACAGTATCCACAGCAGATCATTTCATCAGGTCTAGCACATGTCAGTCTCAACCCTTTGTCAACAGCATCATCGCAGTCTTTACAGGAAGATTTCCAAGCAAACATCGATAATAGCTCTAAACATGATCCATATCTTACATAATTTTACTACATATAAATACACTGTTACATAAGAGTATGTGTGATCAATGACCCACTCAAAAAGGCCACAACTATTTGCCAAATTATTGTGACTTTAAAATTGAGTGTACCTTTCTTCTTTCTTTTTATTCTTCCAAATTGATGAACATTTCACTAATATCTGTAAAATCTATAAATTATCTTGGATTGCTCTCCTATTCTTTCTGGGTTCAAATCCAACTCCCCTGGCCCAACTCTTTGTAACATTCTGCTGCACTGGGCAGCTGTAGGTCAAATGGGGAATTCATCAAACCCTTATCAGGGCTAATGAATCCCCAGTGATGCCAACTGCAGTGACCTCCAGTGCCAGGACAGGACACTGGGGGACCTCCCACATTAAAACTGCACTTGGCTCAATAAATTCCCACTGTTTGAGGTTGTCTGGAAATATGACCCAGGGGGTACGTAGTGGGGGTCCAATAACCCAGCAGCCAGTGACAACTCTCTACAACTTGTCAGAGGCAGTGGACAGCTACACACATGCCCATCTGATGTACATTTCTTAAATACAGCACATAGTACTAGAAGCTAGTTTGTCTCGAGAGGCAATGCTTGCTGTAGCTGCAATCGCGTAGGTTGGGTTTGATTTCTGGTTTCCTGATTTGTCTTGTGTGCTTCAAAGCTGTTAGCTGAACCACCAGTAAGACAGGCACACCAGATGACTTTATCCTCAGCAACAGTCTGCCAGCGTAGAGGGTTATTTGCCGTAGTCTTTGAGATTTCTCTTGACCACATCTTTAAATCTTAATATGGGTCTGCCTACTGGACATTTGCCCTCAACAAACAAAGAATCCCACAGAGGGTGGTCCATACACATACATACAAATAAAATAAAGATATTTATTTCATGCTAAAACCTTCAGGAACCCTGCTCAGTGAAACACTGAAACCAATGGGATAGGCAGTCGCTAATCGGTTTGCAATTCCAAGTCGTGAGCAGTTTGACCAGTTCGCCCAGGTGAAACAGGTGGGTCCAGGCGCTGGCAACTGACTGGCCAGTGAGACGTTGTTGTTGTGCCACCTCTCAGTGAGAGTGTGGTCTAACAAGCACAGCTTGGGGGCTAGCAGATTGTAGTTTCCCTGACAGGGTGAGAATCAAAGACAGCTGTCTCTGGACAAACTGGGCCATACACTAGCAGTGTGTAAACAAACTCCACCAGTTACCCTCAGTCAGGGCAGGGTTAGTAGGTTCAGCTGGGGTTCTTTGTTTGGTTCACCCCCTGTCCATGTCTACCTCTGGTGGATGCACCCTGGTAACCCTACACCCCAACATGTTGTACCCCCCTTAAGTAAAGCCAGTCACTCATCAAACAATAGTTGGCAAATTTTTTTTCTTCATAAAACTTAATTTTGTCAGTATGCAAACACATATATTATGTAGTCTGATATAAAAGTGTTCATTGATTTACCATTTCAAATCTCAAAGATATATTTGCCACAATATACAGTTATGTTACGTACCACCATGTGGATTTACAAAACAAATCACAAGGCAGAAAAATATTACAGAAAAACCCAGACAATTTCTGTTCAATTTTACGTGAGATTGACTGATGACAAATAACAAAAGGCAGAAAAAAGTTAGGTCATCCACAACATGAAGGTTAGTGCACTTGTAGTTTTAGTAAAACATCATCTTAATGACCCTAGCCACCTGAGTTCCAACTGTTATTTAATCTCAGCTCGCACTGCACACAAATTGGCCTTACTAATAATGTTGGTCCCCGTTAATCTGCGATTGTCCTCAATATTAACTGTACTTAAACTACTCTGACCCGCGGTTCTGAGGAAGAAAATAATTGCTGTTTATCACTTTCATAAATCAAAGTGAATTAAAAGCTTCAGATGGATGATCAGAGCCGGTGCAGACGAATTGAGGCGATGGCAGTATTCCGCCTGCTTACTGCCAACAACACGTGCAGAAAGCAGGCCGTAATTCAACTCTACGCAACTGTCAATCTTCATCAGGGTCACTTTAAAAAGCAATTCTTTAGTTAGCGCACCCTACGCTGGCAACTTCGCATGCAATCTGGGCCTGTCGCGCTGATGCAGTTCAGACTAAGTATATTGCCATCTAATCACTGAATTCCATTACCTAAACATGCACCATTTCATATACAAGGGCCATAAAGTCGACTGGGGCTATCTTATATCACTTGACCCACACTTTCACAGCGGGAGGGGTTTTGATGGAGGGGTTCTTTTGCTTGTCATTTCACCCTGTTCATTCAGAGGGACATCTGCTGGGAGCGATCCTGGGAATATGCTGGGAGGACTGTGTCAGTGACCCGTCGAATCCTTGCTGCAAGGAAGCTAGCATTTTGGGGGCGACTTCAAAGGGCTGAGGGTATCGCTTTCAACCCATCCCTCCCTGCCAGGCATTCAGTAGCAAAGAAGTAAGGCTCTGGTTTATTCATAGGCACACCACAAAGTTGTCAGGCTGACTGCTGCATTTACGTAACTGGTACACCCTAGCCCCTCCCCTTTCCGCTACCCTACCCTCTGGTCTCTGTGGAGACTCTTAGTGTTATGTAACTGATCTGTGCATATCTGACAATTCAGAACTGTGCAACCACTCAGAAAATTCCTCAAATATCACAGGACTGTCCTTGAAAGTTCCAGTTCAAGATTATCCCCAAATTCATTCACGATCATCACCAAATGTCACCATTCAGAACTGTCCATAAAAGTCACTGATCGGGACATTCACCAAATGTCACGACTGCTCCAAACTGACTGTTCATTACTGTCTTTAAAAGTCTCCATTGTTCAGATCTTTTTTGAAATGTCACCGTTCAAGGCAGTGCTCATTCTGAAGTGATCACACCAGTGCAGAGACAGACACACACAAGTCAGGTCTCTGCGGTATCTGAAGACAATCATGTTGCATCTTAACATACAGACCAGTGTGTACCTTGCAGTAGCACATACAAGGATATCTACAGACACATACGGCGCTCCTTACCTTGATGTCTAGGTGAACAATGCTTCGATCATGCAGAAAGATGAGTCCATCGAGAATCTGCCTCATCAGCCGAATGACGTCTTTCTCCTCGAATCTGTCCTCCAGTATCATGTGTCTGAAGAGCTCACCACCGGCCGCACTGCAAACATCAACACTGGACTAAACTCTGACCACTTTCTCCAGGAAATTCAACATCCTGGGGCAGCACTTTTGCTAGATCTGGTTTTAAAAATTACAAAAAAAATTGTTTGGGTGCCACAACTCATGCCATCTGGTTTATGTTATAATGTTAACATTTTACGTACTTTTTACGTTGTAATAAAAATTCTGGCAGAAATGTCAAACAATAACACGCAACCATTACCATAAAATTCCCGAAGGTAAGTTCTTTAAAGATAACTTCATTGTTGAATCTATTTTACCTATTGTTATACTGATATTTCAACATGTCACATTTAGTCACGTTTGCAAAAAACAACACCCTAAACAAGTGGATTCAAAAGTTTTTGATTTGTGGGTGTTTACAGTTAACTGCCCCCGGATTGAGGAATGAAATCAAAGCGACCGCTGCTTCCTGCTACCCAGAGGCGGCGTCTGATAAGACGGGCATGTTCTCCCCTGAGCTCCACTCCAACAGCTCCATGATTCACCTGATATCAGGTCACGGCTCACTGAACACACATCATGGATAAATGAACACAGGTCGTGGTTGAACGAACACAGGTCATGTGGAACTATAACGTGTAACACGCCTTCACTATAACATGCTTACACTGCTCTATGCGTGCACTAAAGAATTTTCTAACAAAATTATCTTGATCCAGATCAATCAGCTCTTGAAACAAGGTCGTTACAATGCAAACATCCACTGATCCGATTCCCCGAAAAGAAAACACAAAGTGTCTAGATCTATAAAAAAACATTACACATTTTGATATCAGATACATAAACTGTTCATAAAAACAAAGCCCGGACTCTGCGGTCGAACTGTATGAATGAAGACTCACTATTCGGTGACAATGATGAGTTCATGGGTGGTTTCAAACACCTCAACCATGTCGATGAGTCGTGGATGACTGAGTGCCACCTCGAGCATACTGATCTCCTGCAGGACCTCGTGTCTACAGTCTTTACCCTTCCGTCGCTTCCGCAGGAACTTGGCCGCGTACTCCAGCCCGCTCGATTTGTGCTGACATCGCTTCACCACCGCAAACTTGCCTCTGTCAACACACAGACACATGGTTATAGTTTGACCACAGCAAACTTGCCTCTGTCAACACATACACATGGTTATAGTTTGACCACAGCAAACTTGCCTCTGTCAACACATACACATGGTTATAGTTTGACCACAGCAAACTTGCCTCTGTCAACAAATAGATACACATGGTTATAGTTTGACTACAGCAAACTTGCCTCTGTCAACAAATAGATACACATGGTTATAGTTTGACTACAGCAAACTTGCCTCTGTCAACAAATAGATACACATGGTTATAGTTTGACCACAGCAAACTTGCCTCTGTCAACAAATAGATACACATGGTTATAGTTTGACCACAGCAAACTTGCCTCTGTCAACAAATAGATACACATGGTTATAGTTTGACCACAGCAAACTTGCCTCTGTCAACAAATAGATACACATGGTTATAGTTTGACCACAGCAAACTTGCCTCTGTCAACACATAGATTCACAGTGTTATAGGATGACTACAGCAAATGTGCATCTGTCAATAGATAGATTCACAGAGTTATAGCTTGACCTCTACAAACATATGCCCGGTAGACACACAGAGATATAGAGATCTTGACCACAGCAAATTTATCTCTGTCAACAGATAGATACACAGAGTTATAGCTAGACCATCGCAAACTTGCCTCTCTCAATAAACAGACAATGCACTGACAAATATCAAAAATTCATCATGTACATTTGTAATGTTATCTTTTTATTATTTTGTTATTTATTGTATTTTTACTTTTGTATTGCATGTTTTATGCATGCATTGTATAGACTAAAAAAGGTAATCGTAGTTGACCAAAACAAACTTGTCTAACTAGGCTACCTTTAAAGTTTAACTGAACCATAGTTTCTATGTAGTAATGATGCATCATTGGCACATTTGTGTATGGGCAGGTACTATAGGGCTAAGACAAATGTCAGTCAACCATGGTCTGTCACACCAGCTGTCACTGTGACAATCACATGACAAATCACCATAAAACAAAGCAATGGCCACAGAAGGGTGTCGTTACAACCATGTTCAACACCTCCTTCCCAGGGTGGATGTTACTTGATAACAAACCATCAGCCACTACCCCAATGGCTGCACTATCAGTGACAATCTCCATTGTTCCCCCAGAAGAATTGTCACGAAGCGGCATCTATGGGTTGACACTTTTGCAAGAGATAAAATGTCACAAGCCCTTTGTTGTGTATTGTCTAATGCATTCAGTCACAACTAACTGTTGTTTCATTCATAAATCACAACCACGCTTTGTCACAGACAAAAGAAAGACAGGACTTGTGGAGCATCGCATGAGACACTCAAACTTCTCAAGAAATTGATGAACCAGTTATTACGGTAATGGACCAGAAATGATTTAATGGACCATAAGTAAACCAAACATAAAAGCCCTAAACATACTGAGGATAACATTGCATAATATTAGAAGTGGGATATTACCTGGAAATCTTTTGTGAAGTTAAACATCACACAGGTTTTTCGAATGATTTGTCTTTTTTGGTATTTCACAGCCAATTTATCTTTTTATCTAAAAGCACTCAAACGTCACAAACGGTAAAATTACTCTGAAATATGCAAAAAGAGAAATCAATAAAACCTTTGTCTACTTGTCTACAAGTATGCTTTGTCTGTCAAACAGTCGTGAGAGTAAATAAAGTATGCCAGAAATGTGACTCACCCTCGGTTAGCAGATAACACAATGTACAACATCATGTATTGTATAGATCTATACGTGTAGTATATATATATATATATATATATGTATATCAAGTTCTATTGTACCGATCCTCACAGATAGACATAATGCACATTCCTAATGTCCATCGCCGGATACATATCTGTGCAGCTAAGCAGAAACCGACTCAATCAAACTAACAACTTCAAATGCCAGAGCAGAAACTTCAGGGTCTGATGCCCTGCCATTGTGCACCCATGTTGGGGTTTTATTTAGAGAATAAACTCAATTAACACAGATATTATCAATGAAGTTCCCACGATGCACATGTTCATTCTGAAGCGTTATCATCAACGTGGTCACGCTAGCATCCGTGGCTCAATCAGTGCACGGAAGTCCAATGTAGTAGTGTATAGGGCGGCAACTGTAAACTACACTAAGATATGATACACATTCTGATATTTGTGTCACAATGTGATATGTATCGTGATATGTAACTTTAAAGAAAATAATTAGTAATGCTGAATAACTGGCTTTATTCATATGGAAATGTCTAAATACTGAGAAAACAATGTTCATGAGCCATGACAAACAGTAGTAGTTAACTGTTTTTAGTCCCACTGACGTATCACTAGTACCGTCTCCACTGTGACATGTTTTTAGTCCCACCCACTGACGTATCACTAGTACCGTCTCCACTGTGACATGTTTTTAGTCCCATCCACTGACGTATCACTAGTACCGTCTCCACTGTGACATGTTTTTAGTCCCATCCACTGACATATCACTAGTACCTTCTCCACTGTGACATGTTTTTAGTCCCACCCACTGACGTATCACTAGTACTGTCTCCACTGTGACATGTTTTTAGTCCCATCCACTGACGTATCACTAGTACCGTCTCCACTGTGACATGTTTTTAGTCCCACCCACTGACGTATCACTAGTACCGTCTCCACTGTGACATGTTTTTAGTCCCACCCACTGACGTATCACTAGTACCGTCTCCACTGTGACATGTTTTTAGTCCCACCCACTGACGTATCACTAGTACCGTCTCCACTGTGACATGTTTTTAGTCCCACCCACTGACGTATCACTAGTACCGTCTCCACTGTGACATGTTTTTAGTCACATCCACTGACGTATCACTAGTACCGTCTCCACTGTGACATGTTTTTTATCCCATCCACTGACGTATCACTAGTACCGTCTCCACTGTGACATGTTTTTAGTCCCACCCACTGACGTATCACTAGTACCATCTCCACTGTGACATGTTCAAAGCACGCAGCTTTCTTACATAATTATTGAATTTGACTTAGTACATTACAAAAGGGTAGATTCAAAATGGTTTCCAAGCCTCAACTTTGGCATGGTTTCAACATGATCAAACTTTGGCCAGTATGTTTGCAAGTATTGTATCAGCAGAAAAATATCGCAATTCATCCTTGGATGCATCAGTGACTCACTGCCACTCTAGTGGTTTAGATATTTTTCAGTAAAATGTGCAACGTTAAATAACCAAATACACTGTTTGCATGAGATATACACTAATTGCAGGACAAGTTGTTTTTGAGGAAATACTTGTAACTAATGAATGTTGTGTAGAATGTCTGTGCTGGTCGCTACGAGGAAATAGAACTCCCGGTATGCGGGGAAAACTACCACCAGCCACACAGGCAATTAACTCGTCTGTGCAACTATTTCTTTACTCGCACCAAGCAAGAAAACTAGATCGTTGGTTGATTGTGCAGCCACAATTTCACATAGAACCACTGAGCCGGGATCTCAATCTCTAAATTCCCATTGGCGATAATGACCGAAAATGGAACCTGCCAGTTAACAGTAGTAGAAGAACCAGCAAAGAATCTTCTAAAGAATTGATTTCTAAATGGTATATATGTACCTTTAACAAGGAACACAATGTTTTATCACAGAAGTACTTCTATAATATCCAAATTAATAAAAACAATCTAAAAAACCCTCGTTTTGTTCACTATTTCTTCTTGTTTCTTTTTGTCCGCCATTTTTTCCACTGCTTTCTTTCCAACAACCTCAAGCGGTCTACATGTTTTCCGCACCCAGCTGTCCCATGAGTCACCCTCCCATTGCAGCTTCCCAAGTTCCAGCCCACTTTGCACCTGCAGGACAAGTATGAAGCCGGGAAAAAAATCGCTCCTACCAGAGTACAGGAAAAACATATGGGCCTGGGAGAAAACAGGGACACTACCTCGCTCCCATACAGCCAACTGTGGATCACTCCGGCTTGCTATAAATACAAAAAACAAGTGCACAAGGGGTAATATTTGTCACCGGATGCCCGGAGATGGGAGCAACCCCAAGGGAAGCTCAGAGGACCTTCCCACAAGCATTAGATGTCATCCCTTGCTAGGGTAAAGACTATGGAAACACCCCCAGGACATATCACCCAGACATATCCCCCCCAGATGTCCCCCAAACTAAAATGAATGTACATTAACTGTCAAGGACATATCACTTAATATTTCTTTACTGATTAATAAATATATGTAAGTGTTAATATGTAAATGATGAACCAGGTGTTACATGTAGTTGTAGCAATACAGAATTGCAAAAAAATATAATTAATCAACTGTCCAATTAATACTTATAAAATTAATAATAATTAGACATAATACAAATAATCAGTCCAAGGTGGAAAACATAATGAGAAAAATGGTCAGGGGAAATACCAGTCCTAAATCTCATCTTACCATCACCTGACATCAGCACAAAGTTTGATTGATGACAGAGCAAGGAGACAGATCAGTGGCATGATGTGTCCGTGTGAATGGCTGTCCACTGACACAGATTCAGCACAATATAACCATGTGTGGTACTGTGTAGATGCCTCCATCTGACAGACACTGTCACTAACAGGTAGATGCACAGATAAGGCTAATGTCTCTACTTTAACAGAGCCTAAAAGCAGCCAATGCTGTTTACCGCTACAATGTAACTGTAGCTTTGAGTCTCACAATGTCACCTGAACTCTGCCCTAGGGGTATTTGACAGCCATTCAGTGAGTTGTTCCTCATAATATTACTATCGAGAACATCGCAAAATGAACGTGTGCATTAGGGTGGAATTTTAACAAGTCACCTTCAAAATGTGGTTTCAGAGTGAAAAAACATAGATACAGTAAGTTTTTTATCTGTCAGATCTGTGAAATATAAGACAAGAAAACGTGTCCACCATCCAAGTGAGCTGAGATGAGACCATACACCATACTTCAGATGTGGCTGGTTGGAGGCTATGGATTACTCCGGATGACTGCACTCCAGACTACCTAGCAGATGGGAGAGAATGCGATGTGACAACATAGCTGGAACTTTCTGTACCCCAGTGGGGCGAAACAGGGAGAATAAACGCAGTCACACCACCTCGCCTCCTTTCAACCTAGTGGCCAACCAGTGACTCAAAGTTATAACAGATGAATTAGTAACAATACCGGGTAATACCTCAAACTAAACTTTTCCCGTAGTTTACAAACTTGTAATCATTTCACACAAGCGACAATCCTGAGTAGAATCAACATGAAATACTAATAAAACATTATGATAGACAAATCTCAATAGGATAAACTTATAAAACTGATATGATACGAACCATTAATACATAATGCCTTTAATCATTACCACCATCTTTCTTTTAGAATCACAATAAATATCAATTCACTGCTTGGTAAACATTCAAATCTGTGACACACATTTGATGTGACCTGGGAAATTGGTGTCAGTCTCGTGACTTGGTTTGATGACACAGCTGCGAGGTGTGTATTTCTGTCTTTGTTGCACTTGTGACTTGTTGAAGGACCAAGTCAGCAGCGGGCAAGGGCATCATGCAAGGGCATCACACGTAAGTAAACTTCTACATGGGGTGTATTCAGGGGTGGCTTTATAAACCCCACTCAGAAGAGGGTGTTTAAGGAGTGCCATAAACAGCTGCAGATTGCTTGGGGAGATATAGATCATCTTCCCTATTGTGTTCTGTGCAGGATCCTGTTACCAATATCAGCCCGTCATGCACGGACACACACACACACACACAGATGCATGTATGTGGCGTGCCATCTGTCTGTGTCTATGATGGTCTGGTTTCCGGCCGTTACTTTAGCATTCTGTTTGAGCACACATCTATAATGTATGGCGTTGGCTGATTAAATTAATTTGTGCCAGTTTTTTCATGAAATATCAACATAAAAGGACAGATTTACAACTGCTGCCATCTGGCCAGTCTCTATAAAGTGGTGCTTTTGAATTATAATTTGCATTTTGTGTTTGAATAATTTCATATCTGTGCCAATATCACTAATCCTTTGACTTGGTTTACAGCATCAACAAAGTTATGGATATTCACTCATTTTCATGACAAATATGCACTGGTCAGGTGTTTCGACAATGTTGTTATATTCCTTGTGTCCATGTACCGTATTCATTCGGAGGCTCATCTGGGATAGGTCATGGCAACACATTCTACAGATGCTACAGGAACCACAACACCACTATAAACTATGGCCCCTTGTTGTGCTCTTATCAAACAAATACTAAATGTCTGTTGTTATCCACAAACAGAAGCGGTCACCTTGCTGCACAATGGGCCAGTAAGAACAAGGGCAGACCATTATCAGTGATGCCTTGGTGCACCCTTGCACACAATACATTCCTTCTCCCTGCTGCCACTTTCCATCAAAACACACACACAATGGAATGTCGACAGACACTCTGACTCTTGTTTCCAGGCCAATACCCGCCTGTTATCACCGACCTGTCACTCTCAACAACAGTTTATTTACAGCAGGCCTGCAGTGACACTCAAATTCACAAACTTTTTTCCTCCTGATGTTAACAGACTTTTAACTTGCAGAGCTATGAGGAATTTCTGTTACTGAATCCTCTGTTTGTAAGCCTTTTCACTAATTGATAAGCTTCCCAAGTTTACTGAAACAATGTCACAGAATGTGGTGTGGTTTTTAAGATTTGTTTGGCATATTCCAAGAATTTCTCATGAATACATCTGGCTTTGACATGACATGACGTAAACAATAAATGTGTGCCGTGTCATCAAAATGAAGGCTTCTATGTTTGAGACTGAGCAGTTCAGCTGATTTCATTCCTGTAGTTACAAATAGACCACTTCTTCAAATCTGGGTAAGTGTTTACACATGGCAAGGATACTTAAGTGTTCAAGTCATGATGACATAGCCAGTTATAATGCAAAATTAATGATCATGTCAGAGTGACATGATCACTTGACACCAGTACTTAATGAAGTACACCGTATTGAGAATACTGTATTCACTGGTTTAGATACTACACAAGTCCTGAGAAATCTTTACAAGATTACACATATTTCTGTGATCCAAAAATAACAACTGAAGGCATCACTCACTAAGGACAGTTAGAGAACATTGGTAAATATTGATAACTATAGAGCTGTCAATATTGACAGTACTCTTAAAAAACATAACAATGTATTACTGGTTCACTAGTACATATAAGATGCTGCTGAGACAGTTTCAGAATTTACAAGATTACAATAAACAATATTTACAGAAAACTCACAAGAAAAAACAACAATGTATTGCACTGAGACTTGAGACTGTTTCAGAATCAGTCAACTGGTGATGGAGAAACAGTTTTCCAACCACACCAGACCTGTTCATTTCGCAACGCAATCAGTTTGCTGCCAGTGCCCCCTGGTGTCACACCACTGCACTACAAGCTGACCTGTAAATCGAGGCCCATGCAGTGTACAACAGCAACAGCAAATAGCAATGCGATTATGCGGAACACGATCAAATTAGGATAACCCAACAAGGCTCATTGGAAATTGGCAATCCCTACTTATCAAGGCCCTGCATTCCAGAACCGATGTATACATCTCACTTTTTCTTCCCTGATACACTAATAAAGCATTTAAGCACAAAACTAAGCCATTCCCTGGATGAGATCCCACAACCGTTATTGATCGGATCTGTGATGAGTAGACATTATAAACAATACTGTCATGTTTGGTGTGTGTGCTGAAGGTATTTCTGACAGCAAGTATTTCCCAAATACTTCTTTTATTACAAGCCATAAGAAACTGACAGGTAATTGTTTATAATACGTCACATACTAGAGCAACAAAACACTCATGAATTTAAAGTGCCGCCATCTGGAGAACTGATCACCAATAATTTCTCTCAGGTAGGAGAAAAGGCCCCCTAGACAGAGCATGTCAAAAACATAAATAACTCAAAGTAACTGTCATTGTGAACTACTCCAACTGTGAGATGAGAGGCCAGTGATCGAAGGAACTGAATGAACATAGAATGAGGTGTGTGGACTTTGGTACCTTGGACGAGATCAGATGCACTTACAATGATCCAAAGGTGCCGTATAATCCGCATGATAGTATTGATACATTCCCTTAAACGATGATAAAGAAGATTGAAAATAAAATGTCTTCAGCAAAAAAGAACCAGCTTGTACAATGATGTGCTTTATAAAACAGTAATACTTCAGACCCAAGGACAGACCACACCCTAGTGTCCTCTCTAACCACACCATAGTGTCCTCTCTGACCACACCCTAGTGTCCTCTCTAACCACACCTTAGTGTCCTCTCTAACCACACCATAGTGTCCTCTCTGACCACACCCTAGTGTCCTCTATAACCACACCCTAGTGTCCTCTCTAACCACACCTTAGTGTCCTCTCTAACCACACCTTAGTGTCCTCTCTGTCCACACCCTAGTGTCCTCTCTGACCACACCCTAGTGTCCTCTATAACCACACCCTAGTGTCCTTTCTGCCCACACCCTAGTGTCCTCTCTAACCACACCTTAGTGTCCTCTCTAACCACACCTTAGTGTCCTCTCTGTCCACACCCTAGTGTCCTCTCTGACCACACCCTAGTGTCCTCTCTGTCCACACCCTAGTGTCCTCTCTGACCACATCCTGACTGACCACATCGTGGAGGGCTTTACTGTTCTCCCCCACATTTCTACAATCTATAACCTTGCCGCTACTTCAAGCCAACCTTGCCGTTATTTCAAGACAACGATTGGTCCTATTTCTGAAGCAGGAAAAAACTGAGACAGAAGATCAAAGTGTCCACCTACAGACGACATAACTAAAACATGACTAGATTACCTGAAGGCTGGTTCACCTGTCATTCACCAGCTATATACAGGCCCAAGTAATGAAACAGTTATTTTGATGGCCCCAGTAATGATGATGGATGAGCAAGAAGACTTGAGTACAGGGAGCCTGACTGACATCCAGGCCCAGAGCCCACAGCTGTGGCAGGCAAAGGTGGCAAGTTACCTGCTGAAGGTGTCGCCTGTTGATGGGCCCGTGACAGCTATTGCAGCTACCTACACCCCACTACAGCTGCTATCTACACTCCGCTACAGCAGCTATCTACACCCCACTACAGCTGCTATCTACACCCCACTACAGCAGCTATCTACACCCCGCTACAGCTGCTATCTAGTACCTACACTCCGCTATAGCTGCTATCTACACCCCGCTACAGCTGCTATCTAGTACCTACACTCCGCTATAGCTGCTATCTACATCCCGCTACAGCTGCTATCTAGTACCTACATTCCGCTATAGCTGCTATCGATATCCCGCTACAGCTGCTATCTAGTACCTACACTCTGCTATAGCTGCTATCTACATCCCGCTACAGCTGCTATCTAGTACCTACACTCCGCTATAGCTTCTATCTACATCCCGCTACAGCTGCTATCTAGTATCTACACTCTGCTACTACATCCCGCTACAGCTGCTATCTAGTACCTACACTCTGCTATAGCTGCTATCTACATCCCACTACAGCTGCTATTTACACCCCCACTATATCTCCTATCTACACCGTGCTACTGCTGCTCTCTACACCCCGCTACAACTGTACACTGCATACACCATGCATACACCATGCATACACCACAAACATGTCACACACTACTCATGTATATACCACACAAAAGAAACTTTGTCGTGTTTCGTTTAGATTACTTTGGAGACATCTTTATCTGACAACAGAGTTGTCATAAATTGTCAAAACATCATAAAAAGGCAGGACATGTTTTGATGAACATGTTGTCATAGCGGCAATCTAATATGTCATGATGTGTTTGCATGAAGCATGACTTCTATTTGGAATCTAATCTTGCTCAAAGCATGATTTGTATTTAATTCAAAAATAACATAATATCCAGACATATAATACAGCTAAATTCCAACATGCAAACATTATCAAACATTAACACATACATGACATCATAAAAATGTTAATTAAATTACACCCGATAATTTGTCGTAGAAATAAGCTGGAATCTGTCAGGGAAAAGGCCAACATGCCGGCCCACGTATTATACTTACATAAACCAACTCATTAATTACCAACTACTAGTAGTTACATGAACCTGACATGTATATATATATATATCAACATTTGTTATTCCACCCCACGTTGCAGGTGTTGGTCAACTGGCAAAGATTTGTTCCATCTGGTGCAACATTTCCACAAATTACCAGTCCACACCAGTCCAGTTATTTGCCACTAGGTAGCATGGCTGCCATCCGGAAGCATACATCTATGTAGGTTCAGCCACCACCAAAAAGCTGGGTGGGTTATCTGGCTTTTTTTAATTTATAATATTCATGATCACTCTGTACTTGAAACAACGCACCCTTGAAAACACCTCACTATGTCATTACACAAACCAACCCTTACTAAACTTTCATTTTTATGTGACCATCAAATGGCAGTTTTGTCAGTGTTCCGGCGTGGGCAAGGGACATCTGGGCAAGGAACATCTGGGCAAGGAACATCATTTATTGGTATTATATTTTATTATAGTTATAGCTATGTCAACTAGTAAATACATAGCTCTAGAGTGTATGTTACACTAAAATACTGATAAATACAGCTACAATCTATGTTACCCTAACCAAATATTTGTATGGATTTACAATGCTTTTACAGCACACCTAGAGTAAATCTATTCAGGAGATTTTTAATGTGTCAAAAAAATACATCTGATCCTGCCCCTCTTGCAGTTCGTTCATATACGAGCGTATGTACTAGCTTACGTGTGCATACACCATACACGTGCATGCACCTGACTCAACTGACTTGATAGCCTACCTCCTTACGTAGAGATACTCAGCATTGCATACACACAACAACACTCGAGTCGAGTAGTTACTTGGCTCCGTACCTGACGTGCTCACAATAAACAAGCCAGATCTCCTCGTTGATGAATAATACCAGCCCAGACTGACATCTTGTTTTGCTGCGCATTTTTTCACAAAGCGAACCAGTCAGATTACCAGGCATAAATCTTCATGTAAAATTCCTTTATGAACAGTAAATAGAGGGAGTTTCCTGTAGACCATTCGACAGCTGTCAGCCCACCAGGTGGCCGGATACAAATAGTATCAAACTTCCGTAAACCAATGTCACCTGGTAGACAGCTAGTTTATTACAACACAGTGATTGTTCCCGAATGTTTAGCCCATGCCCAATGCTCTCCTTAGTCTCCTTTTGCCACTCTTTAGCCCATGCCCAATGCTCTCCTTAGTCTCCTTTTGCCACTCTTTAGCCAATGCCCAATGTTCTCCTTAGTCTCCTTTTGCCACTCTTTAGCCCATGCCCAATGTTCTCCTTAGTCTCCTTTTGCCACTCTTTAGCCCATGCCCAATGTTCTCCTTAGTCTCATTTTGCCACTCTTTAGCCCATGCCCAATGTTCTTCTTAGTCTCCTTTTGCCACTCTTTAGCCCATACCCAATGTTCCCCTTAGTCTCCTTTTGCCACTCTTTAGCCCATGCCCAATGTTCTCCTTAGTCTCCCTTTTCCACTCTTTAGCCCATGCCCAATGTTCTCCTTAGTCTCCTTTTTCCACTCTTTAGCCCATGCCCAGTGTTCTCCTTAGTATCCTTTTTCCACTCTTTAGCCCATGCCCAGTGTTCTCCTTAGTCTCCTTTTGCCACTCTTTAGCCCATGCCCAATGTTCTCCTTAGTCTCCTTTTGCCACTCTTTAGCCCATGCCCAATGTTCTCCTTAGTCTCCTTTTGCCACTCTTTAGCCCATGCCCAATGTTCTCCTTAGTCTCCTTTTGCCACTCTTTAGCCCATGCCCAATGTTCTCCTTAGTCTCCTTTTGCCACTCTTTAGCCCATGCCCAATGTTCTCCTTAGTCTCCTTTGCCACTCTTTAGCCCATGACCAATGTTCTCCTTAGTCTCCTTTTGCCACTCTTTAGACCATGCCCAATGTTCTCCTTAGTCTCCCTTTATCACTCTTTAGCCCATGCCCAATGTTCTCCTTAGTCTCCTTTTACCATTCTTCAGCCCATGCCCAATGTTCTCTTTAGTCTCCTTTTACCAGATTTCTCCTCACTCAAATAATTATTAATATTCTGCTAACTTTCAAAGTATCATGTCTTTTTTGTCTACTGTCAAAGTATCTTTTCAACTTTGCCCATGTACAAAATATCAATTCAACTTTGCTAACAGTCAAATTAAATTTTGCCCAGTCAAACTGTCATTTCTATCTGCTTTGTACCTCTCAAAATACCAAAATACCATTTCTACTAGCAATTTGTTCAATGACTAATATAATTTCAACACCACTGTTAGTTTATTTCCGGTCTACCAACTACAAATACCACCAGTGGTAGCTGACACATCTAGACATGTCCCCAATAACAAAGCTAATTTCAACATAGATTTCCTCAGTGACTAAGCTGGTTTTATAACATGTCTAATCAATAACGACACATTCCTGCACAGATTTCCTCTTGATTTGGACACTTCCTCATTGCAATGTTAGTCTACCATTAAATTAATGGTTTAGGCAGTGAATGATAACAGACAGGTAATAAAGACTAGAATAAATAGTAATATATCAATTGATCATGATGACTATCTTTACAATAACAATATAGGTTTTAGAATGTCATTGCAGACCACTGTGTTTTTGCAGCTGTGCAATTTTGCTTTGATTTTAGCTTTGCATTCTACGTTTTTATTAAATGTTATATTTAGATGCTTTTATTTACTCTTTGCACCCTAGACGATAAAAGAAGGTTGGACACTTTTATTTTCTAAAATGACTTAAAATGTATATTAATAATAATAACTGAAATGTACATAGTGCCCAAATCCATTTAACTTTTAAATAAAATGTTCTAGTGTGCTTTACATAAAACTGCATAAAAGAAACAAAACCATTAAAGTATAATATTAATAAAAAGACGTAAATACGCAAAATTATAATACACAACTATAACAAACACAAAAATAAAATATTACAATTATTATACATGTGTATGTACATATCAGGGTCATTAGAATAAGAAGAAGGAAAACTGATGCAATCAATCATGTTAGCTACATGCTAATATTTGTAATAAAAATGTGCTGCAAGTGGCCAGTTGTTGACATGATGACAACAACACTTGCTAGAGCCAGCAGCCACAAAGAGCAGATGAGAAGTACTGCTGACAATGATATAACATTGAATCACTAGCCAGGCAGGGATTTAACTGTCCCAATTACAGCACTAATTATAGCCAGCAAACATTTATCCACTGTTAATTGTCTCAAGTAGGATTGGGCAGCTGGTGGTCAGTGTGATTGGACACTGGTCTTCAGTGACATAACAGGTGGCTGGAGGGCAAGCACAGGTAAACACCTGTAATTGGGGGGTAGTTATAAAATCAGTCAAACTGCTCAAGGCTTTCACTGTTACAGTTAGGCCTGAGACAATGGAAACCCCTTGACTACAGGTCAACTGGCCCTGGATCAGGATGTCATTTATAATATTATAATTTTGTGTCTTTCAGAAGAGACACACAATTTTGGTCCCTTTCATCTGTTGTCTAGATATAATATATTATATTTGATATAGTGCCAAATCCTAATTTGTTCGTTGAGCTTTACATGTTCAAATACATAAATGGTTCCAACCAGATCATGGAGTGATTGAGGCAGAAACAGGCCAAGTGGACAGTATCACTGTGACAGTCAGACACACCGTGGGTGACAGCTGTATACAGTGACAGAATAGACCGGTCAATGCCCACCTGGAGTAGACTGTCATGTCTGACAATGACGTCTCACACTAAGGGCTAGGTCAACAACCACGCACATTCCTTCAACGTTTCTGACGGGTACTGACAAGCATTGAAGGCAGTTCATCTCATTCAAATCCACATCTTGGAAGAGCATATTTTCAGGTGTAATAATTGTACATATAATGAGTTCTACAAGCGGATCACCAGGCAACCATTTTACAAACATTCTTATTAGCCCATAGTATAATTTTGTTCTCTAAAATTTATTTTGCTCTTTAGCAGTGATTCTGTCCACTGGAAACAGTCGACACCACAACGCGCCATGCAAACAGTGCCTTCAGTGATATGGCAGCAGCTTTCTGCATTATAAAAGTCTGGTTCAATTCAAGTATGGATTGTGTTTAATGATGGATTTTCCTTAAATGAGTTCATTATTATGGTGAAGTGGTCCCCAGCTCTGTCAGCATCACCAACCTCAAATGGTCCCCAGGTCTGTCAGCCCATCAACCTCAAATGGTCCACAGCTCTGCCAGCATCATCAACCTCAAATGGTCCCCAGCTCTGTCAACATCATCAACCTCAAATGGTCCCCAGCTCTGTCAGCCCATCAACCTCAAATGGTCCCTAGCTGCCAGCCCATCAACCTCAAATGGTCCCCAGCTCTGTTAGCCCATCAACCTCAAATGGTCCCCAGCTCTGTCAGCCCATCAATCTCACGACAGCTGCCGATTCTAAGGCCTTAATTTCGAACACTGACAGTATAAAGTCTGGAACACCAGTGACAGACAATATGACATCACGTAGATGGATGATGTAGTACAGAGTTGTGTATGTGTCATGATGTAGAGACAAGAATTATGTCCCACATTGTCACCCCCCACACATGGAAAGACACATTCTAGTACACGTGGGGGTGCTAACATTTCTGTACTGGTCCAACAGATGTGTTTACTGTTCAGCTGTCTTCACTGTCATACAGTTATACATTGTCACTCCGGTGTCACCAGTAGTCTTGGCCGAGTCCTCCTCTAGTGACACAACTTCCCAACAGCCTTGTCAGCCCTGTTATGGTACCCCAGGTAGTTGGGTGAATGAAATCACATGCTTTATCACTCCAGCAGGTGGATTCACAACCGGGTTGTCTTGATTGAGAGTCTGATGACCTAACCCCCAGTTTACTGTGTTCCACTACCCCTTCCCTAGGCAGTGCGGCCATCTTAAACTGAATTCACACATTTAGTTCCACCGCGAAACAAAACATGTAAATAAGACCATTAAATGGCTACATTCTGTGGCTTGCAGTAAAATTAACACCACAATGTCACCACCACAATGTCACCTCCGAAAAATAACCACATTCCGCAGAAAATATTCTCCACTGCATACCATGCCTGATGACCCATGTCCAGTGTCAGACACTGACCACTTAACAACCCCCCCCCACCCGCCAACTGCATGTAGGTGTACATTGGTCACACTCGCAGAGTACACAAACCATTTCCAGAATATTTCCTCATTTACGCCTGCCAAAGAATTTTGCATGCATAAACATTTACGATCATCCGACTTTCTGAAGCTTCTCCAGGTCACATGACCAAACTAATAACCCTCTCTGCCATCCGCCCTGGATCCTGATGTTTACTGCACCCTTCAAACGCCTTGTGTGTTTACTCCCTCGCCAAACAACGAGGCCAGCGTCAACATAATCCAGATATAAAAATGCACAAAAAAATCCTCCAGTCTTCTTAATGAGTCTATAAACCTTGTACTACGCATTCCACACGCTGTTTATATGTTTCTCTGGGTCATCACTGCACTAGCCATGGCATTGGGAGCCACTTATGACCCTTAAACACGCCAAGAGCAGCAACAATGCTGACAATTTTGGCGTGCTTGTGAAACAGTGGCCTCGCGTACACAAATAGTCCGCACAACAAATTGCGACCAAAGTTTAAAACATGCACATAATATGTTAAGTACTCAACATGGCGTGTTCTTAATAAACAAACTATGGATGATATCTACATTAACCAACAATAAAGTGTCAATACTCTATAAGATTGCATAAACAGATATCATAGGCTTAGCCCAATAAGTGTTGCAACAAAAAGTTCTAACTTCTAAGTACTGTGAATCTGCCAAGAATACCCTTCTTTACTCTCAAATGCAATAATTTCTTCAATTTAACATACAGGGACCGGTTTCATGAAGTGTACTTAAAGTTACGCACTTGCTTAGCATCACGTGTTTGGGTAAACTCCTATGCTCGCTTATACATGTATTAAAAAAAATCATGTCATTTACTAAGACAGTCATCTTAGCGTTAAGAACATTCTTAGCTGCTTCATGAAACTGGCCCCTGGACAATAGTAAGTTAACCAGATACCACTCAACTGGCAGTTGGAAATGTGCTTGTACCAAGCAACCAGCAGAAATTGGTTAATTGGTTCAGCAATTATTATTGCCATTCAAGGTAGGTAACTCGAAAATGCGTACTATATAGTATACTATACAGCAATGATAGTATTAAATATCATAATTAGATCTCACTGATCATGGTGAATATGTTAGCCCTTGTGTGTAGTATTCACATGCAAGACTATTCGGTGCAGTATTTGGCGACTGACAATACCATGGTAAATTACACAGCAACAATAGACTAATCCTAACCTTGTTGACAGGTTCTGCAGGTATTATGTGAGTAGTGTGAATTAACAGGACCAGTTCCTCCCACCATAGGGCCAGTTATAGTCTTAAAACAGACTACGGTTCACTCTAAATTGAAAATTTTCTGTTTAGCCACTGGCCAAGGGTTGTTTTTCTTAGCCAACTTAGTTTTCCCAGCCAAATTTCCAATACGTGTTCCGCTTTGTTCAGCCAACAATTTCTTATCTAAACATTGACTACATGGCTAACAAAACTTGTCTGTTTTAGCCATCGGTCAAATGGCTGACAACTTTTGTTTAACCATTGGCTAAATGGCTAACAAAACTGTTCTGTTTTAGCCATTGGCTAAATATCAAACACAACCTTTGTTTTAGCCATTGGATAAATGGCGAACAAAACTTGTTTGGCTAAATGGGTGATTAGTGAGTTTAGTAGACCATGTCATTGTTGGCTACTTTGGCCATTGGCTAAATGGCTAGTGGCTAGAGTGAGCCTATCAGATCATGTCATTGTTGGCTGTGATAACATTCTGTACATGTTATCCCAAAGCCCCCTGGTGCACCCAGGGGAGGGACTGGAACAGGGACAAGAAGGAGGAATGAGTTGGGATCACCTGGGACTGGAATGAGAGGCGGAAATAGCTGGGATCAGCCGGGGTTGGAACTCGGAAAGAGAACGTGAAACTAGCCAGGATCAGCTGGGATAGGAATGGGAAGGAGAATGAATCATAATCAGCTGGGAACAGAACAAGAAAGGGGAATGACTTGGGATACAATGAATGATGTCTGGAGCTTGGATGAACTCATGAAAATTGCCTTGAATGAGAGCTCCGAGAGTGATATTTCAATCTGAAAGTTTATTCTGAAGGGTTCGACCATCTGATCTCCAAGCTGGTATTTTGGCAATGTTGTAGTTGTACTACAACTGGACAAGAGGATAGGGAAGCCCTGATACACTCTCACCAGCTCACCAGACAGGGAAGCCCTGACACACCCTTACCAGCTCACCAGACAGGGAAACCCTGACACACCCTCACCAGCTCACCAGTCAGCTAAGCCCTGACACACCCTCACCAGCTCACCAGTCAGCTAAGCCCTGACATACTCTCACCAGCTCACCAGACACATCAGCTTGAGCCATCTGTGGTCTGCCCACTGGTGCAAGACATGAAAGTATGGTTGGAACATGTAGTAATAGTTATTGCTTCCTTTCCATCCAAAGACAGTGGTGACAATGATTTCATATTGGGGCAACTGTGGTTAAACTTGTGTAGACTGAACAGGTGTAGTAAAACTTTGATCATTATCCACCCGAGAAGTTGCTTTGTTTCATCCTAACACGAATATGTCAGATTAAAGTAGTGACGAAATGCAATTCACATTTGAATTTATCTGTAAATAATGCACTAAATTCTAAATTTTTAAATCATTGTTTTATGGTATGTACTTCACATTGTAAAATTGGACAACATTAATCTGAATGCCTGTCATTTTCCAATACTGACAGGATGTTTTCTTGCAAGGTATCTGTTCTAACACACTGAGAAATGGGTTAACTGTCAATGTAATCCTAGGTGTACCATGACCCAGACCGACTTCGCAGGTGGTGAGTTGGTAAGTGCCAGTCTGACTTACCAAAAAAGAGAGTGTGCAAGACCCTGCGGCAACAGCAAAACATTAATCTGGAGCACACAACCTGGAAACTACAATCTGCCACAGGGTGTGGCCCTCCACACAACAGTGCAGGGTTACACAAGGGGTGAAAGGTAATCTGTGAAAGGTCACGCAACTGTCAGCAACCCAAATGGGATGTCTGAATAATGCCTCTCAAACAAAAGGGTCTCAAATTTTACACATAGGTTTCGATTACTAGTTCCCATGTGGCTTTGAGTTCTCCCAGAAGACTGGAATGTGCTACATTAATTCTTCACACAGCTAATTAGGAAATTTTTTGATGTGCAAAGTTTTGTTTAGACCAAACCTGCAAATATGTGGCAATCACAAAATGACTTTACTGCGACAACTGAAACTAACTCCTATATATTCTGAATGAAGCCAACACAAAGATAATATTCACATTACACAACACATGAATTGTTTTAATTATAAAAAATAAATTATTTTTATTTGGCGAACAGTGGAACATTTTTCAATGCCTTCTTAAATCACAATGACAAATTATGGCTATTGTCAATTTAACAAAAATTATCTACTGACATCCAATCAATCCTATTACTTTATTAGAGCTCTCATTATGTGTAGCAGTTTCCATAATCCACCATCAGCCCCTCATTGTACTGACCCCCAGCCTTCCACAAAAATGATACATCAGTGACCACTTCATACCACAGATATTTGTCAGTCTAGCCAGAACTATCACTATAAATCACCCCAGTTTTATGGCATGAATGGCCTGACCAGTCCAGCCCATAAACTAGCCAGAACTCCAGCTGGTCCAATATTCCACATTCCAGGCATACTGCTGCCACAAAGGGTCCAGACCAACACCAACCCTGAAAACCCTCCTCTGGAGGCTTCAATTACCCACATATACAACAGCATTCAACCTCCACGGAAACACCTGAACAGGTAACGCAAGCATAGGGCATATACCCTGACTGATTCATGTTCAACTATTTGTATGTCACTCTAAGATGTTCCTGAGAATGCGATAGCCAGGTATGCAGACACGTATATATTACGTGGGACTTCCGCATATTTTGTAATCTTTCATTTACAATCCTGACATAACTTACATCAACTTTATCGATTTATAATATATTTATAACATGTTATTCTCAATGACTATACTTTGAGTTTATGTTTACAAATATTTGTTTTGAATGTTCAACAAGAAATGTCAAGTCAGTGACTGTTTAATGAGATGTGACTTGTAATGATTAATCATAACAAGCCTGCAGGACTTGGCACAATTCTAAATGATTCCTAATTACACAAACCAACAATTTTGATGTGGGCCTATTTACAACATTCATAATTTGTTATAATAATAATAGTGGATGCACAGCAAAATTCATAACTCTTAGCCATTTTTTCAAGCAGTGCATGACTGCATGGTTTTAATGAAGTTTAATGATCTCTAACATGTCGTAAAAATAGATTACCATCTAACTTGGTGGGAAATGGAAATTTAATGTATGCATATAATTCAAGCTTACAACATGCATTGACTACTATAAAACAAGTATAATTATGCAGTTATTAAGTATTCCCTATTTCCAATAACTACACAACACCCACCCCCTGGCTAATGTACCCCAGGTTGTTGCTGTACCTACAGGCCACAGAAACACTTTCAACAAAAAAGACAACTGTGTATGTATGAAAACAATATTGAATAATATCAGTTCCGCAGCCACACCTTGAACTGTCTCACAATGTAAACAAATGTCACCCAGAGTCCTGCCCTTTGTGTGTGACAGGTGACAGTCACCAAGGTCCTGTCATGTGTGCTGTGTCCACTTGAGGCACATTCAGCTGGCAGTGTCACAGTGAGGTGTGGTGACAATGTAACTGGTATGATGGATTGTTATCACATTCTGTCTCAGATGTGAGCTGGCAATGTCACAGGTACCCCACCCATGGCCCACTCTGTGACACAGGAAACTCTCTGCCCTCTCTACCTGTGGGTTATGTGCAACTGAGGGCAGCAAGGACACACACCTAACAGTCTGACTCGTATAAAGTTTACGTACATATACATTGATATAGCTGTGAGATTATTAATATAATACATAAAAAAGTATTAATAAATATTGCTATTATTTATTAAAATATAAATTATTAAAATGTTATAAAGCAAACTAACATGCAACTTCTATAGTTTTAACATATCTTATAATCAAATGAATGAACATCTAATTAATTAATAAAGTATAATTAAAATTAATAAAAACATTTTGTTATGAACTAGCTATTTCATACTTCATAGTGTCCTCATTAAAAGTTGACATATTCCTCAGTGGAAACTAAAGCAGGTTTAAACTAGATTGAGTTTCTTGACTACCTTACTACTTCACTATATCTCAGGGATGGGGCTAAGTACATGATGACAATGCATTCATTGTTAAATTAGACAATGACTATGTCCTGAACACAGGACAAGTTTGTTTACACAGGACTTTTTGTTTATGGGGGCACCTGTCAACTGTCAAAGTTCCCCAATTGTTATAGGCACTACACTAAATGTTTACTGCAACGTGACATCAATGATAGCTGGCCAATACACATAATTTATGAGTGCATGGCCCAGTTACAATATACATGATTTCGATTTACTGTTTACATAATACTCAACAAATTAAGATACTACGCCATATTTTTCAAATGTACACCACAGATGGTGGTGGTAACTGAGAGAGATGGAAGAACTAGTGGACTTGAAGTAACACTACTGAAGGAACGGTGAGGATGAGATACTAGAAAGTATTCATTCCCACAGTGAGTGATAAAGGAATAGAACAAAGTATCGACCCATCGTGTAAATGTTAGTAATTATACAAATATAAGTTAAAAACAAATTGACAAATATATCAAGAGGGCAGGTCGCACACAGACGAACAAAATGTTGAACTCTTGATAACCTAAAGGCCTGGACATTGACCACTTAGTATTCTGTTTTGTGGCAATCATGTTAATTCTGTTACTAGTAAACCTTTTGAATAACAGAAAACCATCTCGATGATTAACAAAATCCTGTGATCTCGCACACACCAGCACGCTCCAAACACAACTCACAAACCACAACACCCCGAAGGATACGATCAATTAAATGTCTCTAACTAAATATTACCACACTTCTACCTGGGAGCCTCACTAATGCAGCCCGGGGAGGACCTGTTATTGTGGCATGGACACTGGTCAAACTTGTCAATATTGAACCGCTGATTTCACTAAGTGGTCAGTGTGGAGAGTCCAAACTCACCAAGGCTATTTTTGGTGAGCAGACACTTGAGATGGACGACATAGGACCAGGACCGTGGGACAAACAAACCGTGTATGTGAGAGCACTCTACTTCAAGTATGGTGTACAGTGAAGACTGTTGGCCAACACTGACATATCAGTCGACAGCCAGCCAGACTTCAGAGCCCCCCATTCTCTGGTTATTTACAGCCCAGTACAATGACATAATGCACCTCTAACCTACATGCGGCACTCCAAGGCAACAACACATTAGTATGTAAGGCACCCGTGCATGCGGGCACTCACATGCAATCATGTGGTACACGTGCATGCCTGCACTCACATGCAATCATGTGGTACACGTGCATGCCTGCACTCACATGCAATCATGTGGTACACGTGCATGCGTGCACTCACATGCAATCATGTGGTACACGTGCATGCCTGCACTCACATGCAATCATGTGGTACACGTGCATGCGTGCACTCACATGCAATCATGTGGTACACGTGCATGCCTGCACTCACATGCAATCATGTGGTACACGTGCATGCCTGCACTCACATGCAATCATGTGGTACACGTGCATGCGTGCACTCACATGCAATCATGTGGTACACGTGCATGCCTGCACTCACATGCAATCATGTGGTACACGTGCATGCGTGCACTCACATGCAATCATGTGGTACACGTGCATGCGTGCACTCACATGCAATCATGTGGTACACGTGCATGCCTGCACTCACATGCAATCATGTGGTACACGTGCATGCGTGCACTCACATGCAATCATGTGGTACACGTGCATGCCTGCACTCACATGCAATCATGTGGTACACGTGCATGCCTGCACTCACATGCAATCATGTGGTACACGTGCATGCCTGCACTCACATGCAATCATGTGGTACACGTGGTTTGTTTGTAAACATTTACTTCATGTGTAAGTCACCTCATGCAAATATAATGTTTATCATCAATGACGGAAGGACCAAACTTCTAACATCAAAAGGAACATGTGACTGATAATTTTTTTCATGTGACATTTTCCTTTGAAGTCAGTTTTAGTTTTGCAAGGTTGCTTAAGATGAAAATGTTAATCTCGCCAAAGAAGAATTTACCTAGACTTAGTGACTCACGATCTTGTTTCTGGTGACTGTAGCAAATTATTTGAATCTTATACATTTATACAAAACATATTTATGCAACTTGAAGCCCTAATCCTCCAGTCTGTACCGAGGAACATACCACATAAGGTCCCCATAATGCCAACAGGATGATCAATACATGAGTCAATGACCCCCCACCCATATGAGGACCTTATCTCCCAAATCTAACCTCAATATCAACCATCAGTTCAACTTTCTCGCTACATTTTTATTGCACACTGATACTGCCTCCTGTAGCGATATTATTCCACAACATCCAGCCTGTAGTGGTCAATCACATCTCACCTAGATCCTGCCACTGACCACTCACTGACCACACCTGCCCTGGTAAACTGACCTCACCTGGCAGCCGGGCTGAATTAGCAGACCAGTGGTCAGTGCAGCTACAGTGACCAGTCACCTTCCCTGTGGCCTCGGAATGGCCTGATTCACTGGGCAGTGTACATTGATATCATAAACATCTGAAATTAATCTTACACAGAGGTATGCCAATGTAGAGTAATTTCTATCTCTCAAAGTTGGGTAATTTATGTATCTGCAAATGTGGATTAATTTCAAAAATTGTCTAACCCACAAAACTGGAGCGACGGCAAGTATCTCGCAGGGTACTCAAATGACAACCGCCAAGGTGCACTCTGCCCTGCTACAACTAGACAACAGCTCTCCCATCCAACAATCCCAGACCACAAGCAGTGGTTAAAAAACTGCATCAAACAGGAGGACTGTGTGGGGGAGTGGGTGGGAGGGGGTGATAGAAAGGGGTAATAGGAGGGGATGATAGGAGGGGCAAGTCTGATGGGAATTAAAGGCATTTTTCAATGGGCAGTTCAAAGGTCAGGACCATGTGAAAGGACCACACCATTGTGTGGTCCAGGCAACTGCTGCGCACTGTAGAATCACATATCTTATCTTAGGACCAAATATGCAGATATATTCCTGAGTGAGTGACACCAAATTAGCACTGTCGACTGTTGGTATTTGCAACATGTTGGGACATGGCCAAACTGTTCCATTTATACACCAGAGACTCCATATATACCCATGCGTATATGACAAAGTGCAGGCCAGGAAGAAGATTCGTATGTTTTCCAGTCCCATCTATGCACAGTGAGAGAGTGTTATGTTGTTTTATTATTTTAATAAAATCATGTAGTTAACACTCTTCAATGAACAGAGACAGAATTATAATAATTTCCTGTTGGGCCATGGAGTGAGAGACCATTATGATGACACGACCATGATGTAACTCTTCGGTGAATGAAGATAGAAACAGACATGTTTCCTGTTGCACTTGGCCAATTAAACACACTACAGTGACACACCCTGGGGTGTAGGGTGAACTGGATGTGTAAATCATACATTCACCACTGCGCATGACACAAACTTTCAGCGCCTTAGGAAATGTCAGGTACTACAGGTACACCAACAGGTACGCCTGTCTGTTGGAGATGTTTGCGTGGGGACTGACCCAAGTTGAAAACCGGATTCCTTCTGCCTGGCTCCCAACATGACATCTGGATGTCCAACAAACCGGGGCCTGAAGCGGACACATTCCTTGGACCCAAATAGCGCAAGAGTGCCAGGAATAGCCACTTCCCCATATCCACATGTCTCACACATATATGGCTGAAGGCATCAGTGACAGAATGACAGGAAAACCACAAAGTCTACTTCTAGAGGCACTCCACCTGGTCGTCTTGCATAACACTGGAGAAATTGAGGCAGCTGTCCGTACAGGTACTTCAGGTAGCTGGCTGTCTGTTGAGGTAGCTGTGTGTACGTGTACAGCTACTTAAGGTAGCCACATACAGCTACCTGAGGTAGCTACATACAGCTACAAGTTTAGTTTGAAGCTTTTTACAATTTGATATTTTTGTACACATCTCAGATTTGATGGTGTTAAAATAAAGCTTTATTATTGTTATTACTCAGGGTACTTGAAGTAGGCGTCCCTACATGTGCATCTTCTTGAAGTATTAGCTTCCTGTAAGTTATGTACTGCTATGTACCACGACCAATACTACAACATTGGACACAGTGTTCTTGTAATCAACAGAAGCTTTCATGGTAACACAACATCCTTTAGAAATAAAAAGTTCAACATTTGAAACAAAAATGTACCTAGAAAATGTATTTAACCAGATGAATATATTAAATACAGTTTATTCTAGTTTTTCCAGGTGTAGTAGTTCCAAATTAAGTACAGCCCATAATCCCTTCCATGACTTGTGTTTCGTGTCAAGCACTGGCTCGGGTTACTCTGAGACAAGGAATATGCAGTAAACATAGCTGATTGCCAGATTTTGTTCACGCAAAACTAGATGCCTATGCGGTCTGTCAGCTGCCAACTACGTATGTGCAACACAGGCCAAACAATATTAAGATGCATCTCACATGGGGGAAACAGCACCTACAGTACCACGCAATGTCCACTTGAGGAGTCAACTAGAGTTAATGAGACTAAGACCTCCACACAAAGTCACACACACACACGTTCACATACTTGGGTCCAGCTCACAGGCTGCATCATGTCCATTAGAACAGTCAGAGAGTGTGCAAAGGTGTAGCAGACAGGTGTGTGAACACCTGGCCACACCAGGCCATATAGACTGTAGACAGGTAGGCAGGCCACACCAGGCCTTATAGACTGTAGACAGGTAGTGATGCCACACCAAACCATATAGACTGTAGACAGGTCACACCAGGCCGTATAGATTATAGACAGGTAGTCTGGCCACACCAGGCCGTATAGACTGTAGACAGGTAGTCAGGCCACACTAGGCCGTATATATTGTAGACAGGTAGTCTGGCCACACCAGGCCGTATAGACTGTAGTCAGGCCACACCAGGCCATATAGATTGTAGACAGGTAGTCTGGCCACACCAGGCTGTAGACTGTAGACAGGTAGTCAGGCCATGCACAGGTTTACAGGCCACACCAGGCCATACACAGACAGTTAGGCCACACCAGACCTTATGCACACCATCTAGACAGGTAGTCAGGCCATACCAGGCCTTATATGTACACCATCTAGACAAGGTAGTCAGGCCACACCAGACCTTATGTACACGGTACACCATCTAGACAGGTAGTCAGACCACACCAGGCCTTATGTACACGGTACACCATCTAGACAAGGTAGTCAGGCCACACCAGACCTTATGTACACAGTACACCATCTAGACAAGGTAGTCAGGCCACACCAGACCTTATGTACACGGTACACCATCTAGACAAGGTAGTCAGGCCACACCAGACCTTATGTACACGGTACACCATCTAGACAAGGTAGTCAGGCCACACCAGACCTTATGTACACGGTACACCATCTAGACAAGGTAGTCAGGCCACACCAGACCTTATGTACACAGTACACCATCTAGACAAGGTAGTCAGGCCACACCAGACCTTATGTACACGGTACACCATCTAGACAAGGTAGTCAGGCCACACCAGACCTTATGTACACGGTACACCATCTAGACAAGGTAGTCAGGCCACACCAGACCTTATGTACACGGTACACCATCTAGACAAGGTAGTCAGGCCACACCAGACCTTATGTACATGGTACACCATCTAGACAGGTAGTCAGACCACACCAGGCCTTATGTACATTATCTAGACAAGGTAGTCAGGCCACACCAGACCTTATATGTACATCATCTAGACAAGGTAATCAGGCCACACCAGACCTTATGTACTAGACAAAGTAGGTCATACTGAGTAGGTAGCAAGCCTGAAGGCTTAAGACTGTATACAGGTAGCAAGGCAATACCATGCCGTACACAGAGAGTAAGGCCCCATACATAGTGTAGTATATCAAGATAGGTAGACGCCACACACAGATAACTCTGTGGAGCACTTAACTGACCTTGACAGACCTGTAGTCAGGTTTTTGTAAACTTGGCCAAAGCCTTCATACTGCATATATATCTACTCTAGTCAAAGGTCCCCCATTTTTGTTTTATTTGTATTTTTGTTCTGTGAACAACAAACAGTGCCACCCTCACCCTGTGCAGTTTAAGGCTTGTTCTCTGTGACTGTGAGTCAGATTAGAAGTTCACTGGGTGATACATCACTCACTGCCTATAGGGGCCACAGAAATAATGAGACACTTCCGTTGGCAGGAAAATACTAATATCACACACATTTTGAATCCTCTGTACAATGTAGTGATCAGAAAAAGTTATTTACTTGATGTCATAATATGTTGTGCCATCCATTCTGGTTTCCTTTTAAAAAGCTATTTATAAGGAGGTTATTGCACATGCAGGAGCGTGTTTCTTGGAGAGAACTTAAATTACAAAAATATTGTGCGGCTCCGATATGTCTGGGCAGAGATTGACAGCCCAGTCTGACAACCAAAGCTGTCCAATCACTGCACACAACAGCTGAAACTGCCACCAACACCAGGGGAAAGGGTGAATACGTCGGCTGATTACAGCACACCTGGTGGGGTAACCTATAACAACCACGGCCACTGCAGTCAAACTGGTGACTAGCTGGAGTCAGACAAGTCACTTCAAGTTCAGTGGCTTGACCACCTCTGACCTCCAAGTAGCCCTTATTTCACCACTTGAAATATATGTAAATATACATTTAATCACATTCTAGAGATCATTGTTAAAATTAGAGTCATGGACTGTCACATGTGGTTGGTTGGGATAGTTAACCTAACAGGATCCTACATAACCACTGGTGACTGTCATGTAACAACTGTCAACATCCTAATCAGTGTTGGCATGGCAACAGTGAGTGATACTTTTAAGTTGTAGGGAGTTAGACACAGGATACAACTATTGCATGTATACCGGTACATCAAAAATAAATTCAGTCATCAAAATTGTAATAATTTGTTAACATTAACTGATTGACTACTGTCGCCCAAGTAATCTTGATTTAACAACCCAAAGACTATAATTATAGTATATCTTCTTATGTAAACTTTGTTTAAAATTCCCCACCTTATCCGAGACTGTGTTATTAAACTGTTTCACAACGATTCTGTTTTTGCGTTGTTCTATTTAAACGAGTTAGCATCTCTAAAACATGAAACAACACATGTTGGATATCAGTGGCATGACTATTTCTCCACAACCATGACAGCTTTAAATTACCAGTTGCCACAGTAACCAAACGATAATTACAACCGAGACTCGGTTGACGGAACATAACCTGAAAGTGAAAGAACGAACTGACGGAATAAAAGTATACATTGTTCATTCAGCAATGCGTTTAGGCATTGTAGCAATGTGACTAGCAGAGCTTGTGGTTGTGTTAGGAATCTGTCCTGAAGTGCTATGGACCTACCAATGTCTGGTATTGTTTAGCATCACAATAAAACAAGTGCCAAGTGGCTACGGCATGCCTACAACTTACTTCGACTAAACAACTTATGTCAGTATTAGAATAAATGAAAATAAAAAGGGTGATTCGGTATGATAATTTATATGCCACATTAGAAAGAATTTCTACAGAAATGGTTAAACCACGGCTTATTAATATATTTTGAATATATAATAATTGAGTACTTATTCTTGATAGTAGAATTTATTACTATGTTGCTCACCAAATTGTGTTTGGTTAGCCCAAGACTACTACTCATATTGTGAATGCTACATCCATGAAATGCTTAAATTTATAAATTGTAAACAAAACATACAATCGTAAACACAGAGATTTGTTATTGGCACTCACTTAAATTTGCTTTTTACTTAGTAAAATGTCAGAAAGATTGGAAAATTAATCATGAATTAATTCCACTCCTACCAAAAGATAGCGTATGACAGATACGCCTACCGGATTTATTATTATTATTGTCGGGACACAGCTAATTGCTGCAGCGGCAGACCAAGCACTTAGACTATAAATACAATGCCAGATTGTTATGCAATTTAGCAGGATGGTCAAACCAGACGACTCGCTCGCCGGAATTTCAATGATGTGTTTTCTGTTGTGCAGCGTTTGGAGGAAACGGTGGTGGTGCCAGGCTGCCAAATTGTTGCAGCATGGCAGCGGGTACAAGTCGGCTGGTCAACAGGAAACAATCCCGAGGAATGATGCAGGCATAACTGTTATCCAATGGGGAGTTAGGCCTGAGGCATTTCCCACAGGTTAAATGGATTCAAACACAGATTTCTGAACTCAGTTCTAAGATAGTTATCAATGCATTCCAATTCTAAATGGATATTAGTGTTAGGTTTCCTAGTGAAATGTGCATATTAATTGGATTTGCAACATCTTGTTATGGGGCTGGATTCCAGGTATGCACCAGTGCTGCCAGCTGTATACACTGTACATGTGAATATTATTGTGGCATCAGGTTAAGCTACATTCAATCCTGCCATGCCCTCATAGAATCTTGACAGATAGGTAAATAGTGTGAGCTATGAAGTACTTATGATATACAAGTACTGCATGTACGCACGATGACAATATGCAAAGTTCTACCTCATATATCACTCCTAAATTTTAGATAGAACATTCAATTCTAGAGCGGTCAATGACAAATGAGGGCAGACTGACAGTTACTTAACTGAACATGTACACATACATGTACCTAAGCCTTCTCGTAGTCGACGAAAGCAATGCAAAGTGGGATATTTATGATATAACCACATAATAAGTGTTAAAACCATTTCCATTAAAATGTTCAATATGTACTAATGATAGGATACTGATTTTGCAAAGGTGTTTGTAACATTTAATCAATCGTGTTCCATCATTTATTAAGAATAAAGAAATCTTCTTTTATTTGAATTTACTTACATTACAATGAAAAGTGGTGATAATTATTGTTTTCTATAAATATATGACAATGTGAAATTTGGACAAATGTATTTTCGATATATAACACGTAAGACATTCAATGTAAATAGTGCATAATTTATTAAAATAATTAAATCAAAAACAACATAAATTTCAGTTTGTATGTTGTTGCTGAAATTTACAATGCAGTTAATTTTTAAGTCAAGCATAAATATTTCATCAACAAGCCAGTGATATGATTAACCTACTCGATGTTATGTCTATAAAATCTTACAATTTGTCTGTTAAGACTAAGTTGTAACAGTTTGCCCCCATCTGGGGGAAACAAGCGATTTAATGGATACAATAAACGCACATAGCTTGTGCATTGCTGATCAATTATAACATCTGTAAATTGGCAATATTACTTCACAAAAATTATATCTGCTGTTAGTTAGTGCGTTTGATTTAGGTTGACAACGTCAATGACGTGAATGTTCACTTTTGTTTATTCACGATTTAGATACAGTTTACTCGAACTGGTGACTTTTGTGCTCGAGTCTGGAGAACAATGACAACAAGGCAGTAAAAAATGATCGGAATGCGGCGTCATTCAGTGGTTTGCAGCACCTGTTTAAGTAGTGAACAAAACGCTATGTGCTGTGACTCACTCGCTAGATCCTAGACTAAATAGAATGGGTTGTACTCACCGGCCGATGTCCGAAATCACTGTGTAATGGCCACTGAAAGGCTCCGTCCGAATGGTCATTGCGCCCTTCGCCGTCGGGTTGTTGTTATTACAATTCGGTACCAGCAGGTCATTCATTGTCCGTGTGGTGTTTGTTTTAGCGGCCAAGTCGCCAACGCCGTTCGTGTTCTCGACACTTCTCAATGGCCGTGCCTTCGACTGTCCTCGCGCTGACTTAGGCGGCGACAGACCCTTCGTGACTCCGTTACTAGCTCCGCCGACGCAAAAAGCGGGATCTCCTGCACTAAACATTTAAAATTATTGACGCGCAGTCTTAGGTTCAGACGTGATTCGGACGCTGTCAAACGAATGTATATATATCAACGTACCCGAAGTTGCAGCAACCGACGACGATCTGCAGTTCGCCTCTCCTAAATCAAGTCCTATAGCCAGCGTTCAGCACGACATTGTCGCGTCACCGACAGTGTCGTTATCATTCAAACTATTCAGCTTGTCACAGTCTGTCATACACTTGTACTGCGAATATACAGTCCACGAAAAGGTGGCTCCGATAATCCCTTCGTTGTCGTTTATTTCACGAAAAGCGGAAGAATCCTTCCAACCGCCAGCGCTCACCTGTCGCTAATCAAATTGGTTCGTCGATCAGTCGGCGACATCCTTCGTCGTGACGTCATTGATTGACATCGGTTTTGCGATCCCCATTTAGCTGTGAGCGCGTGTATTGATTGAAAACTACGGTTACGATTAGTTTCAATTATATACGTGTAAACTAGCAAACAGTGCGGATGCAGAATGTAGTAATAACTTGGTGGAAACAGTACGAAATGCACATTGTGCGTGTTGCATTACAAGTTATTTTGGAGCAACTAGAAACCGGATCTTTTCATTACCCAATCAGAAAAGTTTTACCTTTGTAGGCGTGGCTAATTCGGGACGTTTACTGTCAGTCATCCGCAATGCGTGACTGCGTCGGTTAAGACCAAAGCTGATGCCTGAGCTTAGTCTGATACGTTAGTTCTGTGAGAATTAGTGCCAAGAATTGTGTTAAATATAGATTTCTTTATTTCAGCCGCATCCAGTAACCTTTCCTTCGCAGTATTGCTCCAACTAAAAGGTGCCGTTAAGAACGTTTTTTTATCAAACAAGTAGGCCCTACAGCTACAGATACCTACTATTTGTTAGAATTGATAGACTTCTTCATTTGTGGGCAGGCCCAATGCATAGGTGATTTTATTGGTGCGTTTTTTTTTACTTGCGACTGCAGGCTCCCAAAACTCTTACTACACCCCTCCTTGAGACCTCCAACGGCACCGTCTTGAGACAGCAGGCGGGACTCTTCCCTGAAGCGGAATTATTTTGCCTTGCATGGGGTGCGTACGCACCCATCACACACCCAGGTATGGGTGTTTTAAATTGTTATATAAATATTATAGTTTAATTATATATGATATATAACTAGTCGCATATATAAAACAATTATGAGCAACTTTATGTCAGTCTCAGCTGGGTAATATTTTATTTTATTAGGTTGTTAAAATAGTTAAATGTTAAAAAATGCGTTACATAAATTTTATTTCCTTTGCCACCTAAGACATAAGATTATTTTGAAGTCCTAATAACATGTGATAGAAGTAACACCTTATTTTTGTTATACTAGTCGTGTCAAGTCATACAGTGTATACACGTGATAATGCAGGTCTAGCTTAGAGGACTGAAGGCCCATTCTCGAAGATTGTAACCTCCTCCCGTAGACGGGTAACAATTAAATTTATGTATGAAGGTCTGCCCAACGTATAAAAAGAAGTGTAATCGATAATAATAACGTAACTTTGAATGAACCATGTGCAATTTAATGATTAATAGGCCTACAGTGACCGACTAAAAGTAGGGATTGCACAATATCTTTCGATTGTTTACGCTAGCTTAGCGAGCCGAGGGCTAGCTACGCGCCAATGCTCATTTTTTAGAAGTTCAGGACTGCGTCTTGAGGGGTGTTGTAAGCGGATGTTGGTAATTGCTTTCACAGCGTTCATCATTAAATATTTGTCCGTTTTTTTGTGTGCCCTGGAAATCTGAAATCACTGTCCAGGCCTTGGTTATATAATTGCTCGCGCGACGACCGTATAAACATAACCGAAAGCATAACAATTAACTGTAATTACATTAGAAACATTCACCATACTGGGGAAAAAATAGTAGGCTGTCATATAGTTTTTTTCTGGCTATTGGGAGATCGTGGAGGTGCAAGTCCAGTCCTCCCGTTTTGCCACAGCATGTCCAATATTTTAAGCGCTATTAAACGATATTAAATTAAAGATATCAGTGTTGCATACCGATATTTCGATTGCTAAATCACATTATAAAACATGACACAGATTAGTAAACGAGCAAGATTATTTTTTTTAATTTCACACATTTTGTTTACGTATATTTGGACTATCACGGATTGCTGAAGTGAAGTATTTTGCAACCCCACTGTATAACTAATTTACAGCATTAATTATTAAGTAAGCACTCTGCAGCATTCTTGTACGCTAGATGTGTGTGCGTGCGTGCGTGCGTGCGTGCGTGCGTGGATCAACTGATTGTGCAGTTCTTGTTAACTGTGGTACCGTAAGACATCCTATGCTTTGACAATAACAATTCTACGAAAGAACGAATATTAACAGTAGCACGTAGGTGAGTGAGGTTGGTGATAAGTGGCCTCCAATTTGGCTACAAAATCTATATTCTCACCCACCGTCCGCCCACAGTCAACCATAAACATACATGCTTAGCCTAGATATAGCGAAGTGCCTCGATCGTCGTAGTGCTGGGAGCAATAAATAATCTACAACTATAATAGGGACACATTCATCTAAGATAAATAAACCCTATATACAACATTCAGTTGGAATAACTGATCAAAATTATATACGATGTGAATTAAATCAAACACAGTTACTGTAGTCCCGCTCTTGAGCAGCTCACACTTCTCACTTCTGTAAAGGCAGTATTCGAACGGTGACCGCTGTACATGGGGCACCTGTAGTCAGCCTCGTACTTTCCACACAGGACATCATAATAATTATTTACAATATTTTAATTTACATGGATGTATGGATTTGCAAACTGTTAAACACACACAACGCGTTAGGCGGAGGCTCTAGTGGGGTTCTTTTAATGATACAGAATGCAACGGAAATCTGGCCGCTGTAGGCGGGTGTCCATTAGCGTGGGGGGTCGCTGAGATTAAAATGTTGTGGAAGAAATGCTTGGTGCGTGATTGCCCCCAAACACGACAGCCGATGTGAGATATTATTTTGTTGTGACCTTTGTTCACGTCCAACAGAGATGCACGTCTAAACGTATTTGCGTGCGTGCGTGCGTGCGTGCGTGCAGAGAGAGAGAGAGCCCCGTAAGTTTAGAACAACTGTCTCGCCACCTAGCGAATATCACTATTACGACATTGAACAGAGCAATGAGGGGAAAGTCAAAACAGTTTAATTCCGCGATTGAGATAAAACAAATAAATACCGCAAAGCTTATATTTGAACATTGGCTATAGTTTCACATTCTGTCTTAATGCGTTGTTAAAATGTGTACTTTTAAACAAAACAATCTGACCAATGCTTGTAGTGACACCTCGCGGACAATTGTTGGTAATTCACACGATCAAATAGACCAAAATCAAACGAGTTCGCGATATACTGGACGGAAGGTGGTGGGTGGGGAGTGATTTGTCGCCATTTATAATTACCTGTTAACGCATTGACACATTTTTCAAATATTGTGAAATATCGGCCGTTCCATATCAGACAACGATTGTGATTTGCTGCCAGCAACGATAACTCGTTCGATCATACATAACATATTTAACTTGGCCTAGGTATCGTTATACCTATAATGCCTATACCACTACAGTATAGTATAGACATAGCGGCATAGGCATAATAGTTGCCATTGTCTATAATAATCGAACTGTGTATAAAATTCGGTGAAAGACAGTGTACAGTATTACGTCATTTATACGATTAAATGTGTGCTTCCTATAATGCCTTTGCCATCTTTGGCGCTATATCGTACAGAAAAATCATTCCATTGGGATAATTATTTTATTTGTCTCATGATATCCCATTGCTTTCTAAATCGGTTCAAATTCAGCGTTTCAGTTGAGTAATATAATGTTCTGGAACTATCCAAAATGTCCGCCCCCGGGTGGATTTGAACCACCAACCTTTCGGTTAACAGCCGAACGCGCTAACCGATTGCGCCACGGAGGCGACACCTACATGGTGTTTACAGCACTTTTTTAAAGAATTCTCGCGCATGCAGATAATACGAACTTAGCATTGGGTATACGAAATAGTTCTTTGGCTAATGCTGATATGAATTCAAACCATTCGCAGTATCAATTAAACATACGTCATGTTCAGCGGTTTACCTGTTCAGCGAGTAAGAGTCTGTGGTTAAGATTACGTCGATCATTATGGAGCGTTACACGGGTAGGGTGTACTGGCGACCTTTGCATAACAATAGAAACACGTGTCACGGATGGCGTATTTTCCAGTACCTAGACGCGAATATGATGTTATAAATTTAGTTTTGATAATTATATTAGTTTACCTCGTGCACGCAACACTGCATGCGTGCACCTCGACTCAGCCAGCGCACTTCGCAGTAGTAGAGAAGATCTTGATTTGTTGCGCATTCGTCTCTACCAGAAGGCCCTTGAACTTTTGGAGCACAAGCGTGAACGTAGTTTGCGGTTAATTTTCATTAAGGATCCAGAAAGGGTAGTCGTGGGGAGCACAAAAACCTCCACTGGCGGCCAAACCAATTTTTTTTGCTAACGTGCCGACGTAACTTTAACTTCTCCGCTATCTCGTCGGCTCATATGTGACATCGGAAGACGACGGGGGAGGGAGGCGATGTTTCGCCGCCGCGTCGGCATAATTATTGTAACCTTAACTGGGGCACATTTCCAAAGAGGTTCTAGGGGGCACAGTCGCGTGGGACCATTACAAAAAGGTCTGCAGGCACGCCAAATTCCTAAGGTCTAGGGGACACGTGCCCCCCAGTCCCTCGGATCCGCTCAGGGGGCTCAGAACGTTTTGATTTCCATTAATTTGCTGTATATACACAGGTTTTCTTGTGGGATCGACGATGGAGCGGGCCTGGAGAGATTCGCAGTGGCACCTGCATAGTACCGAACCTTGCCAAGCAGCAAAACAACCGTGGTTCTTCCTCTCACTGACGGTGCACCCTGCAAACATTGTATATTATTCTCATTCCGCGGGCCGTATTGCGTGCAATCTCGTTTTTAATCCGCGGGCAGCATGAAATAGCTAGGTTCCTGCGATTACTGCGTGGTTCCTGCGACTGTTAAGAGTATAGTGAAACTACATTTTACGTTTTACACGCGCATTACGTTTTGAACTGATTTACCCTATAAAATATGAGAAACCTTGACATATATGATGGCAATGGTGATGGCGATGATGATGGCGGTGATGACAGCGATAATGATTTCGATGGTGATGACGTGATGGGATCCACCCTTACATTAATAAAAAGTAATGCCTAAGCATCATCAGATCGGTTAAATTGGTGGCACGGAGCACGTCCGTTGTCATGGTACGTATTCTACTCGGTGAAAGGAGTTTTGCTTAAAAGCAGTCTACATGGATAACGTGCACTGCTGTTGAAGTGTTTTGGCGGAGATCTCAAAGGAGCACAGTTGTTTCTGGGAAGCTTCAAAGGAAAGGGTGCAGTTGGAGATCTCAAGGGTGACGTGGTTGGATTTTTTTTTAATCCTCGGGGTGTGTCAGACGTCTGTCATATGGGTGCAGTTGGAGTTTTCTATGAGCCTCAAGGGGAGGTGCATTTTTATGTTTTGTGTGACAACCAACGCGGGTGCAGTTGTGGGTTTTAGTGAGTGTTGGGGGGAAGGAAGGTAGTACCTACGTACGTTGGAGGTATTTAGTGAGTGTCAATGGGGTGTATTTGAAGGTAAAAAACGGAACCCGGTAAAAATGCCAAACACTCGTCGGGCCTGTTACAGTGTACACTACTCATCTTTGAGTTCATCGGATCACGTAAAAAATGGTATATATATATATATGGTGCATGTGCTACAGAGTACAGATATGAAATGTTGTACATTGTAGGTGTTGGTAGATTCTCGTAAATGTGGTGCATTTGGAAAGATGCAAGACTCCCACGCCGCATAAAGGCGCGCCTGTAGAAAGTTGCGGTCCGGTCAGTCATGACTCATGGCTGCGAAGCTAAAGGCTGGTAAGTTGACGAATCTCTTCAGAGATCCAGATGACGTTGAGCATTTGGATATCTGCAGTCTCTACCGGCTGTTCTATTCACGACGCCCGCGCGCGCGCACACACACACACACACACACACGCACACACACGCACACACACGCACACGCACGCACACACGGTGTTATATAATAACAACAATATATCAACAAGGACATAAGAATATGTTTAATGCGGGCTATACCGGAATGTTGTAATACCAGGTACACGGTTGTAAAATAATGCGACAAGTCTGACCGTGTGTGCATTGTGCGTGCATAATTATTATGTTTCAGTAGCTAATTTCAAATTCTTCTTTTGCGTTCGCGATGGTGGCGGTCAATGCTTCGAAGAAATTTGATGGAAACGACCGAAAAAGTCGACCATTTCTGACGTAAATACATCGCTGCTACAAGAATTAGCATGAGAGGGGAGTTGACCGACAATTCGAAATTCAAATTAGACGGGCGTCATACTATTTCGAGGAGAAAAATGTCGAAAAATGACCGTCTTTTGGATACCGCCGAGACCGTGCATTCTTCTTTCGTTGACGGAATCCAGGATTTGAAACACGTCGAAACAAACGAAGTGCTCCATCATGTGGGGAAAAGTGCTGATGGCGGCACAGAAAACAGAAAAGTACAAACGTCAGAAACGATATTTCCGAAAGATGAAAACCAGGATGCTACACACTGGAAGGAACTCTTGTTGCTGCATTTGGATTTGATTCAGCAACAACGGGAGATGCTGCTATCAAAAGACCGCCAAATTAAGACACTCAGCCAGGAAAAAGAAACGGTTAGAAAATGTATCATATTTGTGTTTAATGATCTGAATGGTTTACATGATGCCATGTTTTATCTCTTTGCACAAGCATGTAAACATAAGATTTAAACGTTACGCTGTGACGTTCAAATTCAAGATGGCCGCATTGGCAGCTTTGCAGTTTCGGGCTCTGTTTGGCGTTATTGTTCTTCGCATTACGTTCGTGTTTCTTATCTAACCACCGTCCGGCATAGTCCGTTCGCTGTATTTCTAATACGGTAAATGAACAGAGTAGGTTAAGCTTTACGGAAAGTAGCATTATATTGATAAAACGGATGTGTATATAACTTTAAGTGGCTATTACTAGTATTACGGCAGTTGAACTCGTCCGCGTTCGCGCGGATCAGCCTCCGATACACGCGCGTGCAGTATCCATGACAGCTCGCATTCATCTTCGTCTTCCGGTTTACGTTGCTTCGTCGTATATATGGGATGTGGACGTTTCCAGGGTAATGTAATCCTGCACATGCATTGATATTACTTGTCCGACATTGTATGACGCATGTCATTGTCTTTTTTTAAGATTACCGCCATTTTAAACAATAATTTCTAGATTTTTGGACATAAATAATCGTAAGTATACACGGGAAAAACACACACGTCACTCTATCTACATGCCAGGCGTTTTCTTGGCCTTCCTCTTCTTCTCTTCCCTTGGGCTTGGTGGTTTCTTTTTGTAAAAAATTTGTATTGTTTCAGAATAATTATTACAAAATTAAAATACATTATAAAATAAATAAAACCGAACCTATCTCTTATCCACTATGATTAGCTAGCTCATTTGCACAAATGAGTCATTTGATGACATTATTGAAAACACTTACATCTTTTTTATTTATATTTGTGTCCAATGAATATTAACAAAAAGGAAGTAAATTATTTGGATGATTTTGCCAGCAAAGGTATGCATTGTTGTATTAAACTGGCTACATATTAAGTAAAGTTAAACTATGCACTGCATATTTGAACAATGATGTGATAAACTTGATTAACAATTCACTATATGAATTGAAGATAATGCTTTAATAATTTTTTTAATAATTTTTTTGTTAACATTTCTATCACAATTAGTGACAATATGGTGCCAGTCTATCAGTCTTGCAGAATAAAAATGGTTTAGTTGAACCGTTTTAGTTAAACTGGTTTATGTTTGTAAATTAAGAGCATTCACACCAATTTAGTTCAACCGTTTTAAGAGGAAGTTGGTATGTGCACATGCACAAGGTAACATAGCAAAATGGCTATATTGCAGCCGACTCCTTCCAATTCGGCCTGCACCCGATCATCCCCCCACAACTCAATTAACAATTTAATTTCTCCATCATCCCAATTGTCGTATCATAATTGTGTTTCTTTTTCGTTGCTTGGATCCATAGAAGACATGATGCCGTCAACATCTTGTTGATGTTGTAAACAGGAAGCGACGAGGCACAAGATCGAATGTGCATGACTGTGACGCACAGGGTTTCCGCCAGAAAAATGTTTTTGGGTACAGAGTCACTTTTTAGACTGCGGAACTGGCAGGCGAGGCATGCCATGGGTGCACTCCGATGGTGGGGGAGGTCTTTTCCCCGAGAAAAATGTCTAGGTGCTCGGAGAAGCAATTTCCCGGCATTTGGAGTCGGAAATCCCGCCTGGCTCCACCTCGTGGTGATCATTTCTATGTTTTGAACTTTCATAGGAGAATGAATGACAAATGTAAGAGTCAGCAGGAAAATTGTAAACTTGCCTTTACAGTTTACAATAAATAGTCTGATTCATGATGCAGTATGATATCTTGTGTTTTTTCTTCACCAAGAAACAATACTCGAAAACATCGCAAAAAGAATACTACGTTTAGCCAATCACAGAATAGCTAGCTTAAACGTGTTGGCACAGGCTCATTCTTCACCAATAAAACTGTCATCAAGTATGAGTTTCATTGCACAGAATGTTGAAGAAATTTTAAAATCTGGATTTATTTTGGATACATATCTGTACCGTAGAATTATTTTGGGTACGTAATTTGATCCTGCTGGCGGAAACCATGACATATTTAAAACGTTTTAGCTAATATGCATGCGTTCACACTTGCACACAGAACCGTTTTAGCTAAAACAGTTTAACTAAATCACCTACTGAAGCGGATTAGTTAAACCGTTTTAGCTGAAACGTTTTAGCATTAAATCATGTTCACACATGTCCTCTGACTGGATTAGTTAAAACGGTTTAACTACCTAAACCGTTTTAAAGTGTAACTAAGTGTGAACGCAGTAGTCTTATGCACAGTTTACCTGTAGCCATATTTTGTTGGCATTGATTTAAGTCCAAATTCAAATTGGTACATGCCAGTATTTTGTGTATGCCTGACGACTAATAATATCATTGTTCAATTCATGGTCATGGACAAATGCACTGGTCCTTCAATTGTGGCACATGACAGATTCAGACAGAACCACAACTTATCTATAATTTTTTTTATGTCACGTGATCATAGATGAATTCTAACTGAATAGAAATGCTATCTAGCTTGACAAAAGTGGAAGTAAAAAAGCACTGTATGCACAGATCAAGATCAATAATTCAGATTAAAATTGTATTTTATATGCATTTTTATTTAAAACAGAATCAGTGTTCGCGCTGACGTAATTTTGGGACGATATTACACAGTTTTTCGAGGTGGGACATGGTTTTTCAAGTTTCACAGCGTTTCTTCGACACAATTCTATGGGTCTTCAAAGTTATTTATAGTCATATGTTAGACAAGTCGCTGACAAAGAAATACAACAGATATCCAAATTGTGTGTTGACAACCACACTTTGTTTCACAATGAAAAGGGGCTGTCAATGTCATCTATTGACCAAACTGAAAAATGGAACACTGAATAGTAGTTTTCAACTAATGCGCGTCAGTACCACCTAACGGCAAATTCGGAAACTAGGTAGAACGACTTTAACGCGGCGTCCGATCAGCGTTTTTGACATCATGGCATCGCCAGCGGCTAAGAAGCCAAAATGAGATCGAAAATGTTATACTGACTGGCTGTCAGAATTTAGCTGGCTAACATTTGAAAATGGTCAAATTAAGTGTGCATTGTGTATCAAACACAAAAAGAAGAGTGTGTTTGTAACTGGATGCACAGAATTTGTTGAACCTATACTTTGGACTTTGCATCATGTATTGTATATCCCATGCATGACTAGTATAATATACTTTGATTTTGAAATCATGTTATAATTATTGTTATCAATCCCTAATTCGACCTAACGCGATGCAATCTAGTTTTCTGTCTACGACATCACAGATTTAGGTATAACCGATGTCTACAGAAAACAGTTGTATGTGTAATAAAATATGATGGAGCTGCTGCGTATCATGCTTTGCAGCATGATACATACCAGGAGTTGAACAAATGAGCTAGTGATATAAACATTTATTTATTAATTTATGTAACGAGGCCATACATTAATTTAGTTTATTTAATAGTCCACATTTTTGGACCCCATTTTTGCTTTTGGGTCCCCATTTTTTCAGTCCCATGGGGTCCCAAGACCCCATTTTTTAATACCCTAACGCGGACACTGAGAATAATACAAAGTACTGCTGTATTTTGTTAATATAAATTGGTGATAAATGGATACCGATGACTTCATCAGTGTATAGCCACTAGTGATGGTCTCTGTACAAGACTGTTTAACGGCCTACTTTTAAAAGACGGACTTGCCTGCTAAATCCTGTGTCCTCTAAACCAATCACTGCTCCACTGACATCGGTCGTCTCGTTGCAGCTGAAATGTCGCCTTGAGAGGATGGATAGGCGGTTGTCATTGCTACGACAACAGAAGTTTCACAGTAATGGTTTTCCGATGACGCCCCAGCAGACCCAGTGTGATATCAGCACAGGATCGCTGGTTGCCTCGTCCTCCATGCGAGCCAGTCGACTCAAGAACCAGCTTGGCGGACACAAGCGGTAATTCCTTCTGTCACTCAATCCTGCATAATTAGTAATAGGTTGAACCAACTTGCTACGTAAGGCAGATTGGACATTATCATTTTCTACCTAGGACTACGGGGTAGTTCCAATTTACACCAGGTAGTAGCTGTTATGTCCTCCAGCAAAGACTCGTATGAACTTGGTATGTTTAGTATCAAGTCATGTCTGCATTATTGAACTTTGGATGTTTTTTAGGTTTATCGTAGTTATGGTTAGAATAAGTTGGCCAATGTAGAAATGGGCCAGGTTATTAAGAATAAGATGCAGCATGCATTCGTGAATGTGTTTCTATACTGCGCTACGTTTGCAGAAAGAAGTCTTGGCTGACTCCGCAGAATCTCAACAAAAGATTTGCCTCCTCCACAACCACGACAGTTGCTACGTCAGCGGCGGTCTCCGACGCTGATGACGAAACTCTTTCTCACATCAGTCGACACCAGTCAACGTTGTGCAGCAGCGGTGGCGTTGTGACACCACATAAAGACACTATCGTTCGACGTCACAGTCACCGACACAGTGATGCGAATCAGTCGAAAACGCAACCACAACCTGGTGCTTCGTCTCAGACGAATGACAGGGTTAGTGACAGCAGCGGCAGCAACTACGAGTCATCATCGAAGGGTGCTGTGTCAGGGCGGCGGAGGAGGATAGGCCTGTCAAAGGAGGAACTTTTGCTACACACTGACCTCTTGTACTATGTGCCGACCTATCCTCGGTGGACGGTTAAACCTGAATCTGACACTGACAGTGAAGTCATCATCATGACGACCAGTCCCGTTGGTGATGAAGAGGTTCCAGGTAGGGTTTTAATTACCCTCCAACCGACCCCTCATTTAGGTGACTGTGCAAAACTCTTGGTTCAAAATTTTGGGTGTAAATTCAGATATGCCAGAGAACGGTATGTATGAAGACAATTTGTCACAGAATACAAGATTTGTATGGTGCCGTGAACTATAAATTCATAGGATTCGGCATTGGTTTTGCATAAGATTGGATAGGATAAATTACCAATAGTTTACCTCAAATATCCAAGTGGAGCAAACAGTGTAACTTTAAAAAACAATTTTTTTTTTTAGAACCAGATTTTGAAATTACTTTTGGTAAGATTCCCCAGGTGGCATCTCCGTCCCACACAGATAGCTGTCTGTAACATGGTTTTTGGAGATAATGTAGATACACTCGGAAAATTGGAGATGTTTCTTGGAGCCTTTCAAGTAACTGGTTATTTCTGTTGACAGTTCCATCTTGGCAGTACAACAGGATACAGACGGGCTACCAGATGGAAGGAACAGAGGTAGGTACAAGACTCACCTGGCTCACTTAGCTTCCATACCTGGCTCACTTACTTTCCCCCACTGTTGACACTTCCCCTGCTGTTGACAAATTTATCTCCTGTTGACACTTGTCCATACTGTTGACACTTGTCCCTACTATTGACACTTTCCCATACTGTTGACACTTTCTCCTACTGTTGACAAATGTATCTCCTGTTGACACTTGTCCCTAGGGTTGACACTTTCCCCTACTGTTCAAACTCTCTCTCCTACTGTTGACACATTTATCTCCTGTTGACACTTGTCCCTACTGTTGACACTCCCCTACTGTTGATACTCCCCTACGGTTGACAATTGTATCTCGTGTTGACACATGTTCTTAGTGTTGACACTTTCCTCTACTGTTGACATTCTCTTCTCTACTGTTGACACTCTCCCCAACTTTTGTCCAATTTATCTCCTGTTGACATTTGTCCTTACTGTTGACACTTTCTCTATTGTTGATACTCTCCCCTACTGTTGACAAATTTATCTCCTGTTGACACTTGTCCTACAGTTGACACTCTCTCCCCTACTGTTGACACTTTCACCCTCTGTTAACACTTTCACCTGTCATTAGCTCTAACACTGTGCCTACTTGCAGAACCTGGAGGATGAGATCTTCTTGAAGCGCCACCAAAAACCCGAGGCAGACGAGAGGAGGCGGAAGAGGTATTAGCACAGGTTAAATTGAATTTGATAGGTAACCAGAAGCCAGTGTAGTTTAGTGACGGTGAGAAACGAGGTGCACTGAGTACAATATTCTAAGGACAATTTAAGTTATAGCAATATTGTTCATAGCTTCATGCATGAGTGACATCAGTAGTTGCACTGACGTTTATTGTCAGTTCGTGGATTCAATAGGTAACTAGATGCCAGTGTAGCTGTTTAGGCTGGCATAGTGATATGGTGAGAAAGGAGGTACCCTGAGTACAACACATGGAAGACAGTTTATCTCATAGTAATGTTGTTCATAACTGCATGAGTGACATCAGCAGTTGTGCTATTGTAGATTGTCAGTTTGTGTTATGGTTTCACCATAGTGTGTATGGTTGCCACCAGGTGGGACATGCAGCGACTGCGAGAACGCCAGCTGCTGGAGAAACTACAGCAGTCGCATGCTGAGGGTCGGTCGAACAATGCGAAGGAGGATGGGAGGGTCGGCTCCTTCTTGCCTCACATTGACAAGTGTAAGTATCTTACTGTCATCTCTACAGTTCACAGCTCCATCAGCTTTCTTCCATTGGAAAGTTATTTGATTTTGTGAATAAAATTGTGGTGATTTTCATTGGTCCCTTTCGTTGGGAGGCACGGTTGTTATGTTTTTTTCGTTATATCATTTCAAAACCAGACGTGGGGTCAAATACATTGAAAAGTATTTAAATGCAAATACTTTTGACATTTCAAATGCAAATACGTTTTGTTTACTGTATGTCAAATGCAAATTCAAATACTTTTCAAAAGTATTTCAAATACTTTTCTAATTCTCTTGATGTCCTTGTGCCCGTGCACAACAAATAATGACAAAAAGAGCTATACTTGACAATTGTTTATCCAGAAATAAGGGAGTTCATTGAGTCAATAGTACCATGCTATAATTGGTCACGCATTGTTAAATGTTATGTTTCCCCTGTGACAGGTTAATCCTGTTTTCCATTTCCTGTACCCACTGATGTACTATCTTTCAATAAAATTAGATTAAGCCACCCACTGTCAATTAAATGCTTGCTAACCTGACCCTGTGGCAGGCCAGCTGATACACTGATCATCTATCTGACAATGACCGAAGTTAAAGCTGAGTTAGTGATCAAAGCATGCAACTGGCTGCAGTTGGTCAGCTAATAAAAGAGCTATAGAAAGGCCAGTGTTCTCTCAGTGAATGTCATGCCTCTGTGGTCACATAAGTAACATGAGTGACCTGTATCAAGTGCCTAGACCAAGCAACAATTTCATTAAACACAGCTGTGATAACAGTTTTCATTGACAGAATTAAATGCTATAAATATTTGAAAAGTATTTGATTTTTCAAATACTTTTAAAATGTATTTAAGGGGAGACATGGCAGCTTAATAGGGTATTTTTTATTTTGATAATTATGGCAAACTTATCTATCCAGCAAGAAAGAGTAGCTCATGGAGAGTAAAAAATATACTGAACTTTTTTCACTCCGACCCACCGTTGCCATGGTAACGAACAAAATGGCCGCCATAATGAGAAAATATAGCAAACTTTGTCCACGGTCCCCAACCATTACTATAGAAGATACAATCATAATTCTTTCACTATCACACTTAGACTCCCTGGTATTACACAACTACAACTTGATATTTAAAATATTAGTAAATTATATATTTTGTTTAATTTTTTTACAATTTTGACAAAAATGTCGACGTTTTTTCGTTATAAATACCTCTATAACAAAATAATTATACAACTTATTTCAAATATCAGGTTGTAGTTGTGTGCAGAAAGTAATGCTGAATACAATGATGTAAACATGATTGGCATAACTTTAATACTGCCAGAGTTGTACGGAGCACAAATAAAAAAAAATGCATTTTCTGTAAATGGCCGCCAAAGATTTAATAACAATTAGGCAATGATTTTGGGAATTGTTTTATCATTATTAATATTATGAAGTAAAAACTGAAGTGTCATGCATCTGATAACACCAATGAGGATTGATGGTGATTGATTAATATGAAGAACAGGACTGTAGCATTCATGTGCTGGTCCTTCCTCCTCCTTGGGGACACTCCACCGTCTGAAGAAGGCCACTTATGCGAGCCAAGTCAGTCATGCACCAGTGAAGAGATGAAGCTGAAATTAAATATATCATGTGTCAATAACAAAATGCCTACTGGAAATGTACTGTACATGCATGCATGTGTTCTTGTACATGTATACAAATAAATATATATATTTGAGTGCGTGTACATATATCGTAATGTGCAACAACATAATTAGCATATGAGTATGAGGTAAAGTTTATTAATAAGTGTTTTTATTAATAAAGTAAAGATATCAAAATATTCATAGACCATAACTGTAAGGCTGAAATATAAAGCTAAGTAGTAACTGACATAAAAACTTAGTCATGACATATATATAGTTAAATTGTCTAACTTGTTTACACGGAAATATGACATCTAAACAAATAATTATGTAAGACTTACCATATCTGACTGTCGCATCCATGCCTTTCTGGATTTAGGACTGCATAACTTTCATTTTAATCTCACTGCGCGATGCAGATCTCTGCCACTGTTCAACCGCCGGCTTCCCCGCCATCTCCGGGCATCGCAGCCGGCGTCGGCGCTAAGGCCTAAGCCGGCGTCTGCAGTGGCTACGCGCGGCTGCGTTTCCGTCGAAATACGCTGTTTTGCCACCAATAAATCATGTTACGCGCGTACATCCTACAGTTACTGAGCCTTCCATTTCTTTTTCTGCCCAAACGCATGCTTTGCCGCAAATTTATAACGTTTGCAATCAACAAGATTCATGCTGATTTCGTCAAAACTTTTGCTGGACGCCATCATTGTTTACACCCGGAAATAGCAACATGGTGAATTGTGGGAGAAACGCCATGCGTCTCACGCCATATATGGAATTATCCGGGTCACCGCAGGTCACGAGCATGGCGGAACATCCCGATGCTGACGTGTCACAATGACGAACGCCAAATAAGGAGATAGTCGGTTGAATTTTGCTTCCATATATTAGGATTTCCCGGAAATACGGGTCAAAGGGCGGGAATGCCGTCTAGACAAGCAGTTAGAGGATGGATTGGCGGTTCTATTCGTACTAAACAAGATGGTGTACGTCGAAAGTACGGAAGCGTTACTAAGGTCTAAACGTCGCGTATTATCGAACACATTCCGCGTCTTGAGAACTCAAACAGGATTTATTAATTGATAGGGGCTCACTTTATTAACGAGAAAAGTGATTTAGAGGTATGAAATTGTTATAAAAGTTAACTTTATTGATAGAACACATACAAAGCTATCGGAATATGACAAAAACATATTTTGCGTATATTTTTCAAAATACGACATTTCAGCTGCCGTGTCTGGCCTTAAATGCAAATATTTTTGGCTCCAAATTTTCAAATGCAAATACTAGATCAGTCGCATTTAAATGCATTTGCATTTGACCCCATGTCTGTTCAAAACCCATTTTAATAAGAAACACCGACTTAAAAACACATCCTTTTAGACAGAAGTCAGGGCTTAAGATTCGCCAAAATATTTAGAGGCCAGCTGGGGGAGTAGCTGTTTTGTTAGTTGTAGGAGTTATAAAATATATATACATGTATATATATATATATAGATATAATACTGTAACCCATTAGACCTCAAGTCGGCCAAACCCGCCCGAGTTCTGACTCCTCAAGTCGGCCAAACCTGCCCGAAAAGATTAGCGTCATAGTTTTATCTATTCCAGAGGCGCATTCTGGAGGATACTTTTGAAACATATTCAACGCGTCACATATTGGCAACAAGTTGTGGGTATTTCTGGTGTATGTTGCTATTCGACTTATCAGTTTCATGTGTTTTTTTAAGCTGCTCCATTTTTTGAGAGAACAAAATGGCATCTGCTGGTCCTAGTCATTTGTCTGCAGAAGTCGTGTGTCTGATGACAGTGATATCGAAAAAAGTGACTCGGACACCGATGTTCATGTAATTATATGCGACTTTGTTTGATACTTCGGCTCGACGATCATTGTTGTTGTCAGGGAAGCTGGTCAGTCACACCCATATTGTATACAGTATATAATAAAACACGCTACGAAACGAGTCCAGCACGCTGTATTCCTTATTCTTGCACGAAGTCAATACGCTATTTATATTTCGATTAGGACATTGTATGACGATGTTGTAGTTGTATTATTTCGGGATTTGCGGGACTATCCTGTTGTTTACTTGTTGTTTTGACCGAGGCTGTCCGGGGTGGTAGTGCTGACACTTGAGAGCTACATATGCTTGTGACAAGGCACTCTCATCCAACAGTAATGAAGTATATATAATTCTAGCCATCAGAATTTAACAATGCAGGTATCACTGTGTAGGCATTTATCTGCTCTTTATAATAAAATAAAGTTTTAGCAGTACAATATTGATAATAAAAAAGTTACACAGCAGTCAATCATTATGTTCAGTGTAGAAATTATGGTCCGGCAGGGTTTTGTTTTACCACATCTTGTTTGGGTAAAATACTTATGATACAATAACATATGTTGTACCAATATATTGTTTTAATTACATTTTACTATCATATAAATTACAGCACTGCAACATATGTAACATGGTGTCCATTGAAGGTAGACTCCATACAGTGATGTACCCCATACTTAATTTCAGCTTTGCAAATTCATCAGGTATGCTTCCATTGTATTCCAGCATGTGCAACATATATTTTAGATATAATAAAAAAAATTATACCAGAATGTAAGTAATTAAATTATCTTTCAAATAAACACAACTTGTAGAAGTAAGAAATGAAGCATAAAAAAGTTATGGCTCATAATATGACGTTGTAGTGAAATGTCGAAATACTGGCACGCCTACCGAGATATGGACAACTATTGTTATTCATATAAAAGCATATTTACACCCAATATGAAGAGCATTCTAAGTCCTTTAAAATGGTTACAACTTGCAATAATGGAAATTAAATAATACAAAAGCTATGCCACAAAAACGGACACTCCTTAACATTTTCAGAATGTGACCTAATTATCTGAGGAACCAGGGGCTTTACACAGAAACACACAGAGGTCTAAAGGGTTAATAAAGTTATCATTATTGTAGTTATTATTCTGAATAGTTGGTACACAAGTATTTCTTCGTTTTAAAGACAACATAGTTTAGTTTATTTGGTAGTAATAATTGCATATTTAGCACATGTATGGTTTATTTTATTAATTAATTTATAATGCCACGGTACAGTGCCCCATAATTTGGATGGGGCACTATTTAACATTTATTATTATATTAGTATTATTAATTTGTTGGTACATACCAATAGTACTTAACTTTAGTTGTGATCATGAATAATATTTCACAACTAATAATTTTCAATTTAATCATAGTACTTTAGTTGTATAAAAATTACCATGCAATACAAGTCTTCCCTAAAAAATTCACAGTTTATTGTATATCTACACAAATTAACAGATTCATTTACATTTGGCACTGAAAATGGCATCTGAAGACTCAGTGGTTTTAAGAGAATCTGCTTTCCAATATGTGTTCACATTTTTACATGAACTATTATAGTCTCATTCATCCTTACTGGAAATAAAAGTTACTGTGTGATGACTACATGACCATTTGTCAGTCAAATACACAGTTATATAAACTGACACACTTATCAACTATCTGAGTTACAGTAACAATATGGTTCAAGCAAGTAACCCTAATACTGATAGTGGCTATATATTATAATATACACACATTTCATGATATCATCCTCGAAAGCTGTAACAACAACCCCCACCCGTTACTCCCCACTTCAAGGCCCACATTTTAGCTAATCCAGCCCTTCTCTGAAGTAGACACAGTGACAAGCCAGCGCCCATTCACAGTGCCTGTTACATTCAGGAAGTTACTAATTAATTTAAATCATATTTGGTAGTGCCAACTTGTTTCAAGTGAATGATGACATTCTCTGCCCAGTCTGTCAGGCACTCTTATCACTAAAATTAGATCACTACCACTGTCCTATTGCAGTGACGGCTTCCTTCTCGAAGCATCTGGACAGTATAATTTATAGATTTAGCCAGCTGGCTCCCATTATTTTAAAATCACTTGCCATAACAATATTTGGTCACCATTGGTGAGCCACAACTCGCAAATTTAAGCCCTGGAAGTGTTGAATTTTTAAATTAAAACATCCCAGATTTGTTTGATACTGTCACCTACCTTGTCAATGTTTGAATGCAGTGTTTTTTGCGTTTGTTCAAATTATTTAATGTAAACAAGTTCTTAGAAACTTCTGTGTGTTTCAGTGACACACATAGAGGTCTGTGACGCGGTGCCTGTCTCTGTGTTCGGATACCCATTGCCAAAGATACACACACAGTAAGTGTAGACTTCTCACCAGTTAGACTACAGCAGTCATATGATGCATCCAAGAAAACAGTCGCCTTGGAGAGTTGTGTCTAATATGTACATGTGTCTGTTCTCTCTAATGAAATCAGGTTTTTGTTTTCATGAAGACAATTTGTAATATGGTTGCGAGAGATTGGAGGAAATGATGGCTGTCGCTGGGTTAATGTGAGATGATGTAAGAAATTTAAAGGGAATAAAAACATCTATGGCTTGAATTCATATTATATTACATCCTGCTATCTATTTCCATGTCCACCAAGCCAACAAAAATCATAAAATTTAATTAAATGCGCTTTTCGGGACGCAGAAATGTGATGTCACATATGACCCATAGTCGCATCAGGCTGACCCTTTCCATGCATTCAGAGCATGTTTACAAGGATAGCTTTCGGATCGAAACGAACGTCAAAATGAGTTATGCGATATTCCGATGTAATACAAACACTAGTCATCATAGAGGAACAAGCAGTTATCTTACGGTTCCACATGAATCCAATTTTATTCAAAACAATGAATACGAATAGGCCTACAAGTCGACTAGGTTTCGCCGAGCTTGGGCTCATTTTTAGAATAATTATATCGGATGCAATCAATCTACACCAATACATAACAAACATATATTGTATCCAGCTACAGAAAATAACATGTATAAGTGTATAATCTTATAATATCACTAGAATATCGATGTATGAAGGAGGAGTTATACAATTTATCATAACAACTTAAATCAGTCAGCGAATTTCTGTTGGTCCTGCTAGCTCATTTGGTAAAGGCGTTGGTTCCTTGGCATTTATTTGGTAATTGGGCGACGCCGGTTCGATCCCGACACTAAACCATTGATTTTTTAAAACTTTGTTTTTGTTTTCACCAAGTAATATAAACCAAATCATTTTTATACTATGATGTTTGTAAATATTTTTTTAATTTTTGTAGTAATTATTTATTCGCCACAAAAATTTTAATATGGGAATTATATAACAATGTTTCTAAATTGTATTTATCCAAACAAATATAATGGATATATGTATTAACTGTGTATATATATATATATATTGTACAGTAATATATTGTAATTATATATGTGAAAACAAATGGTGATCTATCTGGATAAATACAATTTAGAAACATCGTTATATATAATTACCATATTCTCATTTTTGTGGCGAATAAATAATTACTACAAAAATATTTACACACAGTGCATTATAGTATAAAAATGATTTGGTTTATATTACTTGGTGAAAACATAAACAAAAAAGTGTTAAAAAAATCAATGGGATCGAACCGGCATCGCCCGATTACAAAATGAATGCCAAGGAACCAACGCCTTTACCAAATGAGCTAGCAGGACCGACAGAAATTCGCTGACTGATTTAAGTTGTTATGATAAATTGTACAACTCCTCCTTCCTACATCGATATTCTAGTGATATTATAAGATTATACACGTTACTTTCTGTACGATAAATGTTTGCTATGTATGTATATTGGTGTACATTATCTCCCGTTGGTTGCATTCGATATAATTATTCTGAAAACGAGCCCAAGCTCGGCGATACCTAGTCGACCTGTAGGCTCATTCGCATTCATTGTTTTGAATAAAATTGAATTCATGTGGAACCGTAAGATAACTGCTTGTTCCTCTATGATGATTAGTGTTTGTATGACATCGGAATATTGCACAATAACTCGTTCTGATGCTCGTTTCGACCCCAAAACTATCCATGTAAACATGCTCTGCTGCGAGTCATATGTGACGTTAAGATACCACATGATCGCCTAGCTCATTAAATTTATATTTTCCGCGGGAATCGCTACACAGACGGGTTTAAAATTGAATTTATGTTACAAATGTATTTTTCTTGTTTTATTTCCTTTAAATGTGGATGAGTAATGTAAATGGATATCTCATGTGTGTATAGATAAATCAGTCAACAGAAATTTCTGAACATTACTGTAAAATTTAGTTGGGAACAGTTATGTAGGAAAAAGTTTATGTGCAGTTCATGATTGTGGCAAGCGTGTTTTCGTCTGTTTCAGAGAGTTTGAGTTGCCGTGGTTTGATGGACAGGGGAAGAAAGAGAACACACGGTTGCAATCTCGGACGCGCAACAGATAGGACTGCCAGCTCGCATCTTGCTAGAGTTGTAAATAGGTATAAAAAAGAGTTGACATTTGTTTGCCAATCGTCTTGTTTGCTTTGCATGCAGAGATGGCATTGGTAGCACACAACAACAGAATACTGTCTTACCGACTTCTTTGTTATAAGTCATCATATACAGTGACGTTACAAAGTATTACCTTGATCTTGTTGTGGATCGAGTCTTGTGTTTCATGAGTCGATAACAAGTGACATTGACACCATGCCTGAAGGGAGGTGGCACTATTCCTGGACTGGAGTCTGGGGACAGGCACTGTACAGTTACATTGTATTGTCTAACTACTGTCATTAGGAAATAGTTGCACAGTTCTGTGGTTTCTGTGTTGAGGATTAGCAGTCAGACTGCAGTGTCTCGATTTTGGTGAATGTATTCAGGTTTTACTGCAGATAATTGGACCATCGCAAAATCTTCATGACTTGTTGCATCTCGGTGATGCTGAACAGTTTATCTCTAATTCTCGGTCCTGCAGTTCACTTACTGTTGACATGTTGTGCAGAACTGTTTATGCGTCAACAGAAATCCTGCGCTTCTTTATGTCGGTCGTCTAGTCTTGTTACTTGGCATATTTGGGTGACAATGACATTTCGGGTGACAATGAAGAGTTGATAGATACTGGCAGAATTGTGTGAAGAACGATTGTTGTCAACCATGATTTGCAAACTCGGGCACCTCCTGGTGGAATATGTGTTCACTAGTAGATCACCGAATGAATGGCCACAGTCGTTTTATCTCCCGTGACTTTGAGCTCAACAACAGTGACCTCTGGTGGAGATGTTGGTATCGTGTATACATTTGTACATAATTCACGTGTGGAAAGTTACGCAGTGACGTCTTATGACGGTAGCTGAGGTGGGTGTAAGAATGGATATATGTGCGTGTTGAAGTAAACCATAGCTGTAGGCTAATATTGGTGTGTATGTCTTGAAATGGGAAGATGTTTGCGTATTTGTGACTCACTAGAAGTGCAGTTAACTGTCAGATTGCACAATTATTTCAACACAGAAATTAATATTTTAAATGATAATAAAAGTTGTCACAACTCTAACATCACAACCGCACTCTATGTTTATTATTGCAAGAAATACCTCCAAAAACAAAATGTTCCAAGAGAGTGTACCCCAATCGGTATAGCATCATTAGTGCGGATGTGGATCAAAATAATTATATGAAGCATGTTATGGTAACATAAATTGTCTAGTTTGTTTTATTAAATTAAGCAGCAGTCGGTGTTAAAACTATTTATTCCTATTGGTTGTAAATTGTAATACAGTTTAGCACAAGCTGATTAAATATATCCGTAATTGTAACCGATTCATTTAAAACAAGGAAAAGGTCTGTTCATGTATGTGAGAACGTGCCAAAGGTTTTTGTGGCTGGGTGCCGAGATGTAGTGTTCTCAGGGAATTTTTATATCGTTCTGCAATATGACAGGGTAACAATATGCACTAGTATCACTCATGACACTGTAATTATGCTTCAGTTTGACAGTTACCACACAGCAGATACAAGGAACACTCTAGCACCAGCTGTCTTGACCACGAGTCAAAAACGATATCCAGTCGCTAATTTTTTTGAAATTAAAATGTTTTTCTAGTTCAGCCATTTCATTTGTAACACCACTTCCTGTCTGTGTGCCGAGTACATTTGTTGATTCTGAATCGCGTCTTGTTGAGAACTGATCATTTGCACAAGATTGTGTTTGTTGTAGTCGTGCTTAAGGTGGTTGTATGCGAGAAATAAAAATGGTTTTATATTGTACGTTACTGTGTCTTCGCTTGGACCAACTTTGGCAACAGTGGAACCGCAAATGTTGGTTGTTTTAGCACACTTCAAAAGATTCTGGGTTCAAATCCTATCGATGCCATTTCAAAACTTGGTGAAGTTTGTTCAGTCCCCATTACGCTTGGTCACTCAGCTGTATGAATGAGTACCTGGTTATTGACAGTGGTGGATATTTGTGTATGAATAGTCTATCAAGCGCAATGTAAGAACTTACCTTTTACCTTCAATGTTGCCACGAGCAAATAGCGGGAGATCTATCTATACGTGGAATTTCTTGGGAGGACTTTATACAGAATGTTTTTTTCACCCAAATTACACAGGCTATGATTTGAGCCATTTTATTTAATAAAAACATCCATTTGATTTGTTTCACTATGAATTGTCCCAATGATAGTCATTAAGAGGAGTCACTGGTCCTAAAGTAACTACGGGCCATATATTGGTTAAAACTCCTCATATCTTCATAAAAAGTGAGGATTATATTAGTTGGATGAAGGTTGTTAAACTTGTGAAAAATCAGCTAATTTGCATAATTGCTGCCATGGCAACAACAGTTTATGAGCCAATGGATATATGCCCACAGGAAAAATTATTCAGAATAAGTGTTAGCAAATACCATCATACTATAAATCCCTAATTGGTTGACCCTTGTTTAGAACTTTACAAATCCTTAAAATAAAGCTGACATCCAAATTAGCTCATTGCACCTGGAATATTCCAGAGAATAACTGGTGAAAATTTCAATTCTATATCCTGTGTAATTTTTATTAAGTTTATCTAGTACTACATCCTTAATTAATTAATTAAATTATATCATACAGTCGTGTGTAAATAAACTGAATAAAAATATATAAAAATTGACGGAAAACCTACGTAAGAAAAAGGATAAATGGGATTTTTGCTCGATATCAGAAGGATGTGAAATGAAATTTAATATGTCTTTGAAACTTTGTATAGATAAACTTAATACTCTTATCAAGTAATGTGCCAAGTAGTGAAGCCTGTTAATTGCAAACTCAAGTCACTAGGCCCACTCAAACGTGGTCATTTGCATGACACAGTCCGTCTGATGTGGCTGACGTCACCACAGGCAATGCCACTGAGCGCGCCCTATCCTTTAGCACGGCAAGCGGCAGTGTGGCCTGTTGTTTCAGACTACATGAAATTGCAAACACGGAATTTACTATTGTTTGATATCACCGTATAGATAATATTCTTATCTACATAACTTTTTGAGTTATTGCCGTTTGAACATTGCGAATGCTCAACCTTGCATTATATCCGCTGCCGCGTATACATTGTAGGATTAATCACTCGCAATGTTCAAATGGCAATAACTAAAAAAATTAAAATAAGTCCTGGGTACATCCAGCGACAAACTTGTAGATATGATTATTATCTTCAATGCAATATATAAAATTCCATTGCAAGTTTGTGATTTGCAATGTTCAAACAGCAATAACTCCAAAAGTAAACAAAATTCCAGCGACACATTTGTAGGTAAGATTATTATCTTTATGGTGATATAAAATTAAATGCCACAATTGCAATTTTAGGTACAGCCTGAAACACCAACCCTCATAGATGCACGCCATGCTAAATCCTAGAGAAGCAACCTGCGGTGACGTCACAACTGCTAGGTGTCGCAACAAACTGTGCAGAAAATGTACAGAAAAGTGCGACCAAAATGGGCCTTAAAAGGGGTGACAGAGGAGGTTAACAAATTAGTGGAATATTAGGACACTTTAAAAACGACAAAAGAAGTGGGAGATCTCCCGTATTGGCAAACTTGGAAGGTCTGAATGTATATTTGTTGACAATGTTTATTTAACACTGGTTTTGTTTGACAAGACAGTATGACAATTTCATCGTGACCGCCGTCCAGTCGTCTTTGTCACGGGAGAAAGGTTGGAGACGCGGAACACCTTGAGGTGGTTGTCAGTACCCCCGCTTAGCATCAGCTGGGGAATCGACCAATCAACAGCCAGTATTCTGTCATCGTGACCTGTCAGGTCAAATAGGGGCGCCTTTGGGCTGAAAGAAGTGATCTCCTTGTAAGGTCAGAGTTCAACACAGGTGATAGGCCAATTTTTGTTCCTACTTCAATGTTCAATTATGTCATACTACACGAGTGATTGAGCATAACAAAAGAACACGGTCAGTAGCTTTGTTTTAAAGTGACAAACAAATCATGCACTTTCATATTGCTATCACATACTAAAGATAAAGGTGCGATTATACAAAACTGTACATTATTCTAAAGTAGGACTCGGTCACTCTTCTCTGTCCCAGGCAGACGTGTTTGTTGCAACATCAGATCTGCTTCCCTAGGAAGCCCTTATTGCAAGATGTGTACAAACAGCACGTATTGTGAAGTACTCGTATCACTGGAACTATTATGGCAGGTTCGGAAACACCATGTTACGGAAATACGCAACGCATTAAATGCATAAATGTTGTGAGGCTTTCTGAATAGTTTCCTGTGGTGATTATTACAAACAGGAATGTACATTTTCGTCAAATATGTTGTGTGACTACATCAGTCCCTTTTGTTTCGCTAGTCTTGAACTAATCGAAAGTATGCCGTTTAGCAAGGAAGCCATTCACATCAATCACAGCTATTACTGACCAGTTTAGTTGTTTTCAATGACAAACAAGTGTCATTTGAGCCATTTTATTTAATAAAAACTGGTCCATTTGATTTGTTTCACTGATTTGTCCCAATGATAGTCATTAAGAGGAGTCACTGGTCCTAAAGTAACTATGGGCCATATCTTGGTTAAAACTCATCATATCTTCATAAAAATTGAGTATTATATTAGTTGGGTGAAGGTTGTTAAAAGTGTGAAAAATCGGCTATAATATAATAAGTTGCTTCTTGGAATGTTACTTTGCACAATAAGGTGGTATTGGGCTCTGACTTCAAGTGATTTATGACCACATTGAATTGCACTATTCAGGTGAAGATTTAAACAAATCCCTAACTGGTTGACCCTTGTTTACAAACCCTTAAAATAAAGCTGTGACATCCAAATTAGCTCATTGCACCTGGAATATTCCAGAGAATAACTGGTGACAATTTCAGGGAAATTTGGGAATGCATAACATGTTAATCTATTGGAAAATGATGAAATCACAAAATGACAAAAAAATCTAATTTTGGACCAGCGGCTACCGTTAATGTGGGCCCATAGACTTGGAACTATTAGTTACTCTAGTGTCCATCTGGCCCCCTTTAAATTCCACCAGTCTCATCAGTTGTAATTACCCGTTTTGGCCAGTAATCTGCCAGTCTTGAAGACAGACAGACGTGTCTTCGGCTAAGCTCCTGGTTTACATCAGATGTCATTGATGGGTCACACTAGTACTGCCACCTAGTGATCAAACCTTTCTTAAAATGACCACCCACAAACTGATTATAGAATCGACCAGTTTGACCTAACTGACGATTGATTATAAAAAAACGAGTCCCAAAACTTATAATAAGGTGCTCAGTCGTGGTGACAGCAGATGTGTGAGGGAGACACGTATCCTACCTGCGAGTATCCCATTGTTTGAGGACGCCATCGTATGATCCAGAGATGAACTGGTGTTCATCCACTGGTGACCATGCCACGGCCGACACCCAGCCAGTGTGTGAAGTGAACGTACACTTGACTACAGCGCCATCTACAGACAAACATTACTTGTTACTGCAAACACATCAAATAATCATCTATTGAACCTCAACATAATGATCATTTGTCCTCAATCAATTGATGTGGGGTTTATTTCCAACAACAAATATTTTAAATTTGTAAAAGTAAAAAATGGGCCAAGAGGCCCTGAAGTCCTTTGGACTAATACGTCGATATGTGACCGTGTCTGACCAAACGAGTGATAAGTCGGAAAAATGGTAACATTGTTTTCTTACATTCTTGTAAAGGTTGGGTAGAGTGCTTTACACGGTTTCAAAAATTATGACTGCTACAAAAATTGGCGAAGTTATGGAGCATTGAACATGGTAGGGTTCAAAAAGTGAAAATTAAGAAAACGGCTGTTGAAGTTTTACATTACATATGCAAATGGATTGCGTGGAAATATTACATGCATGACATTCAAATGTAGCACACAGTATGTATGTTATGTTGCAATGATACACTGGAAGTACAAATGTGCTGCTACAAAAACTTATCAAGTTATGCCAGATTAAGTATTTTCTGCCAACTATCCTTTTTACACGAGCCTATAGGTTTAGTGGCTGCCAGCACACTACTGAGCCTAAGCTACCATGCAGGTGTGAAAAACGGCCTAACTTATTTGAACTTGAGCCACTAATTAACTGTCCACCAAGCAGTAGCAGAGCAGTTTTATAATACTAATCCACAAGTTAAATGGCAGTGATCTTCTTTTTATAATTCATGTGATGTTTATTGTGAGCAGGGCGGACAAATGGTTATCATACGTAGACAGGTACAGAAAGAAACTGACGTTTTCTATCAAAAGAACACATTTGCCTATCAATGGCATGTATTTCGTATTGTTGCTGTTTCTGCCGGGCAGAAATCAAACAACCCTGTAGGTAATTATTAATCAAATGTTTTTTGGTGAATCATAGTTACAGACCATAAAGGGTTATGATGGAAGTAAAATGTTGACATGTTTACTGTTCACTTATTGCACCATGTCTTGCATTTACAGGAATAATTATAACAGAAAATAAAATGTTGTTTTTAAACACATGCACTGGTGAGAAACTGGGATTTACTTTTCTGTGGCCTAAGAATAACTAATTTCCCAAACTTCCTACTTATATCAAACAACTGCATAAAAATAGATATCCATGCAAGTCACAGACTCTGCATGTGACAGATGTTTTGGAAAGGGGAATAGCTTCCCAGCCAGCACAGCTTGACCGCAAGCCCTGGACAGTTGGGCTTACATTTTAAGGGGGTCATCCTGAAATAACCAAACGTCAACCATTAGAAGAGTTGACATAGTTCCGCTATACACAAGAAATCTGTATTTGATTGAATCATTCTAGTATCATCAGCATATAGTAGAACATACATTTTCATCATCATCATTACTAAAGTTGTTGTAAATTTCACCAGCTGCCATGTCAAGTCCCTTATAATTACGATTAACACTCTCTTCAAAATCATTCAGGTAAATAGCAAATAACAAAGGAGACAAGTTTTCTCCTTGTGGTAACTCTACATCACACCAGAAGAAGGCTGACACAGCCCCCAAAAATGCAAAATGTGTACACTATCTAGTGATGTGGTTTTAAGAAGGGCCCTTGAGACTATCCCCTAGCAGTAGATTTTGTTTATTGTTTTAGGCAATAGTCCCTTGGACCTTCGGCCAAAGGACTAAAAATTAAACCTTTATCCACAAAACATGTCATTCTTCATTTGATTCTTACATGCGACACCAGCGACTATAGTGATTTATTTACTAATATATTCACTATAATTTGTTTCAAAGATACAGACTAGGCCGGGAGTGTTGTTCAAAACAATACTTGTTATGGTAATTGTTACAAATATTGTTGAATCTTGGGGGCAATTTCACAAAGAATTTTTTTTTCAGACAACTTCTCAGTGCATCATTGTCTTTATAAATGATATCTATAATGCAGGGCAAGACAGCTGTGGTAGAAAACCACAATGACTATTTCTGTGGGCTGGTGTAGAAAATAAGTGTTAGTTACCCGATGTTCTTGGGTCATACAGTCTCACATGTCTGTCAGCAGAGGCCGCCACCAGCAATCGATTAAGAGGTGAGTAAGCAACATCGAAGAATACTTTTGTTCCTGCCTGAAACATGACAGAATGACATCAAGAAACCATGTGACAACCAATCACCAGGTTACACACCATAGCTGTGTATTGGTTGGAATCACAGATCATATCATATCATATCAAGTACTTCGGGGATTTTTATTTCCCAGCAGCACATGGAAAAGTTATCTCACACATCCAATTGGCCCAATCTACACTGGTCTCCTAACACCATTTTATGCGTTCAGGTTCTGTGACTCCTTAAATTTGGACAAACTATTTCTATCCGTATCATCCTAAATTTTAAACAACTTCTATTACTATCTGATCTACTCTTAAATAACCTTGCTGTCTCTACTGTGATCAAACCATATTTGGTTAGGCTTCATTCATAACATAACAAAGATTTCTCAATTTTGGATAAGTCAGTTGCTCTTTTTGAATTCTGTCTAGCAGACCTGGGGCCAAGTACATTTTATGAGTACGAGTACTTTGACGATGGATAAGTACGAGTACAAGTACAGAGTTGGAAAACTCAGAACTGCAGTGGGTCACTGTGACAATCTGTACATGGCTGACTGAGGTATTCGTTCACCTCACGTTCATCTGCTGATGTTATAAGTTTGCAATTTATATTTTCTGATCGTAGACTACTAGTTGTTGAGAGGGTTAGCACATGTCCACATAACAGGCTCAGCATCCTCTTTGGACTTTTTAGCCAGGCTGTTGGCATGGGATTATACTAGTGTAGGAGACAGTCTGACTTGAGCCACCTTACTTCTACAGAGGAAGACTGGCAGTTCTTGTTCTTAGCAGTTAGCACTGTCAGCCAGTGCCAAGAGGCATGGTCTCCATACTACATCAAAGGCATTTCCTGTCTAACTGGTGGGTTAACTGCTAATTGACTCTTTATGGCTTAATTAAACAAACAGGTTTATGGCCTGAACTGCTAGCCTACAATTATTGTTTGCTTAACAGGGTGTTTCTGACTGGGAAAAGATGCTGCCTGTTGCCATGTTTGGGTATCATAGTCATTGTTATCAGAGAATGAGGATGTACTGGGATGTGTAGGGATGGTAAGGTTGCATACTATCAGAAATAACAAAGTATTTAAAAAATAGTTGAACATTTAAATATTTCAGGAAAGTTTCATTTTATAACCAAATATATTTATTTTCCCCAGTACATATTGAGAAAGTACTCAGATGTACTCGTAAAATCTGAGTACAATGAGTATGAGTACGAGTACGTGACCCATAAGTATCATGAGTACGAGTACTTCAAAAATGTACGAGTACATGAGTACCGAGTACTTCGGCCCCAGGTCTGCTGTCTAGCTTATTTGTGTTCTTCATATGTTAGGGTTTTGAACCTTGTGTACACTATTCTAATTGAGAAATTGAACCATTACAGAACATGCTTGAAGTAGGGAACAAAATATGAAATAGTTCAATCACTTTGATTAGTAGAAATCCGTAAGATTCAACATGCCGGCATACTATTATAAATAATTCACATTATTAAAAACAAAATCGAAAAAGCAACATTTTATTTTCATGAATTCGTTTGAAGCAACAAGGTCATGTCACTCTTTCACAAGGTCACATCACTTAATCGCACAAAGCCATGTAAATTGTGGCTGCAAAAAAGGCTTATCTGTAAATGTGTATGTACCATCTTCTAGGACATTCAGCCATATAGTAGACTTACAATGCACAACTTCTCCGAAGCTTGTTCAACGTCCCACATTTTGATCGTGTGATCCCACGACGCTGTGTACACTTCGTTGGTACCAACCCACTGGGCTGACGAGATTCCCTCTTTGTGTCCCGACAGTGTCATGATGGGAACCTGGGAGGAGAAACACAGGGGATAAGACTGGTTGATTACACGTTGTCGCGCTTACATTTATTTGGGTGTTAATTATCCGGGTGACGTTTCTGTGCGTGCGCATATCTAGGGGAATGTATTTGGCACAAGCTACGACTGTCGCGCTTTCATTTATCCGGGCGTTATGTATGTTTATATATATATATATATATAATTATTTATATATATGTCTATATATATACATAAATTATATAAAATGTGTTTGCTTCCCACCGACATAAAAAATTTCTGTCGTAAAAGAGTTTCCTCTCCACCCACACGTCACATGACTTACTCTTATACTTGGTCACAAATCTGAAACAGCAAATTATAATTATGTACTCTAACTATAACGCCTGTATTATGACAACAAACGAAACATATTTAACTACTGGATATTATTGATCACTACGTGATCTGCTGGTGCCAAATATTATGCCTTACATATGCATATAAACATCACCCGGATAAAATTTAACGCCCGGATAAATGTAAGCGCGACAACGTCACAATGTCTACTCAATTACAGTGGAACCTCACTATTAAGATATGGCAGCTAGATAGGACATTTTTGTAAATGCATGATTAATACAATGTTTTGTGCCCAAGTTGTAGAGTAGGTCTTACTGAATAAAATATATATTGAATTTTTTCTACCAGATCCAGATGCCATTTTCATGGCATAAATCAAAGATGGCCGCCAGATAGAGAAAATATAGCATAATTTGGAAATGTTGTACCTCCTCCAATGATATAGTAATCAGTGTAATTCTTTCTATTTCTTATTTACAACAAGTTATTCTATGCAATGTCGAAGAGATATTTTATGTATTGGCATTATTTAATATTAAAAAAATACATTTCAGTTTTGTTGGTAAAAAAATCATATTTTTATTACAACCACTATATTTACTACAGCTATGCTGAGTGACGGCGCTATATATGAATATACAGCGTTTTGATTACAAAATCATTCAAAATCACATTTTGCATAACAAATGTGCAACAAATATTTCAGAGTTTGCCTCCATTCTCTGACTTTGGATTCTAAATATATATAAACTTAATTTACAAGCTGTTATTTAAACTTTGAGGATGAAGCACAAAAGTAACTTTTTCTCAAAACAATGAAAATGGATATATCGCACTTTGCCCTGAAATCCTTCATATAATGCTATTAGAATACAGCAGAATCACATTTTGAGTATTTTTGTTAAAAAGTGTCATTTTACCAGCAGTGTCTGTCCTTAAGGTCACCCTTGGGACTGGTCAAAAGTTACCTTAATGGTGAGGTGACCATATTAGAGACTCATTTCCTATACTTTAATGTAACAGAAATCATTTGTGACTCTCCTAGGGCGACATTAATTGCGCGGTGGCTGTATTTGCGAGGTGACCATTGAGTGAGGTTTGACTGTAATAAAACAGAATGGTATACAATGTAATGCCTTATTCACCGAGTGCTCTGTGGTCCTTCACATCACATTATTATTCAAAGAAATGCTTTTTTAAAAGATATATTTATACGCCAAACAGCAGCTCTAAGACATAAAAATAAAACAATAAGTGTAAGACTATATTATATAGTAGACTATAAACGGTTTGATGTGGAACATATCAAATGTGACTAGACTTCATTATATATTTTAAAATCTTTGAAAGTAATGTTCATTCTTTGATAGAGCAGTTTGTTTTCTGCATGCAGGAAATGTGGTAATTTGCCTGTGCTACAATCATAACCACCCCTCCAGGTTAGTAGTTGTCACTTGCCCGTGTTGGTATCTTGGTTCCGCCGTCTGTCTTCTTTCTCTTGGCTGGCTTCTCGCCGTGTTCCTCCGACTGGCTGTCGTCATCCGAGTTTATTACTTTCAACAAAATAAATCAAACAACTTAATTAAACCGACCAAATCTGGTATAATATTTGGATGTAAAAAAGCAATACGGTACGATGCAGAAACAAATCCACCAGAGGGCTCCATGTAACGTATGCACTCTTTGTATGCATCCAGAATGAGGCCGACTATAATTTTCAAAAGGGATGGAGTGCTTGTGAAAATACTGGAAGATGCCCAGCTTACAGTGTTGTGTCTCGCAGTGCAGTTATGATTTCTTACTCAGATGTGTTCATTTGGTTTATTTATGGTGGAACTGGTTGTTTACATCACAACAAGGGCCAATGAAGATTATTTGCTGCCAACTATATGCAACAGCTGCGCTGCCCCTCACTGCATAAATCACTGCATAATTATGTTACGATACACTGTATTTAATATTACAACAAGCACAGTAATAAGAAGATGACGGAGCCATATTTACAAATGTCCTAATTCATTTATATTATCCTGTTTATTGCCATGGAAATGCAGCTTGTCTTACCTGCCGACCATATTTTCAACATTGTGTCCCACGAGCCACTACAGAACTGAAAGTGAAAGGAAACAGTCACAATAGATTTAATCAATTGTAGGAAGTTATATAAACAGTGTCATTCTGTACTGAACAAAGGTGTCATTATAATTCTTGTCAACCCAGGTTCAGTGCACATTACATTATGCAACTGGTAGACAACATTACTAAGAAAATTTGGTTTTGTTTTGAAAAATAACTTTAACTAATGTTTTCTACCGGTTGTGCAGAGAAGAATAAACTGTAAAATAACAATCAAATCCTTATTTGGTTAGCATAATTTTTTCCACAGATATTCATTTTCCAAATCTAGAAAGTAGTTTTAAGAAAGCTGCTGTCAAAGATTGAAAACTGATTACTTGATATCAACATGCTTGGTATATGAAGAAAAGCGTGTAAGTGGCACGTAATTGTTATAAAAGTTAACTTTATTGGTAGTAAACACACAAAGCTATCAGAATCTGACAGAAACAGATTATGCATATTATTTGCAAAAAAACACAATTTTATCTGGTGTGTGTGACCTCACCTGTATCAGTTTGATTAAGCAGTACTTCACATTAAAAAAAAACCTAGCGGACTGATAGATCACTCACCTAAATATGCCAAATAATTTAGGTGAGCAATTTATTAGTTTTTCATTTGCCACTTGATGGCTGTTCGTATTTTTCCACTGTCCAGTCGTACCCTGTACCACAGCATATTCGAGGGTAGTCATGGCAGCTTCCGTTACACAAGATTAATTTGGGACAACAAGCATTGGTATAACTTGAAAAGTTACATGCTGATAAAACATTTGACACAGGGAGTACTAACACTGATACAGCAGGTCTGTTGAAGCGAGCGATTCAGGCAATTAGCATGAGTGACAAATCGCTCCCTAGATGAGTGATTAGTGGCAGCGGTAGGGAGCGAGTGATCGCTCACCTTAAAAATTATGTCCTGATTGTGTATGAGCTCACTCCTGTGAACCAAGTGTATGACCTTACCCGTGTGCTGTCTGGGTTGACGGCGAGACAGTTGACGCTGCCTGCGTGACCGCGACATGCGTGCACGCACTCGACCGCATTGCGGTGCTGGTTCCACTGCCAGAGCAGCACCGTCTCGTCATGAGAACCGCTCAGGAAGGTTCTCACCGGCGGTGTATCACCTGGGCACAGAGCAGAGGACTTTATGAGGAAGGTTTGCACCAGCGGTGCATCGCCTGGGGACAGGCAGAATAGGGGGAATTTAAATACAATCGATCCTTAAAATTCTAACGTCCATATTGATGTGATATTTCAGCATATCATAGACTTCGTGCGAAATTGACAAATGTTTTAACAGACTTAAGAGAGTAAGAGATATACCAGTAATTTGTTATAAAAATATACAAAAATACTTAAAACCATATAATTGTTATAAGAAAATTACAAAATAATCATATAAAATCACTTTTTTTTATAAGAAAATCACAACAATCATATAATATAAACCATATAATTTGTTATAAAAAAATAATTCTGTATTTCCAAATATGTATATAACTATTGTATCAAAGTTTAATTCCTATAAATACAAGATTGTCTATTGTGATTTGTTGGGAGAACACATAACTACTTTCTTTTGCTTTCTCTAGACTGTATCAATTCTTTTTCGGAATGTTGTTGACATTGCAAAACTTCAGCATAAACAAAATGGTTTGGCAAGGCGAGATATTTGGGTCTCAGGCTTCCTGTCTGATTCTGTATATATTATTATAGATATCTAGTAAAATATGTGTAACCTTTAATATAATTCAATGAATACAAAGCATTAAAGCAATTTTTTATTTAATAATGTGCAAACAAATTTGCATTTGACACCACCTTGAACACACTGGACTATTGAAAAAGCACATCAAATTAGCAGAATGTACAAGAACAGGTACAAATGAATGACCTTTATCCACCCAAGCCACACACTTGATCGGGCCGAGATGACCAGGGATGGTCAACAGAAGCTCGCCTGATGTGCTCCACAGCTTCAACGTGTTGTCATAGCAACCAGTGAGGATGCTGCAAAAACACAAGGGAATCAGGGCCATACAATCAAAAGTGCAGAATGGACCAAAAGTGTCATGTGCTGGGAGCAGGTACTGCTACAGCACTACTAAAGTGATCAGCGCTAATGCTATGTTTCAGTTTAACATTCATTTTAATTGTTAGAAAACACTGTTATTGTTCTCCTATTTCTCCTCGTAGTCCAGAGTGAGATTGGCTTCAATTGTGGTCCTTCATTTGTTTTGGACGTTTTTCATCACAGATCTTGCACAGCTATCTACACCACCTGTCTCAACTTACCCATCTCTCGCTCTCATTCTCCCCTCCCCTTCCAATTCTGCCAAATCTCTAGTAGTAGTACCGGTAGTAGTAAATGCTTTATTTCACGATGGTGATGGTCAAGTTTACGACATGATTGTCAGTGGGCCACCAGAAACACAAACACTCATACATCCACATTTAAACAGGTTTAGACATTATAGAAAGAAAACAAAACATTTCTTTTTCTCAGTTATACTCTCTTCTCCTGCTGTCCTCCTGTCTGAGGACATCCATTCTCTTCTCCCTCTGTCCTCCAGTCTGAGGACATCCATTCTCTTCTCCCTCTGTCGTCCAGTCTGAGGACATCCACTCTCTTCTCCCGCTGTCCTCCAGTCTGAGGACATCCATTCTCTTCTCCCTCTGTCCTCCAGTCTGAGGACATCCACTCTCTTCTCCCGCTGTCCTCCAGTCTGAGGACATCCATTCTCATCTCCCGCTGTCCTCCAGTCTGAGGACATCCATTCTCATCTCCCTCTGTCCTCCAGTCTGAGGACATCCATTCTCTTCTCCCTCTGTCCTCCAGTCTGAGGACATCCATTCTCTTCTCCCTCTGTCCTCCAGTCTGAGGACATCCATTCTCATCTCCCTCTGTCCTCCAATCTGAGGACATCCATTCTCATCTCCCTCTGTCCTCCAGTCTGAGGACATCCATTCTCTTCTCCCGCTGTCCTCCAGTCTGAGGACATCCACTCTCTTCTCCCTCTGTCCTCCAGTCTGAGGACACACATTCTCTTCTCCCTCTGTCCTCCAGTCTGAGGACATCCATTCTCTTCTCCCTCTGTCCTCCAGTCTGAGGACATCCACTCTCTTCTCCCTCTGTCCTCCAGTCTGAGGACATCCACTCTCTTCTCCCTCTGTCCTCCAGTCTGAGGACACACATTCCCTTCTCCCTCTGTCCTCCAGTCTGAGGACATCCACTCTCTTCTCCCTCTGTCCTCCAGTCTGAGGACATCCATTCTCTTCTCCCGCTGTCCTCCAGTCTGAGGACATCCACTCTCTTCTCCCTCTGTCCTCCAGTCTGAGGACATCCACTCTCTTCTCCCTCTGTCCTCCAGTCTGAGGACATCCACTCTCTTCGGTAACCATTCTCTTTCCGTTTGTTCCACATGTCCAGTCCACATAGTATAAACATGAATTGAATAACTTGCACAATAATTCACAGGAGAAACCATGGTTTGTGGTTCTGCTCCTAGAACGAGGGGGTGACGTACCATGTTCCCTGTGTCCTGACTGCTGACACCCAGTCATCATGGAAGAGGGAATCTTCGGGTTCAGGAGTGGGGGATCTCTCCACGTACTCTATCTCTACAACTGTTTCCTACAACACACATACAACATGTAGATTGTGGTGTCATTTCATGTGTAGATTGTGGTGTCATCTAGTGTCTAGATTTTCGTACCATCTAGTGTCTAGATTGTGGTGTCATCTAGCATGTAGAATGAGGGAAGCAGTAAAGTATGCAGGTTGGGTGATGCTCATACAAGGTGTTGTCAGCTGTCACTCACCGTAGAGATGTCATTCTGTCTCATATGTTCCTCGAGTCGACTGTGTAAGAACGTCCCTCCGATGAGGAAGTCAAATGCAATTTGACCCTCTCCATCAGCGCCATCTGGAGGAAAACAACATGAATCATATTCATGGGCAAATATGATTACCAGAGAGATACAGAATCTGGTTTATGTTTGTTGACAGCACAGCTATCCAGTTCAATGTATACATTTTATACTTAAAAACTTATGTACAATGTTTAATTAATTAATTAAATAAAGTAGTATTTCCATGATAGTTTTCAACATTACAAAGAAGGGAGAAAATGCTCAACAAGGTTCATTTTAGTGGGGAAGAAACATCCGATGGGAAATGTCCGCACTCAACCCTTACCTGCTTTGAGAAGTCCATTGATCAAGTCACACAGCTCCTCTGTTGCGACATTTGACGGAACAGAGAATGGAGTGTCTGCCACAGAATACCTGCACAAAGATTATATAGTACTGAACAGACTTCGGGATAGACTCCATTTTACTGAATATATTTTGTTAAGATATCCATAAATAAATCAGTCCACCATCAACAAGTTGGCTTTGCATATGATCCCTCTTATGTGCACTTACTCATTAGGATCATTCTATGTCAAATCAACCCATTTTCTGAACATTTTGAAAGTTACGTGAACAAGTTTAAATACCCAAAATCACACCCATTTTATTTATCTTTTTTTCAGGTGTCTCAATTCGCTGGATATGTTGACATACTGGTAGTGGTATAGATAATCTGTGCATAATCCAAGTATGACAGGTAGAATGGCAACCATAAACCACATCTGCCTATGTATCAATAAAATAACAAAAAACACATCTATATAGTTCCCCTTAGTATATAATATGTTAAATAGTTACACAGTTATATTGTCTTCAATGCGCTCGTGCAATTAGATTTTTGACCATGGGGTCATTCCGTGTCAAAGCAATCACTTTTATGCCATTTTTGCACGACCCGACTCCACTTTTGTTGAAATTTAGCACAGTTGTTGGCTCACATAAGAACATAAAAACCGCAGATTATAAAAAATCTAGATCAAGTATTACTGAAGATATAGGTCACTGAACTTTGACCCGATTCACATACTGGCTGTTACATTAACGTCCATATCTCTGCTTCTAATAAAGGTAAAAAAGAAAGTAAGATATCATTGGAAAGCCAGTAAGTAGGTGCACATCTACATTGCAAAATTACACTTTTCATATAAATAAAAAAGTATAATTAATCATAATATTACATTTGAACTCCAATACCCAAAAAATGTATCCTCAGATTTTTTTAATTTTAATTCTATAGCATACTACATCATTGCTCATGAGTCCCTGAAAATATTAGGATGGGCAAATAATAATGTTCAGAGATACAGTAAATTTAGTACAGCTGGGTGACCTATTTTTGGTCTGCAGATCAGTCGATACCACACTGAATGTCAAGCGTAACCTTTTCAGATTGCATAACAAACATGCTGTATTGTCTCATTTAACAAGTTCACATTTTTTACAAGGCCTCTTCTGTTTTCTCTTTAGTTATCCTGTAGGTGCGATCAGTGTCAGTCGTTGGGTCAACATTGGTAAGGAGATCACTAAAAGTGTCACTTTGTTACGGGTAAAACTATGAGCTTTGGGGTGAAGGAAGATTAGTTGGAATAACATTTGTTACATATGCAAGCCTCCAGTATCCATCATAGATGGCTTTCAGATATCCTTTGGCATCTGCCAGAATGAGGCCAACACACTGTGCTGTGACAAGTTCACAACCTCTTCTCTTCATTAAAGATATAGAATATGGTGCTACTTCCAAGTGATTCAATGATTATGCCTTAAAGAATAGTACCTTCTGTGTTCTTGCTATTACTTTAGCTGTTTACAAACAACTTGCAAGAAGAGTTGCTATTCATAACTCTTCTGTGGTTGAAAATACCTTCCAAAGTGCAGAATTTGATAGCAGGAATAAACAGACTGACGTGAACTCACAGGACTACATTGGTGTGGTGGTGTAATGTTTATATAATTATGGTCTTTGTAGACTGGCTTTGCATCAAGTCTGTTGACCATTCCATTCCACCCACATCATCACATATGCCTTTCCTGTGTTATGTTGCATAAAAGTACCACTTCGCATATTTCCCCAAATCCTGCTAGTGGCGGTAGAGGTTCAGAAAGTGTTCGCAGTCCGTATGCTAACTGGCACAACCATCAGGAAAGTTGATGTTTCTTTGCCCAGCTGTACATTTCGCAGTGACAAAAATTATGCTGTGTTTTGGAAGAGGTGTACATCAATGGTGTCGCTTATGTTGGAGTCAGAAATTACAACATAACTGTGACACACAAGCATTTCCTACTTCATGATTGAAGCAATATAATTGGTGTGCACAGTGTTGCCTGTGCACAGTGTTGCCTGTACACAGTGTTGCCTGTACACAGTGTTGCCTGTACACAGTGTTGCCTGTACACAGTGTTGTCTGTGCACAGTGTTGTCTGTACACAGTGTTGCCTGTGCACAGTGTTGTCTGTGCACAGTGTTGTCTGTACACAGTGTTGCCTGTGCACAGTGTTGCCTGTGCACAGTGTTGCCTGTACACAGTGTTGCCTGTGCACAGTGTTGCCTGTACACAGTGTTGCCTGTACACAGTGTTGCCTGTACTCAGTGTTGCCTGTACACAGTGTTGCCTGTGCACAGTGTTGCCTGTGCACAGTGTTGCCTGTGCACAGTGTTGCCTGTACACAGTGTTGCCTGTGCACAGTGTTGCCTGTACACAGTGTTGCCTGTGCACAGTGTTGTCTGTACACAGTGTTGCCTGTACACAGTGTTGCCTGTGCACAGTGTTGCCTGTGCACAGTGTTGCCTGTACACAGTGTTGTCTGTACACAGTGTTGTCTGTGCACAGTGTTGCCTGTGCACAGTGTTGCCTGTACACAGTGTTGCCTGTACACAGTGTTGCCTGTACACAGTGTTTCCTGTGCACAGTGTTGCCTGTGCATCTACTTATCTCATGGCTGTGCTGGTTAGTATAAAAACCGCAAAAACTTTCTGAACCTCTGCCACCAAGAGCAGACTCCAGTGTAGCACTTTTCTCAAAAACGACATGTGATGGTGTGGATGAAATGGTCAAGAGACCAGACCAAAAGCCAATCTACAAAAAACATAATATTTTATGCAGTTGTTTGAATCAGCCCATATACCAGCTACTGAGTTCTGCTTTCCAACCACAGAAGAGGATTCCCGGAAGTGTACTATGAAGCAGCTATCTTCTTACAAGCTATATGGAAACAGCTCAAACATCAGCAGGAACACATAATCTACACATCATCAAGTAATTATCATTGAATCATTTGGAAGTAGCACTATATTCTACATCATCCCTGAAAAGGGAAGAGGTTGTGACAGCCTGGTGTGTTGTCCTCATCTGGCAGATGCCAAACGGAATGTAACAGCCATCTACAATGGACACTGGAGGCTAGCGCATGTAACAAATATTCTGGCTGATCTTCCTTCACCCATATGGTCCAACACCATCAAAGTTTTACCCGTAACAAAGTGACACTCTTCAAGTTAGTATTCTCCTCACCAACGTAGACTCAACGGCTGACACTGGTCGCACCTACAGGATCTCAAAAGAAAAAGTAAAACATGTGAACATGTTAAATGAGACATTACAGCATATATGTACACTCATTTAATTATAAGAGACCTTTTAGCATGCTTTTTATGTGATCTGAAAAGTTTATTCGGAAATTCAGTGTGGTATTGACTGATCTGGAGACCAAACATAGGTTGCCGGCTGTACTAAATTTACTGTATCTCTGAACATTATTATTTGCCCATCCTAATATTTTCAGGGACACTTGAACAGTGATATAGGATGCTGTAAAATTTTAAAAATCGAATGATACATTTTTTGGGTATCGGAAATCAAAGGTAATATTATGATAAATGATACTTTTATATTTACATAAAAAAATGTAATTTTACAATGTAAATATGCACATATTTACTGGCTTTCCAATGATGTCTTACTTTCTTTTCTACCTTTATTAGAAGCAGAGTTATGGATGTTACTGTAATGGCCAGTATGCGAATCGGGTCAAAGTTCAGTGACTTATATCTTCATTAGTATTTGACCTAGATTCTTTATAATTTGCAATTTTGATGTTCTCATGGGAGCCAACACCTGTGCTAAATTTCATCAAAATTGGAGTCAGGTGATGTTTTGAGTGATTGATTTGACATGGAATGACCCCATGAGTGAGTGATGGCATGGCGCCTGCTGTAATGTTGTCTTATTGCACTGCGCTGGCAACCAACCTCATGATTTCTTCATGACTTTTTACACAATTCTTACTCTCGTGCTTACGGACATCAGGATCTAAACGATACACTTCTTCACGATACAATACTGCGATATAGAAGTCATGATACTCGATATATCGAGATACAGCCTACTAGTGCTAAACTTAAGCCTAAGGGTAGGGAGGTCTGACCAATTTGCATTCCCTCCTACTACCATGGGAGACAATTTAGTGGCCATGGTTTATTATTATGCAAGCTACCCGCTTGTTTATTAATATACGTTTGTTGTAATAATGGCGTGAAGTGTGTATAGTTGCCGCAACATTCAAATGGATACTGTTTTAATGCAACAGCACATATACATTGCTAATTACTGCTGTCAGTCAAAAACTGGCACTACAAAGACTTGTGTCGGCACTGTTGTGGGAAAGTTTCTGGCGTTTGAATTACTAATAAACAAATTGCTGAGCAATGACCCAATTCAAAGTCCACCGCTAACTGCTAGTCTGCTAATATGTACTAAACTAACTGCCAATCACATGCAGTTTATTACATTACGGAATACAACCCGCCTCTAAGGTTTTTGATGTGGCTAGTGGTAACAATGTTGCACTGAGGAAGCACATGTGAATCCATTGAGCCCTTTCTTCCCAGATGAGAACAGCACTGACAATTAGATCTATTTTGAACTCACTGCAAAATCACCTACTGAGATCATTATGGAATGCAGCCATGGTAATTCAGAAAACTTAAAATTCCACGCTTTTTGACAAAAATCAATGCTTTCAAGGCCTGGAATTTTAACCAGGGGTAGTACTACCCACTAGTCTGTACACTAGTAAAAATTACGGCGGACTAGTAAATCTGCCTACCAACTAGTCCGGTTGTCTAGTAAAAGTCAGCATGTTGCATTACACCACCATCCGTACCATTAACAAATTAATTCTTTACGTAATGAGGCAACAGTGTAACAGTGCTTTTGATTGGCTGTTGTGTGACATCGAATACTGAAATGAGTTTTATTTGGTTTAGCGTGTCTGGTAGAGGGATAGGGCTAACGAGTGCAATTGGTGGCCATTTTCAAATGCACAGTTTTCAAATACGGTTTACATCTACATAGCTTTATTAGTCTACGTTTATGCACGATGTATCGTTACTTGAGTGGGGTTGTAAAACCAACAGTAAAACGCAAGCTGGAAAAGCCTGAATGGCCCTGCAACTGTCCACCGAGCCATTCAAGTGCTGAACACGGTCACCATGGACCGCATGACGCATTTGTTGCGATTTAAATTTGTGTTATGTTTTGATATTTTCAGGAATAGTAAACCTTTTGGCGGACTAGAAAACTTTTGTCTTTACTAGTCCTGCTGTCCAGTAAAAGAAATGCTGAAGTTCTATCCCTGTTAACCAATTAAATTCTATGCCATTCAAAGACATCCATGCCCCATAATAACCCTGAATCAGTGAATGTATGTCTGTTTGACAGGACTATACAAGCTCATGTGTGTGATTGTGAAACTGAATATATTCAATAGTAGATATATAAATTATACATTTGAATTAACTTTTTATTTTATCTGTGTTATAATTATGGTTTATTACATTCATTTATATGTTGAAGTTTATTCAGTGCTGAATAGTATTGGGTAATTTTATGTACTTTATCTGTCTATTTATGTAAAAAGTGCTTTTAATCAGTGTTTTCTAAATGTTTACACAAAACAACTTATATCGAGTGTAGTATATACTGACCATCATTTTTATATACAAAGTTATTTTTTTTTTTTTAACTGCGAACTATTTTTTTATTTTGTTTCATGTAGTAAATTTTCTCAGTTTAGCAACATAAGTATACATGCAGACTGTAGAGTACCGGCAGATTGTCATATATGTAGATAATTAAAGGGAATAAAAACACCTATTGCTTGAATTCATGTTATATTACACCCTGCTATCTATTTCCACGTCCACCAAGCCAAAAAAATCAATGAATAAGACATTCCACATTTTATGCTGTGCATCCGGACATTTTTGAATATGCATATTTTTGACGTACTTTTTGGGATGCCGAGATGTGACATCACTTATGACTCAAACTCGCATCAGGCCGACCCTTTCCATGCATTAAGAGCATGTTTACAAGTATAGCTTTTGGGTCGAAACGAGCGTCAGAATGAGTTATTGTGCAATATTCCGACGTAATACAAACACTAGTCATAATAGAGCAACAAGCAGTTACATTTTATTCAAAACAACGAATGCGAATGGGCCTACAAGTCGACTAGGTTTCGCCGAGCTTGGGCTCGTTTTCAGAATAATTATATCGAATGCAACCAACGGGAGATAATCTACACCAATAAACATACATAGCAAACATATATTGTATCCAGCTACAGAAAGTAACGTGTATAATCTCATATCACTAGAATATCGATATATGAAGGAGTTGTAAAATTTATCATAACAACTTAAATCAGTCAGAGAGTTTCCGCTGGTGCCGCTAGCTTAGTGAGTAGGTGCGTTGGTTTCTTGTCATTTATTTTACAATCGGGCGACGCCGGTTCAATCCTGGGTCGGCCTGATGCGAATGTGTGTCATAAGTGATGCCACGATACTACGTGATTGCCTAGCTCATTTTCCGCGGGAATCGCTTCAGACGGGCTTAAAATCTAATTTATGCTACAAATGTATTTTTCTGTATTTGTTTAATGATGTCAAATGTTACATACAATGTTAAACTTTGTGTACACATGGAAAAAGGATTTTAGCTGTCTTTTATTTTTTTTAATGTATTGTTTATTTGTAATTTTATATCACAAGTTGGTGCAATAACTGCTGGTGATTTGTTTACTTTTTCAATAGGTATTTGGCTGTAATCAGTATTAATTTACATGAATGTAATTTACAGTAATGGAAATAAATTGTGTAAGTACAGTAGTAGTAGCAGTAGGCCTCCGTCGGTCAGGAGTTGACCATGGATGATGCGCCCTAGTTGGCGTTGTTGCATCTGGGACAGCATTGTCTGTGGCTGATGTGGTCACATCTATAGGTCGTCTCTGGGTGGCTAGAGTGTTGGCGCTTCCTTCGACGAGCTCTCCTGTCTTCAGCCAGTCTCCGCAGCAGTTCTTCGCCTGCCCCGAGCTGGTTCTGCAGAACACCTTTCCACCTGGCGTAGAGGTGTAACCTGCATTGTCTGAGCAGCGTATACATGGTGGGGAGGCCAGCACGAGAAAGGACCTCGGTGTTGGTCACTTGGTCTCTCCGAGAGATCCCCAAGATCCCCGCAGGCATCATGTAGTTTTTGTCTTGACTGTGAGTTTTGAGTTCTCCCAGACACATGCAGCTTTCCCATACGTCTGTTGATTTCGGTGTGTCTAGGGAGAGGCTATCGCTGATAGTAGACTCCAGGTATGTGAACTGGTGAACAGCTTCCATTTCGTACTTGTCAATGGTGATGATTGGAGGTGCCTCCACACCCTGACGCAACACGTTTGTTTTTGTCCGACTTATGGTAAACCCGAAGTCTTTGCAAGTGTAGTTGTAGCATTATACAAATAATTATTTATAATGTCAAGTGTCAACTGTCAATGTTTTACTAATTTACATATGTTCTTGTTAGCAGTTCAAATTGTTACTGACTGTCTTGTTTTACCTGTTTATTTGTATTAATTTAATAATACAAATGTGTTTGTACTTAATATTGTAAAATAAGTAGCATACTGATTTAATTACATTTGTTGTCTCGCTGGAAGCATAGGCCATCATGTTCTGCACAGTGCACCATGTTTGTTAATTATTTCAAGCCTCAAGGTGTAACCTAACTTCTTAATTTCAGATTCCAGGTGGGTGCCATGTTAGTGATTTTGTCATTAATTTGGCATTTAAACTGGCTTACATTTGAGTACGTGCACTCAACCATTTGTAAAGTAAAAAAGGTAAGAAAAGATTTGTGGTTGTTTTAACATATTTGGATAGTCAATTGATGTTTATTGCATATGACGAATGATAAAGATATATATCTGGGATAACTTGATTCTAGTTTTACGTACTTACTGGTTGCACAAACGTGCACAAGGTCCGTTTTTGGTACCCCATCTGAAAATCCGATGTCATCTTGTCTTCTCCTCCAATCAGATGTGCCGATTTACATGTGCATTGTGAGATTGATATTTTGCAATTTCCTTCATACTTGGATATTTAGTGATAATTTACATTGTTTTTATGAATATGGCTTAGTTTTCTGATTGAATGAGAGAGCATAAAACTGAAGAGACATTCTATGATAAACTTTGTGATGATTCATATACAAAATGGGTTAAATATTGTATTATTTCCTTGTATTAGAAAATACGCCAAAAAGTGTTTACTAAAATTCCAACTTTCAAACAGCTGTATCTTTGCTAATATTTCACTTAGAAAGATGAAACAAGTACCATGTTATTTCTTATAGTTACTGCTTTCAGGGGGAAATAGTTACCAAATTATGCTAAAAAGAAAAAAATGGTCTGACTGCCCTACTAAACCTAAGGGGTACACATACTAGATTCTAGAATTATACAACGTCAACGGATACATCAATGACAATGTCATCATAAATTGAGTCTGATATACAGTCATACACTGATACAGGTACATCTACGGGTAATCTACAAGCAGCCCCGGTAGTCTGCAAGTGTGACTTAAATACTGTATCGCGATATGTAGGTTTATAATATCGTGACTTCTACATCGCGATACGTATCGCATCGTGAAAACTTAGTCTTGGCTGAAGAAATCACGAGGCAGCCTACACTAACCACACTACACCTACATTACTGATTACACTAGTCTACACTACAGACTACAGCGCCGGCTGCTAGGCGTCACTAAGTATAAATCGACTAGCTGGCTATATGTCGATGAGAAAACCATAGACGAATATACCATCTCAACTTTCTATAAACATAAATAAATTAATATAAACATAAACAGTAGCTTACTTCTGCTGTTTAGTAAAGAACTTGGCTTGCACATGCGGAATATCACTGGACGCCGCCATGTTGTTCTTATTCTATAACACATTTCGTTCTGCATAGTTCATTCTAGTAACATGGTCTTGTCGACGATCGTGTCAATCTTAGGTCTTAGGTGTTGTTTCTCCACACAGCCCCTTCTGGGGCTAACCTAGGAGATGTGCAATGCGCATTGCAAAGGGTGCGTGAAACTGAATTTGACAAATAATTTTAAAAGAAAATAAAACAAATAATTATGTAAAACAAGTGCAATAATTTGTGCAGGTTAAAAACACAGTCTCTGTCTATAGTCTGGTAAGGTGGGCTGGAGCAACAAGGTGGATGGTACTCAGAGCTTGTTGGAATTGGTGTAGTGTGGGTAGGCTTGTTGTTTCTGGGGGGAGTAGATTCCAAGCTCTTATAACTCTAGGATATAATGAGTATGCATATGTATTTATGCGTGCATGTATTTGTATGTATTTGTTTGGATCGATGTTTCGTGTACGGGAGCATGGGACTATAAGATGTTGTGGTAGGGTAATGTTCAGGAGGCTGTGTTTTATTTTGTAGAAAATAATATAAACATGCCGTTTTAATTTAAAAAATCTTAAGAAACATTTGCGAAAGATATCCCTATTGCAATTCCTTATCATTTATTTGTCTCATGTTATGCAAATAAATTGTCAGAAAAGTTGCTTTTTATTAAATACTTAGTTTCCGTACAAAAACACATCGCCGCGCGAAAAAAGTTTGGTAACAGCGTTTACCGTGCTAGCGGTTATAACAAATGAAAAATATATGTTGACGCACGTGACGTAATTGCCTATGGAAGTCACGCTCAATTCTCGTGGGTACGGATTATAACGATGTTTCAATGTACATAAGTAGCACATTTTAATTACCAGGTCCGTAGAAAACTCTGAGGTGTTTTTATTTCCCACGCACGCACCGTCCCATTATAATAAGCTGTGTGTGCTGTTCGGTAAACACAGGTTTCCATTGACGTCCAAGCAACAAAGTACAGTTTGGAAAGATCAACAGAGACGGCTTTGTGCAATGTCTCGGTTCACTGCGCCAGAGGACGGTGCACTCTTTCATTTACCAGCGAGGACAACGTCGGTAGCAGAGAGTTGTGTTCTTTTCCGTCTTCCTGTTATACGGTCTTGTTTGTAAACGAGCAGGCTTGAGTTGGTTGGTCATTGTTTTGTCACCGCTCGTCGACAGGTAAGGCAGCTTCACCAGGTGTGAGATGTAACTAAACAGAGCAGAGGTCTACCACCGACTGCCAAACTATATATATACCTATATAACAATTTATAGAACACCTATAATTGAACCAACAATCATGCCGTTTTCGGCGTTCTGTACGGTTCCGAACGATGTTGGCACCGATACAAGCTCGTTTACGAGAGCACCAATCCAACCATACAAGTGTACATATTTTAGGTTACTTCGCTTTACGCACGAAACTTTGGGTTGCAACCGTCGTACACGCGCACGCTCGCATGCAGGCACTTACTCATTCAATACGCCATACGACTATTGCTACGTAAGTCATTCATTTGTTTCAGATCGGCGTTATGGCGACTGGGCGGCATACCCACATAGCGGCGATCCACTTCGTTGTCTTGCTGTGTCACGTGATGTTGGGGCAGACGCTAAGAAGTGACGTCATTCACTCTACTCCCCCTGCGTGCACCGTGTCGCACGGCGTCGGCGGACCGGAAGCAGCGTGCACCGGCGACAGTGTGACTGTTATCCCGTCGTCGTTGTCGCCACTTCTGGTGAAACTAAAAATCACCAACACGAGCCTAGCCGTGCTAGAAAAAGGGGCATTATCCCACCTCACAAGACTCGTTAACCTAGACTTGTCTGGGAACCTACTTACCCGCATGAAACCGGGATGTTTCCGGGGTCTAACGGCTCTCAGATATATCAGCATCGCCAACAACAGACTTTGCTTCGGAGACGACGCGTTCCCGGTAAATGTCTTCGACGGTGTGACGTCGCTGCGTACCCTAACCATGCATTCCAACGTCTGTCCGAGTGGTCACGTCGGCTACCCGGATAGAGCGCTAGGGGAGCTGAGCGGGCTGGAGACTCTGGCGATGAACGGACTGCCGAATGTTCCCCTTGGGCCGGGCTTCGCAAGAATGACGTCACTGAAGTCATTGGAACTGTCCGGCAAACACTGTCATTTGGATGTCCTGTCACGCAGAACTTTTACGAGCTTAGAGAACACGAGCTTGTCATCGTTGTCCCTGCGGGCGTGTGACGTCAGCAGATTTGACCGACATGCGCTGACCCCGCTGTCCAGTCTGGCCACACTAAACCTGGCATGCAACGAACGTGTCGGGTTGAAAAACGCCGTGGCTGCCGTTGGAGCTGCTACAACAACACGACTCGACACATTCATACTAGACAATGTCAACGCGAAAAAAGCACTGTTGGACAGAGTCATGTTCGAAAGCACGACCTTCAGAAGTGTGCGCCGATTCAGTTTTCGCGCGAACAAACTCCTAGCTGCCGACGTCCGCGCTCTGAAGCACTTTCCGATGGTTCGTGATGTCGCATTAGGTTACAACATATGGACAAAAATACTACCATCCGATAACTTCGTAGAAATACTGATGACTCTCACAGGCAACATGACCTTAGACGTGGTGGATGTTGGTGATCTCATGTCGAGTCCCTCTAAGTATCAACGTCTCTTCTGCGATCCGGATCACGTCGACAACGACGCGTTCTTCCGGGACAAACCGCGACTCCACGGCGTCAACTTCTCACGCCGAGCCAAGCCTGCCGGATATAGACACGGGTCCGTCGACGACATACCGTTCTTCACGCTGGCATTCTTCGCCGACAACGCCCACTACGAATCTAAAAGTTTCACCCTGCCAGAGCTAAAGGCAAACGTCTACAGCGACGTGGTGGTCATCAACATGTCCTCCACCAAAATGACCGAACTGAAAGGACCGCTGATCGGCTTCAACAACCTGCAGGTGTACGACGTCAGCCACTGCCGCATTCACAAGATCCACCCAGGCGCGCTAATCCAGTTACGAAATCTGAAGTACCTGTTCCTGCAGTACAACGTGATCGGGGAGAACGGGGATGCCATCGCTGGTCAGTTCCACGGTCTTAGCGCTCTGTTCCAGCTCGACTTGTCACACAACCGGATCACCGCCGTCGAGCGCGATGCATTTCGGGACCTAGCGCGCCTCAGGTATTTGAACTTGCGAGGAAACGAACTGACTGCTCTCGGGTTTGACGTCTCCCACTTGGCGGTAGGTGTCTCCGTCGATGTGTCGTCCAACCCCGTCGTTAGCAGTAAGCGGGACGTGGCGGGGGAGTGCAAGTTGTGGGAAGAAGGGACAGAAGGGAAGCTGACAGACGTCACGCTGGTGTGCGACTGTTCCAATGTCACCTACATATACTGGCGTCAGTCGGCCGGTGTCGGCGAGTCGTTGCCGTGTGTCAACGCTTCTCGAGAAGACGCCGAAGCCGGGTCTATCGACCGTGCACGTAGCGGGAGTCTGTCAGCACGTGTCAACGTCGTTGTCGTCGCTATTGCTGTCGTAGTCGTCGTCGTCGTCGTCGTCGTCGTTATTGTTTCTGTTGCTGTCGCATGGTGGGTATTCTCTCAGCGTCGACACTCGGGGGGAAACGTCTTGTACAGCTCGGTCAAAGCGGTCACTTAAACCAAACGGCACAAGTATACATGTGCCCAGACAAAGCGCTGGTGGAGATGAGCGGGCTGGAGACTCTGGCGATGAACGGATTGCCGAACGATCCTCTTGGGCCGGGTTTCCCAAGGACAACACCAAAGAGGTCATCGGAATTGACTTGGAGAGCATAACGGTCATCTACTCTGTTACTCCCAATTCGTCTACAGCTCTTTTCATTCGATTTGATGACGGTTCAACAACATTCCAAGGGAGGTCGCAACAGTCGAACGTACAAATGAAAAAGTCCCACCATTACAGAGTGATTGTTACGATGTACTTGATACATTGCCAGCATTTACAATAGGAGCTTAGATCCTGATCAAAATCAGACTTAGCAACCACCGCTTCATTAATTTCACCAACTGGGGTAACCTTGCAATTTGGGTTGTAGACGAAAAGGGCGTAAACTAATAGGGGGAATCCGCTGTAAAACTGCCGCTCGATTTCACCATAACGAACGAGTTGCCCAGCACATTGGCACCAACGTTGACATTATTTTAGTCTCAGATGCATACTTAGCGGTAGTCGCACAGTTTCGCAACGTACCCAAAAACGTAAAGCTTTGCGGACGGGGGTTTACCGTCATCGCATGTCGCTGGAAAACTAAATCTGTGTAGGGGCGAGTGGAACATATTACATTCTTGCACATTGACGCTACTGTAGACGCCAGAACCGGGCATTGACGTGATTGCATGTTGGGTTGAATCAGTTGAATCCGACAGTTATTCGCTGTGGTTTAGGTAGCCATATTGGATCGCCAGAAATCGCAAGAACCACAGCATGTATTGATGGAGGTGACTCATTAATGGGATGGGTAATAGTTTACGCTGGTAAAGTTTGTGGTGATATGTATGTAGAGAATATGTTTTATAGAAAGAAATGATATTTTATAGAAAGGTATTTTATATAAAAGAAATAAATGATAAATGTTGTTATTAAGCCGGGAATTTGTGTATTATTATCATTAGTGTGCGTGTGTGTGCGTGTGTGTGCGTGTGTGTGCGTGTGTGTGCGTGTGTGTGTGTGTGTGCGTATTTTACACTTGCTTATTATAGTTATTGTCATATTCACACACACACACACGCACACGAACACGCACACACACACACACACACATCTTCATATAATATTCATAAAAAAGTATCTGTATATTCTACACACAAGCATCGTAAGCCCAATTTTAGTAATACACAGTACATTTTTAGCAATACGTAACGGGAAAATAAATATAATTTATAACATTTTTTACGTAATATCAAAAATAGATAAGCGAGCAAAAAATGAACAGCTCGAAACACGTTCAAAACATGACATTCTAGGTCGCTAGCACCCTCACGGATCGTTCGATCCCGACGATCTTGGTATCATTTGAAAGGATGCACTTTCTTGTATTCTAGCGTCATCTAGATTTCCCGGTAGCTGTTTATAAAACACTTATAAACGGACCTACAATCATTTTCTATAATCTGTGTTCTGTACGGTTCCGAACGATGTTGGCGGCGGGTACTAAATACACTAATCTTATAATTGTGGCGCTGTTTTCCTCATTTGCATAGGTTGAGACATGCGCATTTTACAATTTCTTGATTCCGTGATATAAACGCCACCCACTTTTAAACGGCGGCGATACTGACGTGCTTTGATGGCAGCGAAACCGATATATCTCTACGTCGGCGCGATGTCACAATAACGTACGCCAACCAAAGGAGACTAAGGGTCAACATTCATCGCGTTGGTTAGTTCGAATATGCTAGTTTAGCCGCCGTTTAAAAGTGGGTGGAGCCTATAGCATGAAATCAGATAGTGGTGCCACGATCGGTAGATTGGTGAACTGTATCGACGAACAATAAGATCGTTGGAATTTGCTAACATAAGATTTATTAATTTAGTGTGGATTATATTGCACGAATAGGGCCTAACTGTTTTTTACACATATATTTAGATTATTCCACATTTTTACACCTATTGACGCACGTTGATTTTAATTTCGTTCTTGTATACACACAGTGGGCATGTCCCTGACTACTTGATCTGGTAGTGTAGACGTGATCTACAGTGCAAAGGAAATCGTTCAGGATTAACCTGGAACCCAATTAACTGCGGTGCAGCTGACAGCGAAGGAGAACAGCCAAGGTACTTAGCACGACCAATGGAAATTTGTTAACACATTATTCGAGTTGATTAAAGTTGACACATTATTCAAGTTTTAATTACCACCACCTACCTTGTCGTCCTATGCTCCTAGTAACCGTAGGTATGATGTTTTGAGTCTGTTTATTGAGAGCTTTGAGAAAACGTTTATTTACTGTAACCGCCCGGATGTAGTTATCCCGGATCTTCAGTCTAACTCGATACGCTAGGTGACGATACTAGTCACTCAGTTAGTCAGTAATTGAACTATACAGAGTTGAACACTACATCCCTCCCCAAACTGGATAAAAGATACAGCGTTCAGAAAAAAACACATTAGTAAAAATGCATAGGCCCGATTACATAGTGTCCTTGCATGGAAAAAATTACTAACCAGACTACAACATTGTTATGGGTAGTGTCTGTATGACAAGGCATTATTATGTTAGTGATACGAATTAGTACACATCGTAGTCGTCGAGATGTCGCGGGCGATTGCGCATGCGCGCTGGATAGCGAGGCATCTCGTCGACGTCATCAGGCAGGATTTGCTGATCTTCGGCGTCACCGATGTCATCGGTGCTGATGTCATCATCCCAGCTCGACTCATCTTCCGATTCGACTACGTCGCTCGTGACGTGTTTGAAGAATGACGAATTTCGCGTCACTCGATGCGTTCCACGCCGCGCAGTGACCATGGAACCTTTGACGTGTATGACGTGGTACGGACGTGGATCATACACTGGGTCGATTTTGCGCCTCCTCATCGGCGGTTTGATGATGACCGCGTCACCTTCCTTGATGGTCGACGGCTTGACGTACGCTTTGTCGTCAGCTGCACGTTTCATCTTCGCTTTGTTGTTCTGGTCGCGTTGTTGTACGTCCTTCCTGTTGAACGGCTCGGGTGTCGTTTGTGGCAACTTGACCTTCATCCATCGTCCGTGTAGAAGTGTCGCTGGAGGAGATCCGGTTGTCGCATGTGGAGTTGCGCGATAGTTGCGAAGGAACCGATTCATCTCGGCTCTCCAGTCTTTCTGCTCACAGATAGATGTTTTGATGACTTTCTTCACCGTTCGCATGAAACTCTCGACTTCGGCGTTCGCTCGCGGCCAGTACGGAGTGATCTTCCTGTGGCGGAAACCGAGATCTGATGCAAAGTTTGCAAAGTCACGACTGTTAAACGGTGGACCGTTGTCCGTTCGAAGTGTGTCGGGCGTACCATACTCTGACAATACTTTGTCCAAACGAGGGATCACCACGTTTGCCGATGTTGACGATACGATTTCAACGATCGGGAATCTTGAGTAATCGTCCATTAGGACCAGCAAGTATTGTCCCATGGGTAGTTCTGCGAAATCTGCGCTGATTTCTGTCCAGGGCGCTGTGGGTAGTGGACTCATCTGCAAAGGTTCACGTTTGACCTCTGGCACAGACGCTTGACACGCAATGCATGATTTGACACGACGTTCGACCATCTTGTCAATGCCGGGGAACCAAATCTTTTCTCGCAGCAATGCTTTTGTCTTCACGATTCCCTGATGACCTTCGTGGGCAAGGTCGATCGCGCATTTCTGCAGTGTTGCGGGGATGGCCAACCGATGACCACGAAGAATGGTGTCACCGTCAACTGTGATCGTCAGCTCGTTCTTCAGCATTTGGTAGGACTTGTACGACTCGACGTCTACCTTGTCTGTCAAGTTTTGCTGCCATTTTCCAGTGCCTAGGGCTTGCACTACAGCTTGTATTGTCGCGTCAGCCATTGTTGCGCATCGTACTTGTTCGATCGACATCGCTTTCGGCACGGAGTTGATCGAGATGTAATCGATGAACTCCTCAGCGACCTTCTCTTCACGGGAAGTCTGACGCGTTTGTTGGCATGGGTGTCGTGACAAGAAGTCTGCAGGGTTATCTGACCCCGGACGGTAGACCACGGTGGCGTTGTAGGGCTGCAGCCTGATTGCCCACCGCTCGATGCGTGCTGTTGGTTGAGACTTTGGGTTGCCGTAGATCGACACTAGCGGTTTGTGGTCAGTGAATACCACGACCGGTTGACCGTAGACGTATAGGTGAGAGTGTTCACAGGCCCATACGACGGCCAGCGCCTCGCGTTCGGTCTGGGAGTACCTCTGTTCCACGGCGGTTAGCGCACGACTGCCGTACGCGATGACACGCTCGTCTGACTCGGCACTCTGTGTGAGGATTGCGCCAAGGCCGAAGGGAGTGGCGTCCACGTAGATTTCCGTTTTCTTTCGCTCATCAAAGTACGCCAGCACCGGCGCCTTCGATAGCGATTGACGTATAGAGGCGAGAGACGTGCTGCACTCATCCGTCCAGTTCCAAAGCGCATCTTTCTTCGTCAACTCTCGTAGAGGTTGCGTCATCGTCGCGTAACCGGGGATGAATCTCGCACAGAAGTTGGACATGCCGAGAAAACTTCTGACCTGCGTTGCGTTTGACGGAGTGTCGAGATTCTGGATCGCTGACACCTTCTTTGGATCAGCAGAGAGTCCTCCTCGGGAGAAGACATACCCGAAGAACTCAAGCGTGCCCTTGTTGTAAGAGCATTTCTTTTTGTTCAGCGTGAGACCATGTTCGCGCAGTCGTTGGAACGTCGCCTTCAGGTGCTGATCGTGCTCCTTCTGCGTTGCGCCGAACACGAGAATGTCATCGCTGATGTTGATCGCACCGGATATGCCACTTAGTGTTTCGCGAATGGCATTCTGGAACACTTCGGCTGCACTAGATACACCGAAATTGAGACGTTTATATCTCCACAGACCGATGTGCGTGGAAAAAGTGGTGATAGGTCGCGATGACGGTTCGAGTTCCAGCTGATTGTAGCCTTGGTTCAAGTCGAGTTTGCTGAACACAGCTGCACCGTTGAGGTCGTTTACAAGCTCGTTGATGGTCGGCGTGATGTGACGTTCTCGCGTGATCGCCTGATTCGCTTGGCGCATGTCGACACACACCCGGATCTGACCTTCACTTTTCGGTTTCGGTACTACGACCAATGGCGATACCCAGGGCGTTGCCCCCTCGACGCGCTCGATGACGCCGAGTTCCTCGTCTCGCTTCAACTCCTGTTCCAGTTGCTGCCTGACGTGAAACGGGATCTTCCTGTGTGGTTGCGCAACAGGTTGCACCGTCTCGTCGACGTGTAATTTCACTTTGAAATCCTTTAGTTGACCGAGACCTTGGAAAAGGTCGTCATACTCGGAGATTAAGCGATCGATAGCTGTATCCTGTGGCTGGTTGGTCGATAGCGGTTGCACGACTCGTACCAGATGAAGTCGCTTTGACGTTTTCCATCCTAGAAGTGAGCCACCTGAGCCCGCTACAACATAGAACAGTTCGTCACTTTGTTGTGTTGCAGATTTCACAGTGGCCGTGAAGATACCCTTGACAGGAAGTGGCTTTGCAGATCCGTACGGGAAGATCTTCGTGTCATCGTGGCTCAGCTGCGGTTGCGGTGTCATCGTGGCGTAGTCGCATTCATCGATGATGTTGATTTCAGCTCCCGAGTCAGCAATGACGTTCAGTTCGTGGCCGTTGACATTGACAATGAAGTGTGGACGTGCATCGCGTTTGTTGACACCGACGTTGCACAGTGATAGTTTGTAGACACACGCGTCATCACTCGAACTGTCTTCAGCCGCAACGATGTGTACACCTCGTCTCTGTGGTTTATGCGTGTTCTGTTTACGTTTCTTCGTTTTCGTCGGTCTGCGCGTTGTTGGTCTAGACAGGCAGCATGAAGCGAAGTGATTCATCTTGTGACAGTTCATACACTCCTTCCCAGCGGCAGGGCAGGACGATCTCCCTCCAGGGTGCGGCCATGTCTGCGCACAGTTGCGGCACACGTTATTCTCGTCCTTCGGTTTCGTAACCCACTGTGATTGTTTGGGTTTGTGGGTTGACATCTTGTTGACAGACACCGACTGACTGTTGTGATTGACGCGTTCTATGTCATTGGCTTGCATCTCGGACAGTTCCATGACCTTTGCGACATCCACCAGTTTGGTCAATGTCATGTCGGGGTCACTTAGTGCCTTCCGTCGAAGCCGACTAGACTCGCAGTTCTGTACGATCTGGCTCATGATTTCTCTGTCGATATCGGAGAACTCACACGTTTTTGCAAGCTGCCTCAGCCTCGTGTAGTACGCGGTGATGTCTTCCCCCTTCTCCTGCATTGCCTGTCTGAACTTGTAGACTTCATACTCGCGGTTTCTCTTTGGAGCGAAGTGTGTTGTGAGTGCTTTGACTGCTTTGTCAAGTTCGTTTTCGTCATCGTCACCAGCGACGACAGGCAGCGTGTCGAAGATATCGTGCGTTTCTTCACCCGCATAATGAAGCAGTAGTGCGCGTTGACGTGTGTCGTCCGTGATGTTGCACGCCGTCATGAGATTTTTGAAGCGAGCGACCCATTTGGTCCAGCGAATTGCGACGTCACCGCTTGCACTAACATCGAAGTGTGGATACGTTAGCAGATCGGACATTATTGCAGTACTTAACTTTGTTGCGAAGTTCACACCTGCATCACTCGTCGCCAAATATGATGTTTTGAGTCTGTTTATTGAGAGCTTTGAGAAAACGTTTATTTACTGTAACCGCCCGGATGTAGTTATCCCGGATCTTCAGTCTAACTCGATACGCTAGGTGGCGATACTAGTCACTCAGTTAGTCAGTAATTGAACTATACAGAGTTGAACACTACAGTAGGCATGCGTGCGTTATACCATCTCTATCTGACGACATTATTGTCACACAAGGGCCGGATATGCCCCGTAAGCCGCCTGGCATAAATGTCGTGTACAAGTGGACGTTTATGATTCTACTATAGGTACATGCCAACTTGTTTGACATTCTGGGATATTCATCAGCGATTCAGCATGCCTTTCGTTTCGCGCTCTCTCGGACGGGGGCAACCAAAATACGTCTTTGAAACCAGACTCTCTTCCTGGTGAAGTCACGCGGCCTGGCGAGAGTCGGTTAAGCGAGACTACCGGTTCGCTGTCTCGAAGACAGAGAAGGTTGTGTGCTGTTGGAGATTTTTCGCCGGAAATTCAGCGGTTCAGCGTGTCTCAGAATGTCTCTTGTAGTGTCGCGCTGTCAGGAAGAAGGGGGGGGGGGGGGGGGGGTGCAGTTGGAGATTTTCAACGAAAATTCGGGAAATTTGCCTGCATTCCGGGAGGCATATTTGCGATTCACTTATGAAAAACTAACAGGCGCTTTTAAGCCACGCCCCATTTGCTGATCCGTCTAAAAATAAACACGGATGCGCGCATATGTACATTTGTTTTTTTGTTGGGCGCCCATTTGCGAAGTCGAATGTTGAATTTTTGGCAAACATAAGAACATTGTCGGATAGCGAATTATGAATTGGAGCGAATTTTTTCTGTGCACGGACAAACCAATAGATCCATAGCAATGTCGTGTACTCTAGTCGCCAACCTTCGTTCTGATAATGTTACAAACAACTACCAGTACAACAGTATAATGCATACTCGTCAACCTGGACAGACAGGTAAAGCATAACAACCTGATGTATCTTAGTTAATAATTATTTTTGTACAATATAGCTAAAATACGCATTCTGTGGTGCCAAATCAATTAATTCACAATAAATAACTCAAGTCTCCCTTAAATTACATTACAGGTCCACCATCAACACTTTATAAATGTTAATTAGTACAACAAATGTGTCCACGGAGTATTTAACTAACGCTCAAATTTCATTATAATTTATAACAAATTAACTATACTTTTTTAAAACTACTATAGTTCGATACATGAGAAAATTAAATGCGTGTGACACAATCGTCAGACGCCCCTTGTCCTAGTAACCAATCACTAGCGCGCTGGGCGTGGCTAAAAAGCGCCTGCTAGTTTTTCATAAGTGAAGGCGCTTCCGGGAGACCAGGGGTCGGTTTCATGATGCGACTAAAACGTTTTTAACGTTAAGATGATTGTCTTAGTAAATTACGTGATTTTTTTTATATAAGCGAGCATATTAGTTTATGCAAACACGTGACCCTAATTAATTGCGTAATTTTAAGTATGCTTCATGAAACCGGCCCCTGGAGGCACACCAAAAATCCAGTAAGCTCCCGGAAATTTCGGGAGAGTTGGCAGATATATTCTACACACACACACTATAATGTAAGTATTTAACTGTATGCGGTAGATTGGGTTAACTAGGCGCCGTGAGGTGGCGGTACTTACATTCATTATTTAGGTATAAATTAATCCAAAACAGTCTTGCCATCTAAAGGCAACTGGTGTGTAATATTAGAGTTGCCAGAGAATACCATTTAATGGGAATTAGTTCCGTATCGTAACAGCCGGTCACGTGGTCTCCACAAGTGTCACGCCGAGATACGAGTACGTAAATACAGATAGAATGGCATCTATTGGTGAACCAGAACCGAAGCAGTGCTACCCAAAGTGGTCCGGCCCAACGAACGAGTACATTGGGATTAGTTTGAGGAGGGATATCACCTCCGTGACATGGGGAAATTTGATAGCACTGTTTCCGCCCTTAAAACAATGATCTTTCCAACTTCATTTATTAAATCACACTAATATGATATATTGCCTTTAAATACAAATAGCTACAAATAGGTGCTATATCTCAAATTGCTCTCAGTAATGCGAACAGAATCAAAGCATTCCTCTAAATAAATTGCCATTTTAAAGAACGTTTGCCTTTTACCACTGAAAGTTCCCTTTTAGAATTCTGCTCTTGGTGGACACTGCTGCCCAGAAATTCCACATTTATATGAATAGTACAATGGGCTGATAACTTGTGATAAAGCAGGACGGAGGCGGGATTTAAGGCAGCAAGTGGACTGACTGGATGGCGTATGAAAGGGCGGGGGCATTGCCCCTATTTTGTTTGTTAAAAAAGTCCTGGAGTCGCTGTAAAATTGTAGTTTGCGACGCTGCAAGTTCCTTACACGTATTGTTCAAACCGGGATACAGATCCCGGCATATAGGCCAAGATCAATGTTTTTGTGAAAAGTAGTCCGGCCATGGCAATACGGGCGTAGCGGTTCCTACGCCCATGTGACATAACCTATTGTTTTTTTATTTTCGATTTCATAACGGACATGCTAACGTTTTATAGATCATGTAAGGCATATATCTAAGATTAGATATAACTTAGCAGGACAGGTAAACACTAGTAATGTTTTACAGTAACTGACTTTAATTATTTCAGAATGTCTAGGGGGCAACGTAACGGGATACTCGCACGTCTTCAAACGTACATTTGCCAATTGCATTGCAGCCACCTATGAGAATCGTTAAACGTATGCGCTATATAAATTAAATGTTGCGATACGTTCGGAGCTCAGAACTTATGAAACTGTCTTTTAATGGAAAACATATATAGATGAGTAAAACATAAGTATAACGTCAATGTCTCATTTATCAAATAGTGTACATTTATTGGAACAGTCTACATAACAGCTTTTTTTTATTTAAAAAGCAGATGTAACAACAAATACCACTGTTGTCATATATAACAATAAAGGACTAATTTCGGACACATCAACAAGCATTTGATGCTAGAATGTATTATGATCTTGTGCAACAAAAACACATCCATTTGTACGAGAATTAAAATACAGTTAATAATTAACTAGACCCATGCATGTCACAACGCAAGTTATGAATTTGCAACGCAATGAGTACTGAAATCGTAGGTTCTACGCAACGAATGTGTAATTATCTGGCATTTTGATAGCATCCATTCAAATTATGTCTTTGCCACGCATCGTCTGTATCCCAAGAACGCCACGTGTTACCTCAGCAGCTGACCGGACGTCAAATATGCTTTGTACACATATAGGGGTCTGTCATCAATACATCATATGGCTTTAATACACTTCACAAGTATGCACGATATATACGTCTAGGTGCGTACATTCCCTTGCCGAGAACACAATATTATAATTTCCTATACAGATGTCTTTGTCACCAAACGTAATCAAAGCGCGTGCGTTTTCATCTTGATCGCAGGGGCGGAAGGATCGGCTAACCGATTCCACGTGACTGTGTCACGTGACCTCGTATTGCGTCATCACGGCTGCGGCTGTGCGGTTATTTAACTTGATCGCAATGTTCATAGGAGTGAGTCCGCTCCTATTTTTCAAGTCCGGACGCTCTCCGCCGCGCAGCAGCTTTGTCCACACAATCAGGTCAACACACATGTGGCCGCCGCCTTATGTAACGGTGCATCTGATTGGTTGTCTTGTACGTTGAGATTGGCTTTGGAGTGCTGCAAACAATGACGCATTTGATTGGATTTACTGCGATGCTGACAATTCTTCTCGCGTACACAAACACACACACACACACACACACACACACACACACACACACACACACACACACACACACACACACACACACACACACACACACACACACACACACACACACACACACACACACACACACACACACACACACACACACACACACACACACACACACACACACACACACACACACACACACACACACACACACACACACACACACACACACACACACACACACACACACACACACACACACACACACACACACACACACACACACACACACACACACACACACACACAGACAACAAACACACACACACACACACACACACACACACACACACACACACACACACACACACACACACACACACACACACACACACACACACACACACACACACACACACACACACACACACACACACACACACACACACACACACACACACACACACACACACACACACACACACACACACACACAACACACACACACACACACACACACACACACACACACACACACACACACACACACACTAATGCAAGCGAACAGTCAAACGCTTGTATTTTACAAGCTTATCTTGTATTCTAAATGTCAATATATGTAAGTAGTCTAGTAGGTGGTCCAGCGCGTATGCTGGCGCGGCGCGGGAGAAACCCACGTTAAAAGATATGTAATTGTGTACTTACCAGACTTTGTATCAATACTGACATAGTTAATACTCCTTTGTGAGAAGGTGGTTGGCTCTGAAAAGAACCGTTGTATACCTCCAAAACCAGCATCAAATGGCGCCAAGAACTCCGTTTAAAGCTTCAAAAACATCAACAAAAGACGCGAAGAAAGTCGCCGAAACCTCTTCGTTTCTGGTACCTAAATACCGTGTTTATGTCAAACCGAGAGTTATAGAATTACTGGAAAAGGCGCGAAGAAAGCCTTCAAAAACAGCTGTAATAAGACAATAGAAGCAACAATAACAACACGGACCCAGGTGACAAGAGATACAGACCTTTTATAAAAATTCGACAGAACATAAAGGTCACGTGGGCGTGCCGAAACATTACGGATTGTAGAGTATATAGTTAGTGAATGTGCTGAAAGGTCACGTGGGCGTGCCGAACGAGCACAGACTCCAGAGTACAAACTACGCATGCGCAGACGACCAAGGATAGGAAGTTTCCCCATGTTAAAAGATAGGAGGTAAACCCTATGTTAGAACATAGGAGGTTGTCCCCATATTAAAAGATAGGCCTTTTTCTCCATGTTAGAACATAGGAGGTTGTCTCCATGTTAAAGGATAGGCGCTAAAATCCATGTTAAAGGATACGAGGTAAACCCCACGTTAGAACATAGGATATTGTCCTCATGTTAAAGGATAGGAGGTAAACTCTATGTTAGAACATAGGAGGTTGTCTCCATATTAAACGATAGGAGCTAAACCCTATGTTAGAAGATAGGACATTGTCCCCGTGTTAAAGATAGGAGCTAAACCCCATGTTAAAAGATAGGCCATTTTCTCTATGTTAGAACATAGGAGGTTGCCCCATGTTCAAGTATAGGCCATTTTCACCATGTTAATAGATAGGCCATTTTCTCCATGTTAGAAAATAGGAGGGTGTCCCCATGTTAAACGACAGGCGCTAAAACATATGTTAAAGGATAGGAAGTTTCCCCATGTTAAGAGATAGGAAATTGTCTCCATGCTAAACGCCAACTCGATGTATCGTAAAGGTATACGACGACATTTTTAGTTTGAGGTGCCAAACATCACATACCTTCATGTCAAGAGACGACCATCTGTTCGGATTCATGTCCAACGAGGCGACCATAGGACTCGTGTGAGGTATCGCTTCTTTTAACGGAAAACATATGTATATGAAGCAGCCGTCTTTACAACGTAACAATTCCATATTTACAAATAGTGCGAGCGACCAGACACGATACGACCTTCTCGAGAGGCGAAAAAGGAAAGACCAGAATCGTCGGAAGCACAGTATACACACTAGTTTTCGGCGACATCTCATTTGCATAACCAATCAGACCGAACGTATATCACGTGACTTCCCTTAATACAAAAAACTGTGCACGTTCACGAGACAGACGACACCCGATGGCACCCAACGGACATCATTCTAACTACTCAGAATAACGCCATCTACCGACCATGACAGATCTCTATTCGTTGACACACTTCCGGGAAGGATGGAACCGTAAAGGCCCGCCATGATAGTCAAGTAACTTCCGGTACGACATTACTTCCGACGTAGCGTCCCTAGTAGAGGCCGCCATGACAGTCAAGTGATTCCGGTACTACATTACTTCCGGCACAGCGCCCCTAGTGGATAATTGACGTACGACATCACATGATGGTGCCATCTAGCGGGTAAAAATATCTAATTAAGTTAGATATAGAAAAAAAGTTGGGGTTAAGCTCGCGAAAATTTAATGTTTTGTCCCACAGGAACAAAAACATAACATTTTCAGAAAATGTATACAACCCACCTTGTTTGCACGTTTGTCAGTGAAAGTTTGCAAAGTTGTATGTTTGTAGGTATGGTTATCTGTTGAAGGTTAATGATTGTGTGTTGAAGGTTAATGTTGGGTGGTCTGTGTGTATGTATGTCTCTATGTCTGTGTTTATGTATGTCTTTATGTATGTATCTATATCTGTATATATGAGTCCGTTTTCGGTTATCCATGCCAGGAGTTTATGCTAGAATCTTATTTGAAAGGTTTTACTGAAGAAGCACGACTTTAAACACTAAAGTATGCAATAAAGATCAAAAACGTTCTAATGGATAGTTGTATTCTTGACCATTAATACGGTAAACTATATAAATACTGGTACATCTTATCTGGAAGGTTATTATGTTCCTGTACTGTTCTATCATAACGCTTCACTTTGTTACGCGACTGTTTCGAAAAAGAAGTTTTCAACCAATTCTTTACACGATAAGTTTGATGTCAAAGCCGAAGAGTTGACAACGTGTCTCGCGCATAGCGCATCGCGCATAGCGCATCAATTGTGTTTACTTCTTTAATAATAACGATGAAGACAATTATATACATACGTACATACGTGTGGGTTAAGAATGATAGCATGATGAAAGGTTGAAACAATACTGTTGATCTGTAGGTGCAGATGAAACACAAATGAGACTTGAACAGGGAATACCACTTCAAAACAGTTTGCAAGCAGGCTATCAACTGTGATAAACTTGGTAAGTACAAATCTAGTATGACAAATACTGTTACATGACAAAGGGTTTGACCAAAATATTACACAGATAGCAGGTAGTTTAACGACATAATGAACAAGTAGAATATATAATTGTTGTCCAAAAGCGACATACCCTGGTACACGACGTGCAGGGCAATCAGTCCCAAGAACGGGATCTTACGCTGTATAAGCACTTGCGTTTACTAAAATAAATACTATGTTGTTAAAATACTGCCCGCCAAAATTGCGATTAATAAACCTAAACATCGTTCACAAGTTGGCTGTTGTACCCAGGAACTGAACAAAATGCAAAAACATTAATAGTGTAAACAATCCGTACTGGCACATATTGTGGAGACTCGAGTCCCATCCAAGAAGTCTCATTGAAGTTGACCGGTTCCCACGCTCCTGATTGCAATGTTGTGTCAAGTGCAATTAATTGAGTGAACGTTATGCTAATATTATCACCCTGTCTGATTCTTGTTAATGGAAGAGACAACATCGGTATATGGACACTGTCTCAACGAACTAACTTCGTTCAGCCGTCTCTAAAACATCGAAAACAACTGGATTGTAGGTCAGCGTATATGCTGTTTTAGGAACGATTACGGGGAATATATTTGTATGCTAGCATAACAGAAAATGTATGCTTCCAAACGATATCAAAATCGTCGGGATCGGACGAGCCGTAAGGCGCTAGCGACCGTTGAATTGGGTGTTATGGACGTGTTTAGAGTTGCAAATTTTTCGCTGGCTTATCTATATTTTATATAAGTCATGCGAACTTACGCACACTGATAGCTGTTTATAAATTATGTGAACTTACGCAGTGGAGTGGAGAACAAGAACACAAGTTAGAGGGAAATGGAGACAGTTGGTGGAGACACTGGAGAGAGCAGTGCAAGATAAGTGAGAGAAAATAAGAAGAAAAAGATAGATAATTGAAATCGGGAAACGGAATCAAGACCAGCATCGCCCCTGACGATTGGGAATCGAGAGGAAAACAGTAAGGCACAACGATGGGTATAAACGATATATATATAAATAACGAGACCTCCCGCCTACCTGTGACGTCGTGATAGGCGGCTGCATGTAGCGCCGTATGTCCTACGCCGTCGACGTAGTCCGTCTCGGCGCCGAGATCGAGCAAAGTCTCAACGTTCTCGAGTCGCGCGGCGGCCGCCGCCACATGCAGAGCCGTAGGGCCTCGCAGGTTCCGGCCCCGGGCCTGCTGGTCCATTTCCCGGGCCTGCTGGTCCATTGTATTTATCTGTAACAGTAGGTGATGTATTCATATATGAATGTGCCTGCGACTAGCAATTTATTTCTACATAATTTATTATCACACATATTCAAATACAGGCATAATAATGCATGTTTAAATGTATTTAGTCTTTATATCTTTCGCTCTTACTTTCGTCTACTGCATATGCCACTTCCTTTGGTATAAATGAGTTAGTTGGATATTATTCTTTCGTAGCTCCCATCAGAGTGACTGTTATGATACAATACTTGTCACTGACCAGTTTTACAAATTACAGCATGTTGGTATGTAAATACTGTCAATATAAGTTCATCTATTGCTTCGGTTACTCAATACTATCAGCACTGTATACGGGGTCGAAATGAGCTGTCTTTTGTTCACACTGTACGTTTGCTCGTAGGGTTTGCTATGTTAATTATACAGCTGCTTCATCAATTATTTTAATCCATTGCGAAACCGGCTCGTTCGTGTTCAGATGTATGGTGTGTGGACAGTTTTAGTGAAATGATAAGTCAATCTAATACATAAAAATGCTTGGCCCTGCCTTATCATTTTACTAATATTATCAATGACATATTTCGCTTTGGCTGTTACACAGATAAATTGGCGAGTTTGTTTTATAAGTACGTTTCGGTATTCTTTTTCTTCTTCAGCCTGACAGAGATGCCAATTTCTGGGTAATATCCAACACATAGAAGTTAACTGGTAATATCGTGAGTAGAAATCCAATTAGATTACTACCTGTATGGCGCCAGGGTGTTTGACGTACTTTTGGCGGCCACGTGTACGGGTGTGTAGCCTCGTCCGTTCATCACCCGCGGGTTGGCGTCACCGTCCGTGTCTGTACATCGAAAAACGGCGTCGACGCGCACGTCGCCGGCGGCCAGTACCACCTTGATGACGTCAGAGTTGCCGGGTGTCAACGACAGGAAGTGAAGGACTGTCTGCTTCTTAATGTCGCCCTGGAATCATCCACTAAATCATGGCACTGGAGTCACGAACGTTGACGTCATCGTGGACACAGCACATACAACGCATATACTCTTGTGTAATGCATCTAGTCTGGTTATGATTCGTTTTAAATAGGTTTTAGATATTTTAAAATTGCTTAAAGACATTTCAAGAGACACCATGATAACGCGCAAATCCTCGTCCAACTCTTATACATAATTTAGTAGGTACGGGGGATGCGATTGGAAATGTTTTGCCGCTGTAACTATTTTATGTCGCGCCGCCTATTACTGGAAGGGGGGCAGAAAACCATATGTCTGCCCTCCAATTGCATACACCTTTCACAGTCCACAAAAATACACATTAATCGTTTCATAAAAGTTTTATTTCCACCCGCCATTGACGCTCGCCACAAAACAAACATTCACGCTCACATTTAATAGGGGGAGGGCAGAACCATATGTCTGCCCCCTGGAGAAATTCCAGGGGGCAGCTGACCCCTGTTCCCGCGTCTATGGTTCCATTTCCGCTAGCATTTGATTTTCAAGCAGTAAGTCAGTGACTGACATGTCGCAGTGTCTACATATGTCGCTCGTCTAACACACACACACACACACACACACACACACACACACACACACACACACACACACACACACACACACACACACACACACACACACACACACACACACACACACACACACACACACACACACACACACACACACACACACACACACACACACACACACACACACACACACACACACACACACACAGTTTAATTGTTTACCTCGTTGACTTTGAGTCCGTGTTTGGTGAGGAGCGAGAAGATCTTAATGAACTTGAAACTGAGTTGTGGCGGCCTGTCGTAGTTGGAGTAAGACGTATAACAGAGCGCCAACTCGTGCAGGTACTGGCTATGACAGCAATGTCTAAACGTAGCGTTACGAAGGCTCACATTACCCATGAGTCGTTTGTACAACGGCTGACCTCTTAAGTCTGGCTAAACAAAATTTAGTTTTGCTTGATAAAAGGAACACCGTCTGTCAATTTAACTGAGTGAAACTATCAGTTATGAAAATGGCGGAAACATGTCTGAGCGAGCCAGTTGAAAGCTGGAAGTTTCGGTTATCGCGTAATGATGTCCCGTAGTCGTATACTGACTTAGACATTACAGTCTTTGTTGTAGAAAAATAGTGTTTTGAATTGTTTCATATAAACTGTTGCGCTGTTACATTACACCTTGGAAAACGAATGTGTGACTAAGTTTGCCCTTTTCTTTTGCCCCACCCCACCTTTGCGAGATTCTACACCCGTGATTGGTTCTAATTATTTCCCCAAAACTATACAACACAAAGAAATCACGTTACGGTGCGGTTTTCGGTTATGCATTATTAATATCATAAAATCAATACTTTGCATGTAATCCTCTCTCGATATTGTGGATAAAGCAAGTAAGACAACGTTACCAAAATCAGCTCTTCAATCCTGCTCACGACGAAGTTTAACATGGCCGCCTGTAGTGAAGTCACTTCCGGCGACTCGTCCGTGCTGGAAGATTGATATATTACGCTGATCCTGGCAAGGGTCGGCCTAAGCTTCGTTTCTTCCTCACCCATTGAGATGGATTCACGTCACGTGTGCAGAGCTTCACGTCACTTGTATTTGCCAGCAGTAAACATCGTTTCCAGCAATGCGTTTTACTGTAACATTATAATAACTATATAGTAATATGAATACCTATCAAACAAATACAATAATAACTGCGGTTAAAAATTCACATATACATAAACTATTAATGACCATAAAACAAATAATGCATAGCCATAGTAAGGATAACAATGATACTAAACACTATAGACATAAAGTAAAATATATAGTGCATATTTACAACAAGCAAAACGCAATTTCGTTTCTTTCAGGCACACATTCATTATAAGACACAAGATTAAACTACAATATGTGGGATAAAACTGAAATTCCCACGAATTGCCGTTTGGCGAACAGCTGCTGAGAAAGAAGGGCAACTGGTGGGGAAACATGGCAAATAGCCAAACGGGTAGCCAGAGACAAGAACATGCACAGTTGCACACTGTACGACGGTTAAATGACACACTGCTGGTCATTTATATTCCACGCTGACTGGTGTAATTTGTACAAAATTACTAACTAGACACATTCAAAAGTCCGCGATGTTTGCTGTGCGCACGAACCAATCGCGTATCCACGCCAAACAACGAAAATGTTTATATCGTCAGATCGACAAACTATTGTGATGGTAGCATAGTGAGGTTTTACTTATAAAATTAATAGCCGTTAATGTTATTTCTGGTGCCCGGATTTCTTTGTTGATACGACAATGTGTTAAATAGTGTTGGCCTGCAGTCGGATACCACCGTTGTCGTGGACGTAAGATAGCTCAGCAAACAACAGCCAGACGAAGAATGGTTGGTAAGGTATCCTCCTTGCAGAGTCGGGAAAATGGAAAATGTACGAGGTGTTGGGCGCGGTAGCTTGGCGGTGCAAGGCCGGGGAGTGAGTCGAGGGCCCAATCCCCTATTACTGTTTCAAAACTTTGGCAATTTCGTTCACTCCACTTTGTCTGTGTCTTTCGGAAGATATACAAAGAGCCGTTGTACCGTTGTATGTGGTGTTTAAGCTGGTGAAATATCCATGCAGGGGAATGAAACACATACCTGGAACTAATGGTTCCAAAGAACTCGATCTACAAAAGAAAACCTAACAAACGAACGCTGCATTAGCTGCTGCCAAAACACTTGCTCTGATAAAGGTGCAAAATTCGCGAGAATGATCTAGGCGGGATACTATTTATTATTCGTTATTAGTATTACCCCATATACGATATGTTTTATGGTTTAGACAAATGTTAGGACTTCAAAGTGCACACACCAGTCGTTTAGCGCCCCCGAGAGAGAGAGAGAGAGAGAGAGAGAGAGAGAGAGAGAGAGAGAGAGAGAGAGAGAGAGAGAGAGAGAGAGAGAGAGAGAGAGAGAGAGAGAGAGAGAGAGAGAGAGAGAGAGAGAGAGAGAGAGAGAGAGAGAGAGAGAGAGAGAGAGAGAGAGAGAGAGAGAGAGAGAGAGAGAGAGAGAGAGAGAGAGAGAGAGAGAGAGAGAGAGAGAGAGAGAGAGAGAGAGAGAGAGAGAGAGAGAGAGAGAGAGAGAGACGCGCGCACTGGTGTCAGAGTAACCATGGATTAAGCTTATAGAAAGCAATCGCACTGCTAATTCATTATCAACGGTGCAGTTATTTAGTGGAACAATGAATGACTACTCGGCCTTCTTATACACTTGTAAAATAGTTTAAGACGTAATGTGATCTCTTTAGAGTTTAGTCCGTCCGAAGCACGCGCCACAGACAGCATTGAGAACCGAGCCGCTGTTTTCACAACGGTTCCAGTGTGTTGTTTCTTTGAGAGGCCAGTGGATATTTTTAGCTACTGACGTCTACTGTTAGACTAAATAAAGCTATTCAAAGATCAACGTAATTGGTTTTGAAGAGCATTGTTGACTTCATATAACGAACTGCATTGTTGTTTTATAGAAGCCAGCAGCATCAGGGACGTGATACGTATTTAAAGAAACCAACACTATTGCTGTATTAAATAAACAAACACTGTATCGCTGACTTAAACAGCCAGCATGTTTTGATTTAAACAAAACAGCAGCATTGCCGACTTAAAGAAACAGGCAACTTGGCTGACTTACAGAAACAAGCAGATATGTACAGGATCGAGATTTAATAAGATTTAACAAGATTGCCACCCAGAGAATTAACTTTAGATGGTAGGTGGACAAGGAGCCCTTTGGCTTATTGAGAGTCCAACCCTTTTATCTACGTGTATCGGCCTTTCTGAGGTATGTGTCGATTTTATTTTTAAACATATTCACGCTACTAGCACCCACACAATCAGCAGATAAACCGTTCCATTCATTTACAATCCTTTGTGAACATGAGAACTTTCTTATATCTAATCTACACTGCTCCTTTGCTAATGTAACTTCATGTCCTCTAGTCCTTCTATCTTTCTTAACTGAGAAAAAAATATTTCTATCAATATTTTCATAACCATTTAATATTTAAAACACTTCTATCTCATCTTCTCTCAATCTCCTGGTCTCTAGTGTTGTTAAAGCACATTCTTTTAGGCGTATTTCATAACTAAAATTCCTCAGTTTTGGCATCATTTTAGTTGCTCTCCTCTGTACACTTTCTAGCATATGTCCTTCTTGCGATATGGCCTCCACGCTTGTATACAATATTCTAAATGAGGCCTAACTATTGTTTTGTACAGCGGTATTTTTAGTTCTTTTTCCTTATACGCTATATTTCGCCTAATTAATCCAAGGATTTAATTTCCCTTTGAAGCTGCAATTTCGCACTGCTCTGAAACCTTCATATCAGCACTAAAGGTTAATCCTATGTCCTTTTCTTTTTTATACAGTAGTACTTAGTATAGTACCCCCCCCCCCCATTGTATATTGTACATCTTCGTTCCCATGTCCTGTGTGGAGGCATTTACATTTCCCAAAATTGAACAGCATTTGCCACTTTTCAGACCATTTTATGCTGTCATGTTTTATACTACAATCTAATTGTTGTTCATAGCTTGTCTTTGCATTTCTAATTTCAGGTGTAGCTTGGTTAAGTGCTTCTTTATAAATGTGGCAGTCTTCATAATTTCCAGTATGTCTCCTTTATGGAAATTTCTCCTATACTGCATTTTACTATTCCTTTTTGATTTTACTTTGCTGGTAAAATGTATCTGGTTGTGGTCACTACTCCCCAGTGGCTCACATATCTTGACATTGTCAACTATTTAATTCTGTGATGACAAAACTATGTCTAACACATTCTCACCCCTGGTTGGTTCTAGCACATGTTGAGAAAGGAAACTATCTTGTACTAAAAGTAAAAACGTGTGGTCCTCATTCCCCATACTCTGTAGAGATTGCCATTGTATATGTACAATCCCACCCCCTCTACTTCACACATTTGCACAACTAGTGCGTTGATTGCCATCCTCTTGCAGTTTCTATATGTTGCCCCCTTCCACCCATTACTGGCAAAATCCCTGAGAGAATAATCTGTTGAACTCTTGTCTTCTTTAGCTTCGACACTAGCTGTCTGTGCTTCTGTACTATCCCAGTTGTTCCCTCCCTGTCTACATTATTTGTCCCTTCGTGTTCTAATATAGACCCTCTCTTGCCATGCCCCAATACCTTCTCTACCCTTTCAGTCACCTGTTCTATCCTAGCCTTGGCAAACAAACAACAACCTCCTCCCTTTGTTGAGTGTCTTATCTGTCTTTCTCATAATAGAGTCGTCCATAAACACCCTCTCTTTTCTCACTGCCCCCTCAATCACTGCCTTAGAGTAGCTCCTTCTCCGGTTTGCATCTGTCTGGTTGTTGTCTTTCCCTCTGCCGTCTTATCTCATGTCACATTCTCTTCCGATCCATTCTTTCCTGTCGCTTTTTCTCTTGTCACCTTTCCTCCTGTCAACTTCCCTTTTATCGACTTCTCTTCTATCACATTTACTCTCACTTCCTTTCGTCCCTTCATATTTCCTCCCATCACATTTTCTTCTCTCCTCTCCCGTCCCATCTTCCCACCCTCCTTCTCTATGGTCACTTTCTCCCCTGTCATCTTCACAGCTGTCACGTTTTCTGTCGTCGATTTCCCCTCCAGTCACCTTCCCTCCTCTCAGTTTCCTTTCCTCAGTCTTCTTGTCATACTCTGTTCCATCAGTCTCACAGTATTCCCGCCTCTCTCCTTGTCGTCTCTCTCCATTCCGCCTGTCTCCTCGCTAATTCTCATCTCCATCCCCTTCACAATATTTGTCAGCCTAACAATCTCCTTTTGCAGACACTCCACCTTCCAACACCCCACACACTGAAAGGTGAATCCCTCCTCCTCCATGGTTTCTGCCAATGACTACCCACAGCTGGACAAGGCAAAATCCACCCAGCTGTGGCAGTGATCGCACACCAAGTGTCGTTTTGCCTAGACTTGCCGCTTGCAAAGCACCATAAATATCAACATTTATTTAATAACTTAACTAACTTAGTCTTTATAAAGACTGATTCCTGTGTACTACAGCACACTTTATGTTACAGCAGATTTTAATTACACAGCTGACTATCTACCCTATCACGAACGCTAACATTACCGGTATTGACCTAATTTAAATACAATCAATTATGTTACGCTAGACTGCTTTATTTATTTAGGTTATGCCGCGCCCTAGCGAATACGTGGGACATAAACAAACTGGAGTTCGCCCGTCTATTGCTTAATTTTAACAACAATGCTACCTAATCAAAGTATCTAGCAGGTACTGGCTTACACAGATATTGTCTTATGTAAGTAGTTTTATGTTTGTTACTTTATCTCCTATAATTATTATATTCTACCACATAATCGTGTTTGTTAAATCTTGTTTACAACTTACTAAATAATAAATAAAAACAAACGCCATTTTGGATGCATATACAGAAGCGATGGGGTTTTGAAGAAAATAACGTAGAACTTCTAAATATGATTAGATCAATATCACAACTTAACTCTCACATCGTAATTACTGGAGATTTCACCCTCCCAGACATACATAGGAATCATTGGACGACCAAATCAAATAACCCCAACAATTGAAACTTTAAATTTGTGGAATATAGCGAGCATCATCGTTGATTTAAATGTATTCTTGACTGTTTACCAGAACAATCTGAGCAATTCCTTCAAGAAAACTGTCTTTATATAACTGTGTACGTCAGCACACGTTTCAGACATCCAATCATTACAAAAGCGCATAAGCGCATTGTTGTAATATGAACCAGAACACATGGAGACAGGGACGTGGGTACAACCTAGCGACATGAAGGACGGATGTCCGATGGAAGATTCACTTCAATTCAACATTATAAATATTTAGAACATGTAAACAAAGATCTGTCTTTCATGCAACAACCAAATATATGATAAAGTAAGTGTCCCTCTTTCGCTAAACAAGCCCTTTCCCAAAGGTTGTCTCGTTTGTAATTGTAATTGCGTCGTTTCACTGTCTTGTGATCTGTTCCTCAAACGTAGATCTGTAGTAACTTGGGTGGACACATCAAGAAACCTTCCGTGAATGGATGAAGTGGTGTGTTGATTTCGCGATGACGACTGTGATGATGGTGATGATGACTAGCGTATTAGCGCACTGAGTTGACTGGCCCTGTCAGCCCAGTATGGGCGGGTAGCTAACCAGGTACACAAACATGCATTCCCCTTTGACATTGCAGTTGTAAACAGCTTACGTCAGTTTACGTCAAACTGACATAGGCCAAGTGAATCTGGGTGTAAAGCTTATCTATCGGCTTATTTACGGCATGTCTGCTGTCACGGAAACACCCTGGTCGGGACAACCCTGGCGACTCTTGTCCTTAAGACTCGAAAACAGATCTCTCTTTCAACATTCTACGGTAGTGTTCTCAAACCTAGATTTAAACAAAATTTCTTGTCACGTTGGGCACTTTTCTATGTAAGCAATAGAAACAGACTGGGTTAAAAAGCCTGAAACTCAACAAGGTCAAGAGCCTGTTTAAAACCTCACACCTAACCTTCCTAGGCCATGTTGTGACCAACAAAGGACTGAAACCTGACGTGAAGAAGGTGGAAGCTGTTCTGCGTATGCCAAACCCCACGAACGTAGAAGCAGTGCGCCGTCTGCAAGACATGATCACCTATCTCCCAAGACTCTCCACAATCATGGAGCCAATACGATGACTAACTCGCCAGGATTGCGACTGGGAATGGGGAGAAGAACAAGAGAGCGCAATGATCCAACCAAGAAACTGACCATCCAGTGTGATGCATCAGGCCTTGGTGCAGCACTGATGTAGGACGGCAAACCTCTAGCATATGCCAGCCGAGCGCTCTCAGACACTGAAGTAGGCTATGCACAAATAGAAAAGGAGTGTTTGGCCACAGTCGTCTCTCTCGAACGTTTCGTTTCCACCAAAACACCTTTGGTCGTGAAACAGTGGTATGCACCGACCACAAGCCGCTTGAGACAATCGTCAACAAGCCCTTGCACAAAGCACCGAAAAGAATCCAAGGGATGCCACTTCGATTACTACAGTATCGAAGTCACCTACAGACGAGGCAAGGAGATGCACATTGCTGATGCTTTATCTCGAGCATATCTCACTGAGAGCAATGACAGACAAGGACAGTTCTCTCAAATTAACGCTGTAAAATAACACTGAAGAAACTCTATGAAAAAACTGATGCAGATGACACGATGCAAACACTTACAGAGACGATACTGAATGGTTGGCCGGAAAGCAAGGCAGATGTGAATGCACAAATCTCCCCCTACTTCACCATGAGGAACGAACTAGCGGTACACGATGGACTGATTTTCAAAGGGGAACGCGTGATCGTACCACAAGGCATGCGCAAGGAAATCAAGCAACGCCTACACCTGTCACACCCAGGAGCTGACAGCATGGTACGACATGCACGAGTGTGTACTACAATCTGGCAAGGGATGTCAGCCGACATAAAACAAATTGCTGATGATTGTGAAGCCTGCCAGAGCCTAGCTAAATCGCTACCTAAAAAGACTTTCATGCCAATCGAAGCAATACGTCCTTGAGAAAAGGTTGGAACTGATCTGTTCACCTGGGACGACAAAGAGTACTGGCTCACCATCGACTACTTCAGTGGCTGGTGGGAAGTTGGTCGACTCTACAACACTACGTCTACTGCAGTGATTCGTGCTCTGAAATCACACTTCGCTCGCTATGGAATTCCTTCTGTACTGATCAGCGATAATGGACCCCAGTACACTGCCGATAAGTTCTGGGAATTCACTGCCGAATGGGAGATCGGACACTGCACAAGTTCACCTGGACACGCAAATGCGAATGGCAAAGCAGAGTCGGGTGTGAAAGCTGCCAAGCACATGATGGAGAAGTGCAAGAGAAGTCAAACTGACCCATTCATGGCGATGCTAGAAATTCGCAATACACCAACACAAGGAGCAGGCAGTAGCCCAGCACAGCGCATACTAAACAGACGCACGAAGACAGTGGAACCAACGACTGAAATTCTCCTTAGACCGAAAGGAGAAAATCATCGCGAATACGACAAGCTGAAACTGAAGCACAGCCAAGCGATGCAGGCCTACCACTACAACAGAGGCGCTAGAGACCTACCAGTGTTGGAGGAAGGAGACTCCGTTCGATTGGAACTCTTCCGTCTAGGAAAGAATACATGGCAGAGAGAAACCGTTGTGACAAGACTGGATGAAAGGTCGTGCGAGGTGGGAACCCCACCGGCACTTACAGGCGCAACCGTGTGCACCTGCGGAAGTGTAATGATCCACCCGCCGTTCAGATACCAGAGCCACCTGACTTGTATCAACCCGACGAACAAGACCGCCCTCCAACGCCACCGGCGACGCCTAAACAAGCGAGAAGTCTGCCGAGTCCTGTCCAACGTGAAGCCGTGAACAAAAACCCAAACGTGCCAGTGCGAAAATCAACTTGTGTCTCGAAGCCACCAGTCTATCTCTCCGATTATGAACTCTCGAAGAAATTACTGTGAAAGAAGTGACATTACAAACACAGAGACATTGTTAATTTCAGTATTTAAATTTACCAAGAAAGTGACAGTTTATTAGCAAAATTGTGACGTATTTCCGGCTTAATCTCAAGTGAATTTGAAGAATTCTATAGTCAATATGTTATTTTAAATTAATTAATTATTTTAAAGACGTTTAATGGTTGCTGAAACGTGCGACGAACATTTGGATATATATATAATATATATAATATATATGTATATATATATATATATATATATAATATATATATATATAAATATATAATATATATATATATATATATATCCAGCCCTTCGTCACATCATAGGCTTAACTGAAAATTGCCTCAGTATAGGAAGTAAATTACTTGATAGGTATTTAAACTGTTTCTCCATCGTAAAGACCTTGCTCTACATTCTTCTGTCTCAACCTGTTTTATCTGTCACCCAACACCTTTACATATGGGCCGTTTGCACGCTCACGTTCCTATAGGATATTTCTTACAGGATATGTTCTATAGAATATTTTACAGAAAACGCAAACAACCTATAGAATATTCTACAGAATATTTTCTATAAACAATTCTCCACGATATTTTCTATAGAATATTCTATGGAAAACGCAAAATCCTATAGAATATTCTGTACAATAATTTTCTATACAAAATTCCACAGCAAAATCTATAGAAGACTGTTCGCAAAAATCCTATAGAATATTCTTTAAAAATATATGATGTACAATATAAGGGCGTGGCCCAATTTCTTCCCCTATATATGTCACTGACCATCCTATTATAAACTTCCAACTCGCCGCGTCCCCTCTTGTACGTCCGCTGCTCATCCCCTCTATCCCCCAGGCTCGCCATTTATCCCGGTGTATCCCACGCCGTATAAGCTAGCGGACCATGTGAGATAACGAGCGCCTGGTCGTAGCAATGTCACGTGCCGATGTCGCGCCCTGGTCGCCGCCTACTTAACGGGCGTCGCCGTGACATCCTTTCATAGGGACACGCGACCGTGGCACCAGTCATCTCCATTCCGAAGGGAGGTCTATTCGCGTACGGCAGGATCCAGGTAGGTGTGGCTGCTGTCAGCACTCATATGAACATATCGCAGGCGGCATGCTCAGAAATAACACACAACCGTGCACGCAAACATTTCTTATTCTTCCATTATACGACCAAGATCATTTTGTTGATGATAGCTTTTAGATTGAGACCTTCGCTCAGTGAGTCAGTTTTTTTCCAGCGGCTTATAGGCCCTAGCGTCTCTTTCGAAAAACACAGGAAACGTAAGGTGAACGAAATTACCCTAGTTTCGATACGGTGGCCAAACCAGTACCGAACAACCGCCCGGCCGGCACCAGGATCCGAACCCCGGTTCTTCCGAACGACAGTCCAGCACTCTTAACCCTCGACCACCTCCACCCACTTATGCGATCACTATAACTCGACCACCTCCACCCACTTATGCGTTCACTATAACTCGACCACCTCCACCCACTTATGCGATCACTATAATTCGACCACCTCCACCCACTTATGCGATCACTATAACTCGACCACCTCCACCCACTTATGCGATCACTATAACTCGACCACCTCCACCCACTTATGCGATCACTATAACTCGACCACCTCTACCCACTTATGCGATCACTATAACTCATACAAAACGTACACTGTTATTATTGGTTTCTGGTGATTTGGTTTCACAAAGTTTTGTAAAACGTTTATTTCAAGTGACGTTACTCAGCGTGTGGAATTTGTATCAATACCAGGGTGTGTTGATAGCAGGGACTATGACCCCAAACCACAACATGCCCTGTCTAAGTGACAGCGCGTCGCTGAGTCACGGACCACTATGGACACAACAGGATGTGTAACACTATTAAATCATAGACATCTTTTTTTTATTTAAGTAAGTTGTGTTCCATCTGTGTTAATTGCTTAAAAAATCAGTGCCCAGTTAACATACAATGTAGACCTACGTGTCTCTAACTTTACATACACTGCTATATGTAGACAATGCTATGAGGACATTCATTCTCAAACCACTGTGGTGGAAATGAAATCCATACATTAGGGAATCGCCACGGTTAATCTTGCTCTAGTTCGAAGCACAGGAGGGTTGGTTTCTCAAGTGATCATAAGTTGATCTCATAATAAAATTATTAATAACTATCAAAATAAATATTTAGCATAATGTTTAAGTATTCCACAATGGTATCATAATAAACTTTATAATTGAAACAAGTCAGTGAATAATAAATGTATTTCGTAAAAAATAACTGCTAGCAGAATACCCATCCCTTTTCATCGAGGTGACATACCTGTCAGTCTATCATTTATTTAATGCAAAACAAAATTGATTCTTAACGTCAATATTATTTCCAACTTAACGAGATTGTAACATTATACTTGTCGCTACACACACACGCACGCACGCACGCACGCACGCACGCACGCACGATTGTGCTAATTCTAGCAGTGTAAATAGGTTTAACAACAGCATTGATAAATATCTGATAGGGGCGGGCTATACGTAGGTTAAAATCGTTGGACTCTCGATAAGCCTAAAGCTTCCAAGACCACATTCCATATGGAGCCTGTAGCTTTGATGGGAATCTTTTTAAATACGTTGTGTAGAAACCAAGCCCACCTCGATGCCACCGTTATATATAACTAGACCTAAATGTTTGTGTACTTTTTAAACCTCAATGTGTCCTTTCCATCATAAAATATAGAGTCAGGGATGTGATGTTATGAAATAATAATAAAATATTGCGTTCTATGCCACCTTTTAGGCCCAAATAGCGATCCGGTTTGTGTCAGTGTGGGCCGTTGCGGCCGCGAGTTAAGGCACGCAACGCGCAAGTTGATGCAAACCGGTGCGCTATTTGGGCCTACTCAACCAATATTGATATAACAAAATGTGCGGCTATAAATCGAAATGGAGAAAGACCAGAAACCTATCATACATGCCAAAGAAAGACAGATTCGCTTTTCGGGATTACAACACGACGTCGACGGTAGCGAACATGCCGCGCTTCACAGGCGTGGCAGTTCCATAAAACTCCCACAGTAAATAAATATTCATGTATGACTACATACCACGACTTTTAACATTTCTGCTTCTTAGGTTAGTCTTAGGCTGTTTTAATTTCTGAAATAACGTCACTTCGCCGACATTGTTCCTAAGCGGTTCACCAGGGGCGCCCGTCTATGAAAAAGCGCAGTGGCGGACTCTATTGGGAATAACAAATAACGCTAAAAATCATGGGACGTAAATTCAGAGGAACGACACGAACCAGAAACTCGGGACACGAACTGTGTCGTTTATTAACGCAAAAATGACAGTCGCCAACCAACGTGCTGTTTTGTTGCGATATGTCGTAATCATCATTGATACGCTGAACTGTTTGTGGAACTTATAGACGCAATGCAGCACAATTTGTAACGAAAAGGCACACGACAGGCATAAAACGGTGTGTTGCGTCGCGAATCACGGATGTAGATAAAAACCTTCCCTTCTCCGTTCTCGATAACAGGGTACATGGATCGCCAAAGCCGGGTAAATTCCCCGAATACACATTGGAACTATTGTAGATACGAGAACAGGACACCGTGGTGGGTAGTGTTTAGGTGGCAATGTCACACTGCCCATTGCATTGTTCATATTGTCACGATTGAACGTAAATGGTTGTTTAGCATATTCATTGTGGCAAGGCAAATCGCTTTCCATGTGTCCATGTAAGTATTTTTGGATTCGTACCAGACGTTAGACCGACGTAAGTAGATTGCTCACAAAGTTATGCGTATTTTCTGCAATTGTTCCGAGCTACGTAAACTGTGCACAAATCAGTTGGGGACGTTTTTGATAACTTGAGTAGCGATAAACAGCTCAAATTGACGTCATAACAAACTTCCGGGACTAGTACTTCTGGAATGCAACACCTGCATCTGTGTGTGCGTGTGTGTGTGTGTGTGTGTGTGTGTGTGTGTGTGTGTGTGTGTGTGTGTGTGTGTGTGTGTGTGTGTGTGTGTGTGTGTGTGTGTGTGTGTGTGTGTGTGTGTGTGTAGGTGTGTGTAGGTGTGCGTATGTGTGTGTGTGTGTGTGCGTGTGCGTGTGCGTGTGTGAGTATGTGTGCGTGTGTGCGTGTGTGTGTGTGTGTGTGTGTGTATGTGTGTGTGTATGTGTATATATATGTGTGTGCGTGCGTGGGTTTCTGTAGCGCATTCTCTAGTATGATATGTGTACACGTTCGCTCACCAACTATTATAAATAGATATAGGCATCCTGTAGTCCAATTTCCCACGCCCATTGCAGAAAGACGCCTACGGGCGTTCTCTTGGGGTGTTAGACAACGACAATGTATCGTCCGAAGTCTCCGCCGGGTCAGGCCGTTAATGCGACGTAATACCCGTATTCACATCACCGGAAGCCAGACTAGCTATAATAACATGTCGTTTCCGCAGCTCATATCTACAGTAATGGGCAATGAGCAGCACCACTTGCAGTTTTCAATAACGACTGGGTTTTAAGCTGATTTTGGTAGGAAAGGTTTTTTTGATGTGTTAGGTGATTACGTTTTAGAAACACGTGTGTCTTATCAGTGCATTAGGAGCGTAATGTAGTGTAACCCTGTAATGTCACATGGAATGCACTGTCTCCACGGACAACTCTGTCATCACGGTGCACCGTGTTTCACGGAGCACTGTGTTTTCACGGAGCACTGTGTATTCACGGAGCACTGTGTTTTCACGGAGCACTGTATTTTCACAGAGCACTGTGTTTTCATGAAAAACTGTGTCTTCACAGGCATTGTGTCTTCACGAAGCACTTTTTTTTACGGAGCACTGTGTCTTCACGGAGCACTGTGTTTTCTCTGAGCATTGTGACTTCACGGAGCACTGTGTTTTCACGGAGCATTGTGTCTTCACGGTTCGCTAAGTCTTCACGAAACACTGTGTGTACACGGAGCAGCATTATCTTCATCAATATTATCATAAGTAGCAGCAACAAGAACAACAACAACAATAACAACAATAACAACAGCAACAACAATAACAACAGCAACAACAATAACAACAGCAACAACAATAATAACAGCAGCAACAATAACAACAGCAACAACAATAACAGCTGCTTCTGCTTTTGTAGCAGCAGCAACAACAATACAATTGTCTACATAGCTTTCGTTACTGTTCCGTTTAGAAATAAACTGCACTTTCATATTCTTGCTCTGGTGATGTGATTCACTTAGTATTGTTTCAGCCTACTCGACAACGCATACAAAGATGTATTGGTGGATCGAGGTCTGTCTACTTCTCCTTACTGTGTCTTCCGTCTTGGCTCGTGACGCGTGTTACACTCTCGAAAAAGAGGTGTACATTTCGAGGACGAGGACATATGAGTATTCGACCGGAAGGAGTGTGCGTCTGACATGCGCAGCGATGGTGTCGCTACGGAAGTGCGAAGGGATGTGCGAGTCTCAATCACTGCCGAGCGTCGCATTGTTTCCTGGCTTTAAACAGGTTGGTCGTGTTTAGATTGCTAGCCCGCTTATTTACAACACACAGGCCCACCCGCACGCACCCGAGCGCGCGCGCACACGCGTGCACGCACTCGCTCTTTCACTCACTCACTCACTCACTCACTCACTCACTCACTCACTCACTCACTCACTCACTCACTCACTCACTCACTCACTCACTCACTCACTCACTCACTCACTCACTCACTCACTCACTCACTCACTCACTCACTCACTCACTCACTCACTCACTCACTCACTCACTCACTCACTCACTCACTCACTCACTCACTCACTCACTCACTCACTCACTCACTCACTCACTCACTCACTCACTCACTCACTCACTCACTCACTCACTCACTCACTCACTCACTCACTCACTCACTCACTCACTCACTCACTCACTCACTCACTCACTCACTCACTCACTCACTCACTCACTCACTCACTCACTCACTCACTCACTCACTCACTCACTCACTCACTCACTCACTCACTCACTCACTCACTCACTCACTCACTCACTCACTCACTCACTCACTCACTCACTCACTCACTCACTCACTCACTCACTCACTCACTCACTCACTCACTCACTCACTCACTCACTCACTCACTCACTCACTCACTCACTCACTCACTCACTCACTCACTCACTCACTCACTCACTCACTCACTCACTCACTCACTCACTCACTCACTCACTCACTCACTCACTCACTCACTACGCTCTCACACACACACACGAGCGCGCGCGTGCTCTCACGCATCACGCATACACGTTCACAGACACACGTACACGTGAGTCGGTGTGAGCGCAATGCAAACCCATTCTGTTTACCCGTTCGTCTTCTTCTGAGCGACTTAAAAAACGTGTCTGCAAAGCAACTAACATGCCGAATGTTCAACATGTTTATACATGAACGGCACCAACTGTCATACGCCGTACTTTCAATAATGGGGGAATGACAATGAAGTGTTTTGTCTTGATGCGCCTCTGAGCTTGGTTTCCAAGGATTTAGGAGCAGCAGAAGTTATCTTATTATTATTATTATTGTTACTTCATTACGAAGTGTGACAACAGTTCGTGTGTCTGCGGCTAAACAGTTTTGTAGTGAATACCTGCCGCAGCCTGCATTGTATATGATAACGCTGTATCAAGACCTGAATCGGAAATAATTAGGGCAACATAGGCCAATACATAGGCGTTTGAACCGGGGAGCTTGTGGGGGGTAAGCTCCCAATATTTTAAGTGGGGGCTGAATATAGGATTAGCCCCTCTATATTTAGAGCGTCAAGGTGGGTTTTTGGTGAGCTTCAAAGGGGTGGGTGCAAATTGAGATTTTTGAGAGGCTCCAGGTGGTTTTTTGTCAACCTCGGTTTTTTAGCGAGCTTCAACTTGTTTTTGTAAACCTCAATGGGGTGCAATTGACGGCTTTTGGAGAGCCTCAGACCCCTATATTCATCACGTTCTGAAAACGATAATAGGTTCGTGCCCTTAGCAAGTACATTCTCACACCAGTCAATTACAATGTGCCTCACCAAATATCGCTATGAACTGTCATTCTGGGGAAAACTGCCGGAATAATTTCGTGGACAGCGTCGACTGCAAAAAGACATTAAGTAAAGCCGCATTCCTGGAACAAGCCGAAAGGAATCGGAACTGGATCACACATTTATAATCTGTCGGGAAATGGCACTACGCTGTAGTAAGCTCTGCAGTGTGCCCACGCAACATACATTGATGTATTGCAGTTCATTTGACGACACTACACACGCAAGCAAACACGCATGACTGCGCGCGCACGCACGCACGCACGCACGCACACACGCACGCACGCACACAGTATTCAATGTCTATTAGCGCAATAATGTTTTCATTAAAATGACAGAAAACCACCTATACGTCAAACATCAGACCGACGTATTTAAATCCCGTTTGGGTAAATAGCCCCAACTAATTTGTTCTTTTTAGAGCTTAAAGTAAATTACATATTTTTGGAAAACATTGTCCTTTTGTATCATAAAAGTACAATGGTGTGATCTTATCCAAATACCATGTCCCTTTGTTGCATCATTAAACATTTTGAATGAGGAACGTACCTTATCGGGTCTTGCCTTTATGTCAAAACAGCCCCATTTTTTAAAATGAAAACGTGTCCTTAGTTAAAAAAAAGGGACCGCTTTTGGAACATTGACCAATAGTGCAGTGCAATAATGCAGTGCAATAGTGCAGTGCACACCGGTGTGCGCGGGCACACACGGGCACACTTGTGTGCCGTGACGGAGCCTAATGTAAAAACGCGAAATTAGAAGATAAATATCACATTTGTAGAACTAAATTATGAACTAAAGTGATGCTACCAAACAAACAGAAATGTCACCTTTCTGCTAGATACTCATTCTCTTCGGCAAGGACACCAGGTAGAGCAAACTTGAATCAAAATTCCCTTATGAAAGGACACAATTGCGCAAAACGTTATGATATTGGCGCACGAAGCCAGCGATAATGTTAATAATTAATACCGAAAGCAAACTAATGCACACACAATCGCTGGTACAATAACATTTACAACCAGGATATGTCAACATCTTGTGTCAAATACCACAAATATAAACGCCAGTGTTCAAACCTCAGAAGGTTTATTTATCATAAACTCCCAATTTCATCTGGACGAATTTTGTGTGCTGTTGAGCAATAGCTATTCTACTATATCCATGTGATTGTGGCATTGGTGTATTGTTTCGGTTTCCCCATGTATAAGTATACCTTTGTACAATTCGCATGTTCTTATTGTATATTTTCCAGAATGACTGTTGGTCTTGTCGGTCTTGTCAATCATAGAAGAATACCTTTTCACAATGCAATTATTGTCTCCCAAGGTTCAGCTCATTACCTTTCGAGATGAATGGGTGATAGTGGAATGCTCACCTCGGACAGCAGTGATTATATTGCCTCACACGAAGACACGCGCGTGCACCCACACGAATTGCACCCACACGCAACTGCACCCACGCACAACTGAACCCACACGCAACTGCACACGAACTGCATGGAAGTTATTCGTGCTGCATCCACATTGGCTAAACGCCTGCTCCATTACTGGCGATACGAAAGTAAAATGTGGGTATTTCCCAGGAAACGCAACTAGGAATCTGTGCAAATACTTTCGCGGTGTGTTAACTTCTCGTGGAAGAGAAGTATATCACACGAATTCTCGAGTAATTGTAGAAGCCAGATCCTCATCCACACTTACAGAGTGACACGTACGCACGCACACATGTATATACATATACACACACGCGCGCTCGCGTGATTACACCGACTCGCAACTGCACACTCTCGCAACAACACACGCGCATTTGTCTTTCAATTAAATATATCGTGCCATGGTTTGAATCAGTTATCAAAACAACCGTCTGCTAGGGTTGTGATATTGTGTTTCTTTTGTATATTATTTTATTTATTATAAAGCATTTATAGAGCGCCGTGTGTCCGGATAACAAATCTGCTCAAAGGCGCTGACAATCGTAGAGTATAAGTAAAAATTCATTAAATGACCTAAAACATTAAATAGAAAGGTAAAAGAAAACGATTTAAGAGTAGCATATAAAAATTACGTAAAATGTCAGTTAGATAAATCTGAATAAAAATAAATATATATATATATTTACAAGTGTATATATTATACATAAGTTAAATGAATTAGCCGTTTAAATACCTAAAATAAATAATGTGCTTAAATAAAATAAACTGATACATATAATATGCTAATTAAAAAATATATATATAAAATAACTAAATAACTGCAACCTAGGTACATAACCGAATGTCAACATTGCACAAATGTCACTGATGCGGACTGCAAAGTTCTTTGAAGGCCTATCGAAATAAGTAGGCCTTTAAGAGTGATTTGAATGTGGCAACGCAGTTTGCATGCCTGACTGCATGGGGCAGGGCATTCCACAGAATCGGGCCAGCCACCGAGAAGGAACGACGGCCATAATGTTCAAGGTGATATCTCGGAACAGTCAGCAGACCTTGTTCGGCCGATCTAAGTGATCTGGCCGGCGTGTAGGATGTCACGAGCGATGAAATGTACGCAGGGCCGAGATGGTGCACTGCACGATATACCATCAGTAACAGCTTGAATTCGATCTGCAGGTGTATAGGCAACCAGTGTAGACGGTACAGAACAGGTGTTATGTGTTCTTGTCTCCTTGTCCCGGTAATGAGACGTGTTGCGGAATTCTGTACCATCTGCAGTTTTCGCAAGGGCGTCTCCGACAGACCATATAACACTGCGTTGCCGTAATCAATACGTGACATGACTAAGGCGTTCACAATGGTTCTGCAGGCATTAGTGGTAAGACATGTCCTAATCAACGCGATGCTTCGGAGCTGACAATATGCCACCTGGCACTTGATTCGTCATCGACATAGTGTTGTCGAGTAGAACGCCGATGTCGCGGATAACCGGCTTCGGCGAAACAGCACAGCCACATACATCAATGACTTGGTCAACAGGCTGGTGAACAAGTTTCCGATTTGTTCTCGTTAAGCAGGAGATTATGGAAAGATATCCACGCTTTCACATCGGTGGTACAACGTGATATTCGATCGGTGGCCATTGTAAGTGGCTGGTCACGAGGAAAGTCCAGAGTATAAGTATTGTATGTAGTTTCAAATCGCATTGAGCCTATCGCTAACTGTCGACAATTGCACACCGCGATACTACATATGTAGTGGTCGGGCGGAATAGGCCTACTCTGAATAGTGCATATCAGTAGGCCTAATTAACGTTGAATATTCCCATGTACCCAGTATTTGAAATTGATATCATCAAGACTCTACATCTCTACAAGTATTTAAAAAGGCTCAAAGCACTCATTCTTGATTATTAAACACTAATTAAGTTGCAATGAATTCATTGATATACTAATATACATACTCATAATAATTATGTTGTTGTTTCATATTCCATACTATACAGTTGTGTTTATATGGTATTTGTTTTTCTTTTTCTGTATTACTGCACGTTGCGTTAGAAATTAAAACATTTATTTAAATAAGGGATTACAAGCAAGACTTCTTATCCCCAATTCATTGGTGATATATGTATTATGCTTATTATTAAGACAATAACTGTTCGTTCGATACGCTCTTGCAATACGATATTGCGAGCAGTAGCGATACGTTGACAAGTAGGACCTATTGCAAATGCTCGCAATACTGTCGCATCTCATTCGAAAGTGTAGCTCTGCAGTTGATTGATTCAACAATTTGTTCATTTATGTTTATTATTATTATTATTTAATATTGATATATAATACAGTGCGGATAAGTAACGGTCGACGTAAGCATTTACGCAATATTTTAATGTGCTGCAAACATATTGTTCAAGTACAGTTGACTCCGCGAATCCCGTTTAACAGTATCACCAGCTTAGCGGACTCGGATATATTAGCCAGGAATATATTATTGCATATTCTCGGTATATAAAAAGGCACCAGTTAAGCGGATTAGTCGCGTATTATAATGGAATTGCCCCGGCCGGACGTGAGTCTACGAATAATAATATAAACGTATTCTGTTTTATATTGCAAATGTATTTCCAATATGTGTTCATGTATTTGCAATAGGCCTACTTCTAGACAAATGCAGTACTACATTGCAAGTGTCTGTAATATTATTAAGTACAGTACTGCGCTTATTACTCACGACGTGAATCTTGCCCATTGCAGGAATGCAAGTGCTGCAGGGAGTCTCGTCTCGTCGACAGACACGTGACTCTCGACCAATGCTACGACGACAGTGAACTAGTTCCGGGTCAGTTCATCGAGTTGACCATAAAAGAACCAGACGATTGTCGTTGCTTCAGCTGTGGCTAGTATCTGCCGTTGGTCTCTGATGATTATCTACTTACGACTCTACTAGACATCGACGGTCGTCTACTTAATGCAACGATCTACTTGATGCGATTACCGTCTACTTGACGTCTTTGATCTACTTGATGCGATGATCGTCTATTTTAGGTCGATGTTTGTCTATTTCACGCCGATTAGCTTCTACTTAATGTCAATGGTGCTCTTGATATGACGATCTAGACGTCGATGATCTACGATTTGACGTCGGCGATATTTTGCTTGACGCGATGATCTTCTTCTACTCGACGTCAATGATCTTTGATGACACTGATGAACTACTTGATATCGATGAGTTTATTCAATCTGACGCGATGATCTTGGATGACACTTTCCTGCCTGGTGTTATGTCACACGTAGATACATACTACATCTTAGAAATACAGTGTTGTGGTTTGGAATGTCACCAGTTCTAGATGATGTAATCGAATTATAATATTAATGTATTAAAATGTCGCGTATTTGGGTTACAACTGCTTTGTTTGTAAAAACGAATCATCGAATCGAAATTATACAACATACTTTGCAAGAATTCAAAATAATATTAAAGAACGTAGTCGCTATTCAATGTCACAACTACAGCCGCGTAAGATTTAGTGTTTTAAACAGTTTGCTGACAATTGTCATTTACAACCGCGAGTGTGAAGAAAATGTCGACTCGCTTCGATCGGCTCCCTCGCTCTGTTAACCTTCACTCGTTCGTCTCAATCGTGTAAACTTGCCGCATTCTTTTCATCCTCCTTTCATCCTTCAACTTGCTGCATTGCATTTGGGACGCTCACACGTGCCACATTTAACAAATTAGCGCACGTACACGGCAATTCAACCACTGTGTCCACCTACTGAACAAGGAGAGACGTCCTCTCGTGTTTTTACAGTCTCGTTTTTATACCAGATAATAACATAAAAACACATGACCCTCACTTAACCAATCGCACATGTAAATACCAAACGCATATAAAAACCTTTTAGTGTGTTTTCAAAATAGGTTCGAAACATATATTTATATATATAAATGTATATATATATATGTATATATATATATACAGGTTAACACGCGCTGTTCAAATGCACTTGCAACACGAGAAGAGTGTTTCGAACCTATTTTTGAAACATTCTAGAAAATGGTTGTTTCTCGGATTAAATTAAGCCTCTCGTGTCTCCTGATAATAAAATTATGTCACGAGGAAGAAAACGTCCCATTCGACATGATGATGGTGGTGTCCTTGTTCAAGGACATATCCTCTTACGAATCGTGGGTCGTCTGGTTGAGCCGACGCTCAATGGTCCTGTCGACCCGGCTGATGTAGGTGAAACGTCCCATTCGACATGATAATGGCGGTGTCCTTGTTCGTGGACATATCCTTTTAGGAATCATGGGTCGTCTGGTGGAGCAGACGATCAAGGGTCCTGTCGACCCGGCTGATGTAGGTGATACCGAAGCCCAAGGCAGTCACCTGGCGGATGACGACGACGCACAGGGGTCTCGCGTACAACGGGAGGTGCTTGTTGGCAGTTCTTGTTGAATTTCGTGGCGCCGGCAAAACTAACACATCCCTTGATACACGCGTTGAGGGAGGAGCGCCGTGCGTACTTATGACAAGATTGACATCAGGTGTATACATGTATCTGTGCGTGGAGTGGTAGCAAATAGCTATCACCGCGTTGAGGCCGGGTGCCGGCACTGCCACCTGGCGTTCAAAAAATCATCACTGGCACAGAGAGACGTTACTTCCTCCCAGTGATCAAAACATCCATCACTAGCACCTAGAGATGCTAATGCCACCTTAACGAGAATCCAACATTTTTATTATATATATATATATATATATATATGTAACTCACTTTTCATAGATATTTGTTGATATTGTTTTTAAATAATATTGGCCTACACATTCATGAATTTTGTATTTAGGCATGCACATTCAGCAGATGATTTATTCCATCAATTTATTGTCCTTTGTGATAATGAATATGGCCTAGCAATCTGTACTGGCGTTTCACAAATGTTATTACGTGTCCTGAAGTCCTGCTTCTTTTCTTAAATGACATAAATGCTGATATCAAGGATGTTCCACAAGCCTAGTGGTGAAGGTGTTCCTTGGCAAGAATAGGCAGAAGCTGAGGTCGGACACTGCTGACAAAACCATAATTCCGGGAGTCTCCTTGATTTTTGGTGTATCTCCCGGTCTCTCGGAATACACACAAATCTCACGGACTGTCATTTAAAATCTCCATCAGCACCCCTCCCCCGTCTTACAATGTCATCATCCGAGACGGCGCGACAAGGGAAGCGTGCTTAACCGCTGATGAATCTCCAGGAATAACAAACGTTGGCAGGTATGATGCACAGAGTTCGATGGCGATGCTGCGAACAAGTCCAACAAGATGGCCTGTGGTACATTGTAGGTACCATTGTATCCGAATCTATTGAACATCCTGTGTAAAAGTCCCTTTCAAGCAAAACACGTCCATTCGATCCGCGCCTGGTAAGTTTTTAAAAATTGGATCTAACGAAACTTTCCTGGAATATATGTAACTACGTAGTAGGTTACGTGAACCATTTTACTCACGTGATCACACACACGTACGCCTATGCTATGAGTCTGAATATGAGGATATGACGGCAGGCTAAGTTCGACTAACAGCCAACATACCGTGATAATTAATATGATTAATATCATATCTACTTACAACGAACTAAATACCTTGAGTGTTTTCGTTGCTGCCCGCAGCACCGTGCAAACGTGTTCCGGGTTAATTCTGACAGATATCTTTTGTCCAGTAAAAGTCGGCGGAAATGGCGTTATGTGACAGTTACGTCACTTCCGTGGCAACACGCGGTTTCCGATGCATTGGCCGTCAATGCCCGTTGCGCGTCGCTACTGCTCCTATTCTCTGTTAAACAAGATCTCAGTCAAACTGAGTCCATTAGCGATTACGTGACATCCGGTCTCGTGTCCTAGCAACGGACCTTGGCGGGCTATACACAACAACTGCGAGAAGGTGCGTTAGCATCTTTTGCGACCAAACGAGGGAACAGTCCACTAGTTTAGCTGCACATCTTCTTTTCATCAAGATACTGCACTGTGCATCGTTTTGGTTTCATGGTAAACAATACTCAACATTCGATTGTGTTTAGCCAAGATAGCGGATCACCTTGACAACTGGGTACCAAATAAAGGCAATGACGTACGACTAATGGCCTCAATGCCGCGGCCCTGACACATCAGCGGCCAGACAGGGCTTGATGTTGGACGACTCAAAAGGCATCCCGCGTAATGACGCTCGTTTTCTTCAGGCTGACTGCGAGTCCAACCGTTGTGCAGTCGAGTGCAAAGCGATTAACCAGCCTCTGGAGGCCTCTCCTGAGTAGGAAGTGAGTGCTGCATCATCGGCAAAGAGCATCTCTCCCTGACGCACACCTCTGTCACCTTTGTGTTGCCACGCAAACGTGCCAGGTTGAACAGTTTCCCATCAGATGTGGTGTGCATATAAATATCATCTGAGGAAGAGTCGAAGGTATAGGACAGCAGTGACGAGAAGAAGATTCCAAACAGCATTGGGGCGAGGACGCAGCCTTGCTTGACGCCACTGCAGACGGGCAAGGGTTTCGACGTCGAACCATTATACACAACTGTGTCCTTCATGTTCTCACGAAAGGAGCCCACCATGCTGCGTAGCTTAGGAGGGCAGCCGATCTTCCGAAGCAGGCGGAGAAGTCCCTTTCTGCTGACAAGATCGAACGCCATGTGCAGAGGCATTCCCTGCTCTCTGCACTTGTTTTTGAGCTGACGTACTGAGAAGATCATATCGATGGTGGATCTTCCTACTCTGAACCCGCATTGGGATATAGCATATCTGTAGCATTAATGGCATCTTTGATTTTTGTAGGATTTTATGGGAATTTCTATAGAAGTTTATAGTTTTTATGAAAACTTTTAACCAAGAATTATATATAATATTCTTTAGATTCTATAGAATATACTATAAAATTGTATACTATATTTTTGAAACATGTATGTATTTTGCGTCATGGACATGTGGTGAACGCTTGAGCCAGAATAAAGATTATAATAATTATATATATGTCTAAGTTACGATGTCAGTATATAACTAACTATACGGAATAAACCCGCGAATAAACTCAATCCATGCCGGCAAGCTCCACTCATCTGAAATTACCCGTGAGCCATTTCGGCGCGTGCGAACTTTTAATTAAACTGATTTGGTTTTGTGTCGTGGTCAAGGAAAGAAACATTATAAAGAACAAATCGGGCCAGCGGCCGTATTCCTGCCACGAAACATAATGTAGGAATGTTGTTAAATAATGTCATGTGTTGTTTTATAACAACTTGACCCACAGTAATAATACTTAACAGTTATGAATAAAGCCGTTAGCCAATGCTCTCGATGCCTCAATTATCGCCCAACGTGCCGTTACATGCGCAACGCCCAAGCGCATTCATGTTTTCCAGTTGGTACCACCTATGATCTATAATTATAGATAAGTGATGGGTTAGTCTCGCTTAACCGATTCTCGCCTGACTGCGTGACTTCGCCAGAACGATAGTCTGGCTCTGAGTGAATGTGCATGTGATTAAAAGGCATTAAACTACGAAAAAGTTTCATGTCGGTTTAATTTGTATGTGACATGTTTCATTATAAGTTTAATGTTGAATAGTTGTCATAGTACAGTATTATCTGATAAAAGTGTATCCTTATTGAATTTGTTGTTTCATAGTTGGCCCGAGAGCCAATCATCGTCTCTAACCGAATCTGGAGTAAAGCCCCCTACCGGTAACAATGGCTGGAGTTTAATAATCCAGGCCGTTGTGACGGGCTAATGCTGCCACCTCACGGCGGCTGGATAATCGAGGCTAGTGATGGGTGCGCGCAGTGTAAGGTGGCGGTGGTTACTTTCCGGTTCCGTTAGCTTTCTACGATTTTCATGTTAGCGTTTAACGAATTGACATCTACATCTATAATTTACTATTCACTCACATTTTACAATTACGTATCGGATCTACCAACAAAAGAATAATAGAAGACAGTAGACAATATAATGTATAGTACCACTAATACGTAACGTTAAATGAATATAAAACTGTGAGAAAGCTTTGCTGATAGAAAAGGAAAAACATTGCACAATTGCCTTATCATCATTTCAGCAATTGCACTGACACACATTATTTAGAAAGCTCCCGTTTGAAATGTACAGAGGTGAATAAATGCAATTAGTTAAAATTAACTATTAAATATTTTTTATTTTGTATAGGACTCCTGGCAATAATTCTCTCACTTTCTGTAGTCCTTCACTGGATCAATCATCACATTTCCATTTTGACCGGAGATAGGCCTAAGTTGTACCGTAGTTTCCTGGCCCACGACATTGTGATTATCATTGAGATTGTCACTATCATCACAGTGACATTGTGTTATCCTTTAAACAATGTTATTTATACTGTCAGTCTGTACTGTCTCTTTTAAGTGCGTCCTCCTGTCAATATATGTATATATATATATATATATACATATATGTACATATATATATATATACATATATATATTTATATGTATATATATATATGTATATATATATATACATATATATATATATGTATACATATATATGGATATATGTACTTATATATATACATACATATATATATATGTGTATATATATATGTATACATATATATATGTATGGATATATGTACTTATATATATATATATATATATATATATATACATGTATATATATATATATATGTACATATATACATATATATATGTATATATATATATATATGTTCATATATATATATATATATACATATATATATATATATATGTATATATATATACATACAAACTGCAGGATAGTGAAGTGTGTGTGTGTGCGTGCGTGCGTGCGTGCGTGTGTATGTTTGTCACTATTTCAAAGCTCATTAAATGTAAACTGTGGAGACATTAAAAAATTCTTTCTGCTCTAGAGAATGAATCAAGCAATTTAACGTCATATACACACCAAACTACATGCAGGATTGGCGAGTTTAGACCACTCCTTTTTACCACTTCATTATATAATATGGGAGAACAACTGGTCAACATCATTACAGATTTCTATCTCCAAAGTTTGATATCCTAGTAGTGAGATGTGTAGTTTCATTAATTGTGTAAGATTAGAAACAGTACACTGATTGCTTACTTTTACAATCCATGCTGGCTGATGGGGTGTCATGTTTTGCTGTGTGTCAATTTTAATGTGTTTTAATGATGAATGGTTCCTCTTAGCTCAATCAGTCTTTGGATGAGATAGATGTGTCTTGGGATTGGTCTCTGGAATACCAAGTGATTTTTTTACCCGATTTGCTCATATGTTTCAACTTGTGACGGAATAGATGTATGCGCAAGAAACGAAGACTTACTAACTAATAAGTGAAGTAGCTTCAAATAATGCTAAAATGTTGGCCTTCGAGCTTAACAAGTTGGCAATAGCTCGGTCACACAAAATATCAATGAAATTAATACACCCATTAATGCACCATTCAGTGGATAAGAAGATTGGTGTAGTTATGGTTAGTCCAACTGTCGATTCAAATATATTTAGAAAAGAATTTGCATCAAATTTAGTTGATTTACAAAAATCTAAAAGTGAAATAATAATTGCAGGTGATTACAATATTTACTTGCTTAACATTCACGAAAAACCCATAATATGTGACTATTTTGACACAATCGTTTCACATGGTTTCTTCCCTAAAATTACTATGTCAACACGACTTTCAGAATATCATGGAACACTTATTGATAATTTTGTGTATGCATTTTGTCAAAAGGATTCTTCAAATCCTTAGCTGGTATTTTAGTGAGCAATATTTCTGATCACTTTCCGTACTTTCTAGGTCTGGACTATGCCGAAACCACTAGTGCGATACCAAGGTTTATACGAGTAAAACAAAAAATCCTGACTCACTCAATAAATTTAAAATTGAAATAATAAACTCAAATATTTATGACAAACTTAACATAAATACTCATGCGGATACGAATGAAAACTACAATATCCTCGATGAAATTGTTACTGAAGCTACGGATACATTTCTACCTATTAAAGCAATTACATTTAACAAATAGAAACATAAGACAACTCCTTACCAAGGGCATTATCATGTCGATGAAGTTTTGAAACAAATTGTTTTCGAGAATGAAACAGACTCCCGTAAATACAGAGCATTATCATAAATTTAAAACTGGCTTGCATACATATAACACAATTCTTTAAAGTAATATTAGACTAGCTAAGCAAACGCATTTTCAATCCAGTTTTAAAAAGCATAAGCATGATGTTAAAAAGACGAGGTGTTTAATTAAAGAAATTATTCAGAAAAGTCAAAAGAAAGAACAATTTCAAAGATTTGTTCAAAGTTGATGTGGGAAATGATTAGCGACAAATGCATTATTGCAAACAGATTTAACACGAGGGCCACTCTTATTTATTATATACACAAATTACATAGCACTTTCTACTGACCTTTTAAAATTCATAACGTATGCTGATGACACCACCCTTACTAGTACACTGAATACATTTAATGATTCAGAAGGCCAAATGCGAAGTGAAAATATTAACAAAGAACTAACAAAGATTAGCAAAACTAATAAACTGTCACTAAATGCCAAAAAGACTAAATTCATAAATTGTTGTATGCCTCAAAAGAAAGTAGAATACCCTGTGTTACAAATAGATGGGTCACACAATGAATGTGTAAATGATTTCAATTTTTTAGGCGTCACAATAAATAACCATTTAAACTGGCAGAGTCATACAAACAAAATAACAAATAAAATATATAAAACAATAGGCATACTAAATAAATTTAAACACTTTTTACCACCTAATACATTATGTATTACGTACAATGCTCTTATTCTCCCTCATATTAATTATGGCTTACTTTTATGGGGTCATCAGGCACATCGACTTTTTAAAATACAGAAAAAAGCAATACGAATAATATAAATATAATGCTCACACAAGTCCTATTTTTAAAAGACTTCAGTTGGATGACATTTAAAAAATCCAACAATCTTTCACCCTACTACTTCAATGTTTTTCCAAATACACACATCTATAATATTCATCAGCATTGCACACGTGAAAGAAATAATCTGTCTATGTCCAGATTCAAACATGAATTTGCCAGAAAAATGCATTAGACACAACATAGTAGAGACAACTAACAATACACCAAGTATTATCATTAATAACATTTACACCCACAGTCTATATGGTTTTTCAACTTACACAAAAAACTTCATTTTAAATTATGAATCCAGTTCTCGTATTCATAATTGCTTTATTTGTAATTCGTATTACGTATTGAAATGTATACCTAAGTATCCACATGTACGTCAATTTGTACACGAGTACATATAATCAGTCCTTGTATTATGTATGTATGTTGATGAGTAATTATCAACTATAAAACAAGACATATGTTATTCTGATTTGTGACATGTAAATTTTGTGTTGTTTATATTTATGGAGTGGCTCCTGTGCTAGCGATATTATATATCGTAATTGGAGTCTCCCGACCTTATCTATTACTTACGTTATTCATTGTATATGTAGCGTATTTATAGGTCAAATAAATTGATTCTGAGTTCTGAGTATACACAATTGCAATAATGTCTAGTCATGTTGTACATTTGCACACACTGTGTGTAGTAATTATATGTTTGGTATAGGGTTAATTCAAATAGTAATTGACTTCGCTGCTATTGAGCATTCAGATTTCTTGGTTTCATCCCTACACCATAATGCATAGAAAGGGTTTTGGGGCGCGTTATTGCTTCTCCCCTTCTGCACAGGGATTTAATCTTTAAATCGAAACATGTCTTTTGTCAATTTAAGGGTGGATTCCACCACCTGCGTGTAGTTGGTTCCACTCACCTTTGTTGTTAAATTACGTATTATAATTATATAGGCGAATACACATCATGTACATATTGCATTATATGGATTTCATTGTTGGCTTAATACAAAGCTCAAATACAAACGTACATCTGCCTTGTTATTTACAGCAAACTGGCCACGATTCTGAGTCAGTAACTCCACAACATTAACAAAGAGCCTTGTCCCACAATAATTTACATAACTTCTATGCAAAGTTGCTTGTTATTGCATTGAGACCAGTGTATACATGCAAGTACGTTAAATAAATTCGGTACCAGTACAGTAGCCCACTTTCTGAAAGACGTACGTCGGGGTAGATTTAAAACTTTTAAATAAAATAATTTGATCTTGACATTTTTGAATTACATCAATCCCAATCAAAGGCCTTGATATCCTTGAATCATGGATTGCAGCCTTTAAAAGTCTTGTTTTCTGCGTTTATATTTTGTGAGTTCAGGTATCAACAGCTGCAAATATACCATTTGTACGCATGTTAGAATATGCATTTACAGTTGGATATGCAGGGTGTGGATCCCACTAACAGCATTGTCCTGAGTATTGTAGATAGAGTATATATATCACATCTGAACAATACATAGATAAGTTCGTAACCGTTGTTAATTTTATAATTGGCGATGCCAATATGAAGGACATTTTCAGCAAGCTGGAAAAACGCACCAAATGAAATCACCGCAACCGGAAGGAAGTGACCAGTATTCCCTACACCATGCGCACGCATAGGTAGTACCAACTGGGTAACATTAAGTGATTTGCGAGCAACGTAGACTATATTATAAGCCAGTTCGGAGTTCGGCTGCCACAAAGCATCAATAGTAATGTCGTAGGTCATTCGACATAAACAACTCACACGTGCTTGATTCTTGATTTCCGTAATTATGCCGCGTTTTTCGTGTTCGTTGCCAATAAGGCAGTAATTAACGTGTTTCATTTATGGAATAAAGATAACATTCAAAAATATTTACTGGACACAGGGCTGCCAAAATTGAGAGCAAGGACGAACATAGCATGAAAGAGGACAGCTTACAGAAAACGGGGCAATGCTGCAAGGCTTTTGACAAAGCAAAGTGTTGTTTTTTCAGACTCATTCTCTGATCTGGACAGTGAGTTCACGGCAAAGCGCGATATATCAAAAGTCAATTATACGCTTCGTCGTCATAGTGTAAATGAAAACTGACATAACATTCGAATATCTTAATAATACAAAATCAAGACGACTGATATCATGAGCCAAACTTGATTTTTACAGCCATGCTGAAAGAGTGAACCAACACAAGTTTCCAATCTAACATTCTAGAACCGTTGATAAACAATCCGCCCTGCTTAGAAAACCTAAAGGTTTCATGGCCTGTTTACAATATAATTACAATTTACTTATGTGATCACTTAAGCATGCCATTTGTACCAATGCAAATATTAATAGAAAATGAATGTGTCACTTGTTGGAGTTATTTGTAAAACAACCACATTCTGAGTAGAATTCAATTATGAATGGCACAATAGGATAGTCGACGCATTGTTTTGCAAACAAGGTGCATGTGGCTACTGATGTTGCAATAATTGGAGCTGTCATTACTACTCTTAGCAGAATCACCGATGGTATGTTCAACTGTTTAGTGTCTACTAGAATCAAATATAATAATAATAATTATTAGCTGGGTGGAGTCATTCCCTATTTGTGCTGCGTCATTTACACCTCTTAAATTAATACAAAGAAATCACTCTCATCGGAAGTGATTCTCATTTCTGTTAAGCGTAGTCCACCGTTTTATTTATTATTCGATGTTTTAAATTTATGTACGATGCATACGTTATTGTATCTGGTATATGGGTGATTGTATGTGTATGTTAATAATAATATATCATATATGTAGTTTTTAGCACGATTTTTGTTTTTTATGTTGGTCTTTTATGACAAATATACCATAAGACCATGATAAAACAAAAAACATGCCCAAAACTGCATACACGATAATATATACAACTGTATATATATTTATACACACGCACACACACACACACACACACACACACACACACACACACACACACACACACACACACACACACACACACACACACACACACACACACACACACACACACACACACACACACACACACACACACACACACACACACACACACACACACACACACATACACACACACACATATATATATATATATACATATATATATATATGTATATATTAAATGGAGGATTCTGTTCCTCTACTCGAAATTAGCCATTCACATAAATAGAGATATGACGATTTGTATAATTATTATGATGCTAACTATATATTATTATATATAAATATATATATATATGTATATACTATATTTTGTATTAATTTGGTCAATCAATCAACTTGGATATTACTGTGGATGGCCTGTGTGGTTAATATATTATAAAAATATGATATCATACAAATATATGATCATATACGATGGTCATGCAACATTTGCACCTGTGTTAACGAGTATTATTCCCTATAAAATATTCTGTAGAATTTTTGCGTTTTCTATAAAATATTCTATAGAACATATTCTGTAGGAAATATCCTATGTTCTTAAAAATATATGATGTACTATATAAGGGTGTGACCCAATTCCTTCCCCTAAATATGTCACTGACCATCCTATTATAAACTTCCAACTCGCCGCGTCCCCTCTTGTACGTCCGCTGCTCATCCCCTCTATCCCCAGTCTCGCCATTTATCCCCGTGTATACCACGTCTCCTAAGCTAGCGGGCCCCATGAAATAACGAGCGCCTGGTCGTAGCAATGTCACGTGCCAACGTCGCGCCCTGGTCGCCGCCTACTTAACGGGCGTCGCCGTGACATCCTCTCATAGGGACACGCGACCGTGGCATGCACCAGTCGTCTCCATTCCGAAGGGAGGTCTATTCGCGTACGGCAGGATCCAGGTATGTGGCCGCTGTCAGCAGTCCTATGAACGTATCGCAGGCGTTATGCTCAGAATTAACACACAACCGTGCACGCAAATATTTCTTATTCTCCCATTACCCAAGTTACGATACGGCGGCCAAACCAGTATAGAACGACTGCCCGGCCGAACGACAGTGCAGTACTCTGTACACTCGACCACTGCGCCCCACTTATGCGATCACTAGAAGTCATACGAAACGTACACTGTTATTATTGGTTTCTGCTGATTTTGTTTCACTACATTTTGCAATAACTTTATCTCAAGTGTCGCTACTCAGCGTGTGGAATTTGTATCAATACCAGGGTGTGCTGATAGCAGGGACTATGACTCCGAAACACAACATGCCTTGTCCAAGTGACAGCGCGTCACGGAGTCGCGGAGTCGCGGAGTCGCGGACCACTATGGACACAACAGGACGTGTAACACTATTAAATCATATACATTTGTTTTGATTTATGTAAGTTATGTTCCATCTGTGTTAATTGCTTACAAAATCAGTGCCCAGTTAACATACAATGTAGGCCTACGTATCTCTGACCTTACAGACACGGCTATATGTAGACAATGCTATGAGGATATTCATTCTCATACCATTGTGGTGTAAATGAAATCCTGAAATCCATGCATCCAGGAATCGCCACGGTTAATCTTGCTCTAGTTCGAAGCACAAGAGGGTTGGTTTCTCAAGTGCTCATAAGTTGGTCTCATAATAAAATTATTAATAACTATCCTAATAAATATTTAGCATAATGTTTAAGTATTTCACAATGGTATCATTATAAGCTTTATAATTGTAACATGTCAGGGAATAATAAATGTCTATTGTAAAAATAACTGCTAGCAGAATACCCATCCCTTTTCATTGAGATGACATACACTGACAATACATCATTCATTTAATGCAAAACAAGATTGATTCTTAACATCAATATTATTTCCAACATAACGAGATTGTAACATTATGCTTGTCGCTAGGCATAGTGATATCTTCATAAATTACATATAATTATATCACTATTCAAATACGATACATTGAATTGATCAAGCAAGCCGATTGTACTTATTCTAGCAGTGTGAATAGGTTTAACAATAGCATTAATAAATATCTGATAGGGGCGGGTTATACGTAGGTGAAAATCGTTGGAGTCTCGATAAGTCTAAAGCTTCCAAGACCACATTCCTTATGGAGCCTGTAGCTTTGATGGGAATCTTTTTAAATACGTTGTGTAGAAACCAAGCCCACCTTGATGTCACTGTTATATATAACTATACCTAAATGTTTATCTACATATTAAACCTCAATGTGTCCTTTCCATCATCAAACATAGTGTCAGGCATGTAATGTTATGAAATAATAATAATAAAATATTGCGTTCTATGCCACCTTTAGGCCCAAATAGCGATCCGGTTTGTGTCAGTGTATGCCGTTGCGGCGGTGGGTTATGGCGCGCAACGCTCGTGGAAAGAGTGATATAACAGCGCAAGTTGATGCAAACCGGAGCGCTATTTGGGCCTAATCAACCAATATTGATAACAAAATGTGTGGCTATAAACCGAATTGGAAAAGATCAGACACCTATCATACAAGCCAAAGAAAGACAGATTCGCTTTTCAGGATTACGACACGACGTCGACGGTCGCGAACCTGCCGCGCTTCATAGGCGTAGCCGTAGCCGTAGCCTTAAGCAGTTCCATAAACTCCCACAATAAATAAATACTTATGTGTGGCTACATACGACGACTTCTAATATTTCTGCTTCTTAGCTTAGTCTTAAGCTGTTTTAATTTCTGAAATAACGTCACTTCGCCGACATTGTTGCTAAGCGGTTCACCAGGAAAAAGCGCAGTGGCGGACTTTATTGGGAATAACAAATAACGCTAAAACTTGTGGGACGTCAATTCAGTGGAACGACACGAACCAGAAACTCGGGACACGAACTGTGCCGTTTATTAACACAAAAATGACAGTCGCCAACCAACGTGCTGTTTTTTTTGCGATATGTCGTAATCATCATCGATACGCTGAACTGTTTGTGCAACTTATAGACGCAATGCAGCACAATTTGTAACGAAAAGGCACACGAAAGGCGGAAAACGGTGTGTTGCGTCGCGAATCACTGGTGCCCATAAAAAACTTACCTTCTCCGTTCTCGTTAGCAGGATATAAGGATCGCCAAAAGCCGGGTAAATTCCCCGAATACACATTGGAACTAATGTAGATACGAGAACAGGACAGCGTGGTGGGTAGTGTTTAGGTGGCAATGTCTCGTCACACTGCACATTGAGTTGTTCATATTGTCACGATTGGGACGTTTTATATAACTTGAGTAGCGATAAACAGCTGAAATTGACGTCATACGAAACATCCAGACTAGTACTTCTGGAATGTATCGCCTGCATCCGTGTGTGCGTGTGTATGTGTGTATGTGTGTATGTGTGCCTGCGTTTCTGTAGCGCATTCTCGAGTATGATATGTGTACACGTTCGCTCACAAACTATCATAAATAGATATACGCATCCTGCAGTCCTATTTCCCGTCCACGCCCATTATAGAAAGTCGCCTACGGGAGTTCTCTTGAGGGTGTTAGAAAAAGACAAGTTAACGACCGAAGTCATCGCCGGGTCAGGCCGTTAATGCGACGTAAAACCCGTATTTACATCACCGGAAACCAGACTGGCTATAATAAGATGTTTCCGCAGCTCATATCTACAGTAACGGGCAATGAGCAGCACCACTTGCAGTTTTCAATAACAACTGGGTTTTAAGCTGATTTTTGTAGGAAAGGTTTTTTGATGTCGTGTTATGTGATTATGTTTTAGAAACACGTGTACTTTGTCAGAGCATTAGGAGCGTAATGTAGTGTAACCCTGCAATGTCACACGGATTCCACTGTCTCCACGGTACACTGTTTTTACACGGAGCAATGTGTATTCACGGAGCACTGTGTTTACAAGGAGCACTGTGTATTCACGGAGCATTGTGTTAACAAGGAGCAATGTGTATTCACGGAGCACTGTGTTTACAAGGAGCACTGTATATTCACGGAACACTGTGTTTACAAGGAGCAATGGGTATTCACGGAGCACTGTGTCTTCAGGGAGCATTGTCTTTTAACGGAGGATTGTGTTTTCACGGCGCACTGTGTTTTCAAGGAACATTCTGATTTCAAGGAGCAGTGTGTTTTCACGGAGCATTGTGACTTCACGGAGCGCTGTGTTTTACGGAGCATTGTTATTTCACGGAACACTGTATCTTCACGGAGCATTGTGTTTTCACGGAGCACTGTGTCTTCACGGAGCACTGTGTTTTCACGGAGCACTGTGCCTTCACGGAGCACTGTATTTTTTACGTAGCACTGTGTTTTCACCGAACACCGTGTCTTCACGGAGCATTGTGTTTTCACGGAGCATTGTTACTCCACGGAACACTATTTATTCACGGAGCATTGTGACTCCACGGAACAATGTGTTTTTACGGAGCATGGTGATTTCACGGAGCACTGTGTCTTCACGGAGCACTGTGTTTTCACGGAGCACTGTGTCTTCGGACCATGCAACATGTATTCACGGAGTACTGGATATTTACGGAATATAGTGTCTTCGTGGAGGATTATGTCTTCACGGTGCACCGTGTATTAAAGACGACTTGATTTGAAACTGATCAGCGGAAAGCCTCATGCGATTAATCGTTTCCTTGCCGCACACAACAACATTAACATTTTGTTGCAACTGGGTGACAACGTGGAACGACACATTGTTGAATTGTTGTTCGCTATGTCCAAGTACTTCAGTAACTGACCCACGACTACCGACACCTAAGCAGCGGCGGCGGCAGCGGCAGCGGCAGCGGCAGCGGCAGCGGCAACAGCAATAGCAACTTCTTCATCATTATCATAAGTAGCAGCAGCAGCAACAACAACAACAACAATAGCAAAGGCAGCTGCTGTTGTTTTGTAGCAGCAACACCAACAATACAATTGCCTACATAGCTTTCGTTACTGTTCCGTTTAGAAATAAAGTGTACTTTCATATTCCTGATTAGGTCATGTGATTCACTTAGTATTGTTTCAGCCTACTCGAGAACGCATACAAAGATGTATTGGTGGATCGAGGTCTGTCTTCTTGTCCTCACTTTGTCTTCTGTCTTGGCTCGTGACTCGTGTTACACTCTCGAAAAAGAGGTGTACATTTCGAGGACGAGGACATATGAGTATTCGACCGGAAGGAGTGTGCGTCTGACATGCGCAGCGATGGTGTCGCTACGGAAGTGCGAAGGGATGTGCGAGTCTCAATCAGTGCCGAGCGTCGCATTGTTTCCATGCTCTAAACAGGTTAGTCGTGTTTAGATTGCTAGCCCGCTGATTTACAGCACACAGGCCCGTCCGCACGCACCGAGCGCGCGCACACACGCGCGCATTCACTCGCTTGCTCACCCACTCACTCACTCTCTCTCACACACACATACACGCACGCACGCGCGCGCCCGTCATAGACACGTGTACACGTGAGTCGGTGTGAGTGCAATGAAAACCATTCTGTTCACCCGTTCTGCTTCTTCTGAGCGACTCGCAAACGTGTCTGCAAAGCAACTAACATGCCAAATGTTCAACATGTTAATACATGAACGGCATCAACTTTCATACGCCGTACTTTCAGTAATGGGGGATAATAACGACGTGTTTTGTCTTGATGCGCCTTGATGGATTATTACTTTATTACAGTTCGTGTGTGTGTGGCTAATCAGTTTTGCAGTGAATACGTGCCGCGGCCTGGATAGTACATGATAACGCTGCACCAAGGCCTGAATCGGAAATAATTATGACAACGTAGGTCAATAAATGGTGTTGCGGTTCCACGTGGGACTAAGCCCCCAACATTTTAGGAGGGGGCTGGAGATAGGATTAGCCCTGCAACATTTTGAGCCTCGAAATGTTTTTGGTGAGCTTCAAGGGGACGGGTACAAATTGAGAGCTCAAGGTGTTTTTTTGCCAACCTCGGTTTTTTGGCGAGCTTTACCTTTTTTGTGAACCTCAACAGGGTGCAATTGACGGCTTTTGGGGAGCCTCAAGCCCCAATATTCATCACGCTCTGAAAAAAACAATAGGTTTATGCCCCTACTAAGTACATTCTCACATCAATCAATTACAATGTGCCTCACCAAATATCGCAATGAACTGTCGTTCTGGGGAAAACTGCCGGAATAATTTCGTGGAAAGCGTCGACTGCAAAAAGACTCCCGGAACAAGCCGAAAGGAATCGGAACTGGATCACACATTTATAATCTGTCGGGAAATGGCACTGTGCTGTAGTAAGCTCTGCAGTGCGCCCACGCAACATACATTAATGTATCCTAGTTCATCTGATGACACTACACACGCAAGCAAGCGCGCATGCATGCACGCACACACGCACGCCCACACACACACACACACACGCTGGCACGCACGCACACAGTATTCCATGTCTATTAGCGCAATAATGTTTTTAATAAAATGTTCGAAAACCTACACATCAGACCGACGTATTTAAATGCCGTTTAAAAAAATAGTCTCATGTAAGTTGTCCTTTTTAGAGCTTAAAGGAAATTACATATTTTTAGAAAACATTGTCCTTTTGCATCATGAAATTACAATGGTGTGATCTTGTCCAAATACCATGTCCTTTTGTTGCTTCATTACACATTTTGAATGAGGAACGTACCCTATCGGGTCTTGCTCTTTGTCAAAACAGTCCCATTTTACTTTAATGAAAACGTGTCCTTAGTACGTTACAATGAAAGGGACCACGTTTGGAACATTAGTAGTGCAGTATTGCAGTGCACACCGGTGTGCCGTGACCGAGCTTAACGTGTGCCGCGAAATTAGAAGATAAGTGTCACATTTGCAGAAATAAATTATGAAATAAAGTGATGCTACCAAACAAACAAAAGGGTCACCTTGCTGCTAGATACTCAATCTCATCGGCAAGAACACCAGTTCCTTCGGTTGCTTGGTAAAGCAGACTTGAATCAACATTCCCTTATGAAAGGACACAATTGCGCGAAACGTTATGGTATTGGCGCACGAAGCCACCTACAATGTTAACAGATTAATAGCGAAAGCAAACTATTGCACACCACATCTAAATAACATTTACAACCAGAAGATGTCAAAATGTTGTGTCAAATACCAGAAATATAAACGCCAGAGTTCAAACCACAGAAAAAATCGCTCATTGACAATCAAGTCTCGTCTCTCCTGCATAATTGTTCATAACTTTGGTACTCCCTATTATTTTCACACTGGTTCGTTGGCTTATGAGAATCAACGTCCTGCCAATATCATCGAGCTTATAGAGACACGTCCTACTTCCAGCATTAGTTCAAACTTACCAACTTGATGTAGTATGATTGGGTTAGTGATCCCTTTGTTTCATCCCACAGAAGCATTAGAAAACAATATGAAGGTGCGAGAGGAATTAATATACCCCAAGAGTAACCGAACTCTTGATAACAAAATTATCTGGACGAATTTTGTTTGCTGTTGAGCAATAATGTTTGCTATTCTAACATATCCATGTGATTGTGGCATTGGTGTATAGTTTCGGCTTTCCACAAAGTAGGTATAAGTATACGTTTGTACAATTCGCAACTGTATTAGTAATCAGGAATAACAACAGGTTATGTCACAATAACCTTCATCGAGAACTTGATGTAGTTTTTTAGCACAGATCTTAACATTAAGGTTGTCTTGTTTTGAAAGCAATTAAACCAAAATAGTCTAAAATGTTGTTATTGCATGATTTCCAGAATAGCTGTCGGTCTTGTCAGTCATAGAAGAATGATCTTCGCAAAGCAATTATTGCCACCCAAAGTCCAGTCCATTGCCTTTCGAGATGAATGGATGATAGTGGAATGCCAACCTCGGACAGCATTAAATATATTGCCTCACACGAGGACACGCGCGTGCACCCACAAACACGCAACTGCACAAACACGTAACTACACAGGAACTACAAGGACATTATTCCTGTTGCTTCCACATTGGCTAAACGCCTGCTACATTACTGGCGATACGAAACTAAAATATGGGTATTTCCCAGGAAACGCAACTAGGAATGTGTGCAGATATTTTCGTGGTGTGTTAACTTCTCTTGGAAGGGAAGTACATCAAACGAATTCGCGAGTAATTTTAGAAGCAACAGCCTCATCCCCACTCACAGAGTCACACGTACGCGTGCGCGCGCATGCATATGCACACACACTCGCGCGGTCGCACAAACACGCACACACACACATGTACGCGCGCGCGACTACATCGACTCGCAACTGCACTCGTGCATTTGTCTTTCAACTAAATACATCCTGGCATGGTTTGAATACGTTATAAAAACTTGCGTGTGCTCGGGTTGTGATATTGTATTTCTTTTGTATATCAGGGTATACGTATTGTATATAGTTTCAAATCGCACTGATCCTATCGCTAATTGTCGACAATTGCACACCGCGATACAACGCATGTAGTGGTTGGGCGGAGTAGGCCTACTCTGAGTAGTGCATATCGGTAAGCCTAATCAACGTTGAATATTCCCATGTACCCGGTATTTAAAATTGATATCATCAAGACTCTACATATCTACAAGTACTTAAAAAGGCTCAACGCTCTTTTTATTAATTGTTAAACACTAATTAAATTGTACTGAATTCATTAATATACATACTCATAATTGTTCTGTTGCTGTTTCATATACCATACTATACAGTTGTGTTTATATGATATTTGTTATTATGTTTTTGTATTACTGCACGTTGCGCTAGATATTAATACATTTATTTAAATAAGGGATTACAAGCAAGACTGCTTATCCCCAATATTTATTGGTGATATATGTCACTATGTATGAATTATGCTTAGTATCATCCAGATAATAAACTGTTCGTTTGATACGCTCTTGCAATACGATATTGCGAGCAGTAGCTATACGTTAACAATTATGACCTATTGTAAATGCTCGCAATACTTTCGCAACTCTTTCAAAAGTGTGGCTCTGCAGTTTATTGATATGATTGATTTAATCATTTTTCTTTATTATTATTATTATTTAATATTGACGTATAATACAGTGCGGACAAGGAAAGGTCGACAGCAGTATTATATGCGATATTTTAATGTAAGGCAAACAAACTGTTCAAGTACAGTTGACTCCGCGAATCACGATTAACAGTACCACCCGTTTAGGGGAATCGGATATATTAGCCAGGAATACATTATTGCATATTCTCGGTATATAAAAAGGCACCGGTTTAGCGAATTAGTCGCATAGTATAAGGGGATTACTCCGGCCGGACGTGATTCTGCTAATAATAATATAAACGTATTCTGTTTTATATTGCTAATGTATTTCCAATATGTGTTTATGTATTTGCAATAGACCTACTTCTAGACAAATGCAGTACTACATTACAAGTGTCGGCAGTATTATTAAGTACAGTATTGCGCTTATTCCTCACGGCGTGAGTCTTGCTCGTTGCAGGAATGCAAGTGCTGCAGGGAGTCTCGTCTCGTCGAGAGACACGTGACTCTCGACCAATGCTACCGCGGCAGTGAACTAGTTCCGGGTCAGTTCATCGAGTTGACCATGAAAGAACCAGACGATTGTCGTTGCTTCAGCTGTGGCTAGTATCTGCCGTTGGTCTCTGATGCTTATCTACTCACGACTCTACTAGACGTCGATGATCTACTTAATGCGATGATCGTCTATTTGACGCCGATTATCTCCTACTTGACGTCGATGGTGCACTTGATGTGACGATCTAGACGTCGATGATCTACTACTTGACGTCAGCGATACTTTACTTGAAGCGATGATCTTCTTCTACTCGACGTCAATGATCTTTGATGACACCGATGAACTACTTGATATCGATGAGTTTATTCAATCATACGCGATGACCTTGTATGACGCTTGTACTTCCCGATGTTATGTCACACACACACGCACGCACGCACGCACACACACACACACACTCACACACACACACACACACACACACACACACACACACACACACACACACACACACACACACACACACACACACACACACACACACACACACACACACACACACACATACACACACACACTCTCTCTCTCACGCACACACACACTCTCTCTCTCACGCACACACACACTCTCTCTCTCACGCACACACACACACACACACACACACACACACACACACACACACACACACACACACACACACACACACACACACACACACACACACACACACACACACACACACACACACACACACACACACACACACACACACATATATGTTAGAAAGACAGTGAAGTAGTTTGGGAATGTCTCGAGTTCTAGATGATGTAATCGAATTATAATATTTATGTATTAAAATGTCGCGTATTTGGGTTACAACTGCTTTGTTTGTTAAAAACGAATCATCGAATCGAAATTATACAACATACTTTGCAAGAATTAATTAATAATATTAAAGAACGTAGCCGCTATTCAATGTCACAACTATTGCCGCGTAAGATTGACTGTTAAACAGTTTGCTGACAATTGTCATTCACAATGCGAGTGTTACAAAAATGTCGACTTGCTTCGATCGGCTCCTTCCTCTCGCTCGTCCCCTTGGCTCTCTCCTTCGACTAGCTTCGGCCGGCTTCCTCGCTCTGTTGCCCTTCACCCGTTCTTCTCATTCGTGTAAATTTGCTGCATTCTTTCCATCCTCCTTTCATCCTTCAACTTGCTGCATTGCATTTGGGACGCTCACACGTGTCACATTTAACAAATCAGCGCACTTACACGGCAATTCAACCACTGTGTCCACCTACTGATCAAAGAGAGATGTCCTCTCGTGTTTCTACAGTTTCTTTTTTATACCTATTATAACACAAAAACACATGACCCCCAGGTTAACCAATCGCACATGTAAACACCCTACGCATATAAAAACTTTGTAGTATGTTTTCAAAATTTGTTCGAAACATACGTAATATATATATATATATATATACGATTACAACAGACACGGCACTTAAAAGAAGAAGACGACACATCTACACAAGTCCGATCTAATGTCTGTTGTAGGTGTTGATGACCGTTCACGTGTGATTTAGACGTTAACATGCGCTGTTCAAATGCACAAATATTGCATATATATATATTATATATATATATATATAATACACACACACATATATATATATGTGTGTGTATATCATATGTATATATTATATATAACATATTCGTGCATTTGAACAGCGCATGTTAACGTCTAAACCACATTATATATATATATATATATATATAATATTCGTGCATTTGAACAGCGCGTGTTAACCTTTAAACCTGATGAAAATACCTGTGGACGGTCATCAGCACCTACAACAGACACGGCACCTAGAAGAATAAGACGATACATCTATACAAATCCGATCTAATGTCATTCCTCCCGCTGTTGCGTAAATGTGAAGTTAGATCGCATAATTTTGTCTGCGTGCACCTGGATGTAAACATAATGGCAACGACATAACGTGGACTCTCACTACAAGGACTCCTAGTGTAATAAACATCCGATAAACAGGAATAACTTAGAAATCCCCGCTAACGCATACAGGACACTCTTTTGTGCATTTATTGTTCACATAATTATAAGGAACATCGGATATAAGGACCAGTTTGACCAATACCCGGGAACGAAAGAAACAAGACAGGTTGCACTGATAGAGAAATTGAGAAAATAGCCACAAACAGAGAAGAGTTGAGGACCATTGTCGATGGTCTCTAAAAGGCTATGCTCGCACCGAGCAAACAGACCAAAGTAGCCTAAGTAATTAAATTAATTAAGTTTACCAAGCCGGAACATGTTAGCCGGCGTCCGCAGTTTTCGGAAGAGGTGCAGCTTACTCGAAGCCTCTCGTGTTTCCTGGTTATAAAATTATGTCACGAGGAAGAAAACGTCCCATTCGACATGATGACGGCGGCGTCCTTGTTCAAGCACATATCCTCTTACGAATCGTGGGTCGTCTGGTGGGGCAGACTATCAAAGGTCCTGTCGACCCGGCTGTCACCTGGTGGATGACGACAACGTTCAGGGGTCTAGCGTACAATGGGAGGTGCTTGTTGGCAGTTCTTGTTGAAATTCAGTGAACACATCCATTGATGCACGGGTTGAGGTAGAAATGCCTTTTTATGGTTGGTCTGGTGTGCAAAAGGGGTAATATAAAATCTTTATTGCCGCACAATAAAATGGCAATTGTACAGTTTTTTTCTCCAAATACAGAGATTTATGGAAAGGCTGAAGGTTTAGATGAGGGTTATGGTTATGTTGAAGGTACTTATGACAAGATTGACATGAGATGTATAAATGTATTTGTACGTGGAGTGGTAGCAAATAGCTATCACCCGCGTTGAGGCCGAGTGCCGGCACTGCCAACTGGCGTTCCAAAAACTCGTCAATGGCACAGAGAGACGGTAATTACACCAAGCGATCAAATCATTCATCACTAGCACCGAGAGATGCTAATGCCACTTTAACGAGAATCCATCCTTATTTATTATCTATATATAACTCACTTTTCATAGATATTTGTTGATATTGTTTCAAAATTTATTGGCCTACACATTCAAGCATTTAGTATTTAGCCATGCACATTCAGCATATTATTTATTCCATCAATTTATCGATTTCTGTGATAGTGAATAGGGCCTAAACAACAGATAAATGCTGATATGAAGGGTGTTCTACAAGCCTAGTGGTGAAGGCGTTCCTTGGCAAGAATAGGCAAAAGCAGGGGACGGACATTGCTAACAAAATCATAACTCAAGAACCCATATCCCGATGGTAGCAACCGAGTAGACGTGGGCCATGATGACGTGCAGCGAGACGAAGATGTATGTTTCTAAACATGTCGATAGAGGAGGTCATGCAGTCAGAGCAGAGGAACAAGAAAAAACCTCCGAGTAAATTCGGTAAATGGAGCTGTGAAAACGATGTAACACTGTTTAATCTACTGTGGCCCATACACTGTACCTACCAACTCCTTGATTTTTTGTGTATCTCCCGGTCTCCCGGAATACAGACAAATCTCCCGGACTTTCGGTTAAAATCTCCAACAGCACCCCTCATCCGTCTTCCAATGTCATCATCCGATACAGCGCGACACTACGGGAGGTGTGCTAAACTGCTGAACTTCCCGCGAGAAATCTCCAACAACACCCTCCCCGTCTTCCAATGTCAAGATCCGAGACAGCGAGATAAGGGAAGCGTGCTTAACCGCTGATGAATCTCCAGGAATTAAAAAACGTTGGCAGGTACGATGCACATAGTTCGATGGCGATGCTGCGAACAAGTCCAACAAGATGGTGTGTGGCACATTGCAGTTACTGCTGTATCCGAATGTATAGATGTCCTTCATTAGAATAGGGATGTCAACAGACGGCGCCGCTAATTCAGTCGGACGAGAATCCGTTAAGATTTTGCCGACTTTCAACTTGTTTCCACGTAACAACGCATTGGTCATAATTTTTTCTTTTGAGTAAAAATACATTAACATCATTACTATTTTTTTCAGATTATTGATTTCGCTGCAACTTGAAACGGTTATTACATAAGCGTGCTTTGAAGCTGCTACCCGTCGTGTGATTTGCGTTTGATCGTTTTGACGCGGCCCGGCTTCGCGTTTAGGGGCACTCACTTCAACGAAAAATGGGCACATGAGCTCGACATCTGACATATTAATGTGATACATCAAATTAAAGGTAATATGATAAACTATTTATATCTACAACGACATTTTAGGGAGTTTAGTGTAATATTGTGAAAAAAATACAACGACAACCACTAATGTTTCGTTACCATACTTGTGAAAATGTAAGTTTGATGTCGTTTTGCCAAGATAATCTATTACATTTCTATTTTTAAAATACGTAAAGAAAAGCACCAATGTTGGTCCAGCCCATGTGTCCCTAGAGCTTAGAAGACACCCAGCCTCCAATTTCGAACGTTCGGATGTTTCCGTGAGCGGCTTCGGCAATATCCGTCGGCTACTGTTTGTCAGCATTACGTGATGATTAGCAGAGGGCAGCACCAGATCACGGTTTTTTTCGTTTAGGGGTACACATTTCCCCAAAAAATTGTACGTGAGACCACCATCCATTTTTTGTTACAAGTTAAAGCTAATGTAATATATTTATGACATCTTGAATTGAATTGCTAGCAGTTTCTTGTAACATTATGCAATACTATAATAAATGTGTTCTGACATGTTCTGTTTTAGCAGACTCATTTATACATGTATATTACTCAGTATTCTTGCCAGGAAGTGTGATTCTATTAATATGAAATTTTATTGTTCAGCTTCGAACAATGGTATAATAGTAGTTAGTCAGGTTGTTCAGCGCAGGCAGTTGGCGCGGCGCAGTGCAAAAAGTACCGAGTGGCGCCACCTGTCGGATAGGCCGTGAACAAAAATAGCGACACCTGGTGTTTTTTTTTAAAATAGCGCCACATGGCGGATTTTTGGTGACCTAAATTCCCCTGGCGGAATTTTTATTAACTCTAATAGCGCCACCTGACGGAATTTGTATCAACTCAATATAGGGACCAAAGTTCAATACTGTCAAAATTCGTGCTTCTTAGTTCGACCAATAGCGCCGCCTGGCGGTTTTTTTGGGAACTACATTTCCCCTATTGGATAAGTCGTGAACTAAATACGGGTCCTGTCTAAATTGGTGCGTCTTATTTATGAAATTTGGCGCCCCTTGGTGGAAAGGTTACGAACTGAAAGAGAAGTACAAATAACTCCCCCTGACGGATGTCAGTGACCCAATTATCGATACTGCTTAAATTCGTTTCTTGTTTATTTTTTTATTATAAAAATAGGTAAAAGACGTCATTAAATAGGTCATTGCGCATGCGCAATGGTGTCGTTTCTTATATGTTATAGGTTGTGGACCAATTTTCAGGTATAGCGCCCCCGTTTCACCGTAGCCTATACATTTACAACTATAAAATATGTCCAAACCTGACGAATCGGTAGAGAACTAGTAAAATAAGTCAAATTATGTCATTTCTGGTTACCATACAGATCTACGACCTTCCCCTCACCCTGTTTGTACATTTTTGCCTATCAATATCTCTTATTACCAGCATTCGTCGACTGCTTCCTATATTAACAAATAGGTGTTTGTCAATTTTTGTGTACTATTTCGTCTCTGTCATCAGCTCCGGCAATCAAACCAAACATCAATGATCCACTCTACAGTCGGTACCTATAATGTCTACTCTGAAGTCCGTGTTCGTTCGGCACGCCCACGTGACCTTTATGTTCCGTCGAACTGTTATAAAAGGCCTGCGTCTGTTTTTTGTGGTCATTGTATCTTACATTTTGGAAGATGAACGACTAGTGATAACGGTCGACAAGAGAGTTTGCTACCGAAGGCGCAGCCTGCTCCGGCCACGGGCCCACTCGATCTCTCGACCCCGTCAATCAACCTGGACCAACAGTCAACGGCCAGTTCATCGGCGAGTTCGACGACCAAACCAATTTCGTCTGTGTCATCAGCTTCGTCAACCAACCCAACCATCAACCTGACATCGGCACCTCCGACGAAGTGTCGGAAGCTTTTGCCTCGTTACACCTGTTGCATGTATGGCATGTGTGGCGGTACCTTCAGTTGTAAAGGGAGTTGGCACGTTCATGTGAAGCATGGCTACTGCGAACGAAACCAAGATAAACAGCGGCGATGTAAAGAACAACTTGAAGAGATAATAGTAAGCTTCAACTACTCATAGTGTTCAAATGGTATTCATGTCATTTTGTTAAAAAAAATTATAAAGAACGTAATATTAAATTTTTTCTTATACATACCAGTTGACCATTCATTATTAAGCTCATCTCGTCACTGTTTCAGCGACAAGAAAAGGAGCGCATTGCTGCAGCCGTCGCTACTTCTGCCTCTCCTCCTGCCATCGTGGTAAATATCGTCCCGCCAAGTGACTCAAGCTGCTGAACACACCCTAGTAGTGCAAGGAGAGACGATGCATCTTTAGGTTGTTGGTCCAGTGCGAGACGTACATGGTTGCCTGTTTGCAAACTGGTTTGAACTGGTATTCGCTGTGCAAGTCTGAGCTACTCTACAGTCCGTGGATATGTACTTTCTACTCTGCAGTCCGTGCTCGTTCGGCACGCCCACGTGACTTTTCGGCACATTCACTAACTATATAAGCGCGGTGTTTTGTCAATCGGACCGTCATTCGTATCACGACGACACCATGGCTAACATCATGTTGAAAACACCGAACTACCACACTCCTGCGGCCTTCAGCGACAGCGTCGTAGACGAACCGTGTTGCCGACCGTTCGTGGCATCTGGCAGCCGATCACAGTCATCTTCTGTCAACTGACCATCATCACCGTTGTACCACGATAGTACTATGGCTAACGTCATTCTCAAAACACCCAACTACCATGCACCTGCAGCCTTCAGCGACAGCGATGTAGACGAGCCATCTAGCCGACCGTTCGAAGCATTTGTCAGCCGTCCACATTCATCGTCTGTCAACCAACCAGTCGTTCCGTCATGCCTCTACGCACCGGAACCGGAACCTCGACCCGAACTGGAGGTCGCTGTGAAACCGAAATGAGTTGAATTTTCAGGGGCCGACTCGCCCTTGTCAAACCTTTACCCATGCAGGGTCGAAGCATTCGGTCGGATCTTTAATTCGGTCGAGCATGCCTATCAATACAGGAAGGCATTGTATCACGGCGACGTCGAATGCGCAGAGCGCATCAAAGCTGCGAAGCATGCGCACTTGGCAAAATGAAAAAGCAAACAGATTGGAGAGACGAGATCTGGTTGGAACGATGTCCGTGTTCACTGGATGCGACATTTGCTCCTCGCAAAGTTCAAGGCGTCAAAGGATTTGAGAGCCGTATTGCTGGCAACCGGAAATGCTGAACTGGTGGAGCGTGTACCATCGAAAGAGGGCTTTTAGGGACTTGGACGTGGCTACAAAAATGGTCGAAACACTCTCGGAAAACTATTGTGCAGTGTCCGCAACAATTACTTGAGGTTGTAGATACTGCGTTGTGTAATGTCGACAGTTCATTGGAAGAATCTTTGTCATAGCAGTGATGAAACAATGTTCAGTCTCTGGTTCTTGCAGTTATTGAGCGTGACATGTAAATACGTTTCTGTTGTACACGAATAAAATGTGCAAACCTCATCTTGTGTCTTTTTCATAGTGTAATGCAAAGCATATGTTGGGAACCTTACTAATAGCCTTACACAAACAGACAAAGTCGACCTCTTTGAGGGACAAGAAACTCGGAATAGACGGGTTACTGCGACAACGGACGAGATATTGCACGAGACTACAGACGAGATATCGCACGAGACGGCGGACGAGACACCACATGAGAGTACGGACGAGTCAAGAGACGAGACAAGAGACGAGACAACGGTCGAGATAGCAGTCGCAGGTAAATTCAGGCAATCGACCAAGATTTCAGGCAAATTCAGGCAATCGACCAAGATTTCAGGCAAATTCAGGCAATCGACCAAGATTTCAGGAAAATTCACGCAATCGACCAAGATTTCAGGCAAAATCACGCAATCGACCAACATTTCAGGCAAAATCAGGCAAACTCACGTTGATACACAGAGATTTCCATGTACCAGTGCGTAACATTCGTGGTTCATTTCGTAGTTTGCATTTGAACAATAAACACCTCCATCATGAGCTTATCGACTGTTCTACTGGCTGCCAACAAGTCCACACCATCACCATCGCGGGTGGCCTTCCAGTGCCCAGATAGCAAGAGGCATTTCACACGTCGGGATAACTGGAAACAACACATTGCCCACAGTCGCTGTAGGCCATCGACAAACACTACGTCGACAGGTACTACATTGTTCAATTCACTTGTTCCGGCGCCCACTACGACACCTGTGTCTTTGGCCCCAGCAACAAGCTCGACATTCATGTCTCCAACTCAGGTGCCCATTATGTCACCTGTGTCTCTGGCCCCAGCAATGAGCTCGACATTCCTATATCCATCTCAGGTGACCATGGAAAACACAAAGAAGATGGCCCTGGTCGATCCCTGTATTTTGGAAAACATTCAACCACAACGTCCTTCTCCGGCTAATCCTATCGAAAGTGTCTTGCAACGACACGACAATTAAATGCTAGACATATTAGAACGAAGCGATATACACGAGAGGGAAAAGGTTGTGTTGTATAACCAGGTGTTGAATCAGTACAACGATCTTTCCGACAAACGTATGCAAGAACCTCTGCGTGTGGTCATCGAAAAATGTCCCAGTGAAGAGAAAAACAAAGTACAACCTGCTAACGAAAATGAAATCATCGAAAATAAGAACATCGAAAAGGAAATCATCGACAGCGTTCCAAAAACTATGAAGCAGAAAGCACGGCGACTCCTAGATAAAATGAAAGGTGCCGTAAGTTGGAACGATCGTGGCGAGATGATGCACAGAAACAAGGTGGTTTCCGGAAGTAATATCGTGGACTTCGTCAATGACGTGCTGAGAAAACGGAAGTCGTTTGAACTAGTGGGATGGGAAACCTTCGCTCGTGGTCTCAAGGACGTCAACACGCCAATGGATTTTGTTGGGAACTGAGATCGTTGGCTTTACATGCAGACAGCGTCAGTGGACGACGACATATCAAAGTAAACCAGCATTTCATTTGACAGCGATCGTCATCGGAATCGTAGACGACCTGCATCATCGCGGCGCGCAGCTCATTCGACGACACCTTTGCAAATCACGCGTTGGGAACCAAATTAGTATTACCGATTTGCGACAAAAACAGGTTCGCGTGGGACACACAATCCACAGGAACAGTGTTCAAGAGAGATCATATGGGGAATATTAAAATAAAATCGTGTTTATGCTATGGATGAGTGTGTTTGTTTGTTTTTAGTTTTCATAGTCATCAAGACACAACTAACTTTTCCTCATTTCACTGACAACAACGTTGCTCAAACGAAACACTAAACTTAGCCCAACACGTTGCACGAATTAGAACATAGGAGGTTGTCCCCATGTTAAAGGATAGGAAGTTTCCCCATGTTAAAGGATAGGCCGTTTTCTCCATGTTAAAGGATAGGAAGTTTCCCCATGTTAAAGGATAGGCCGTTTTCTCCATGTTAAAGGATAGGAAGTTTCCCCATGTTAAAGTATAGGCTATTTTCTCCATGTTAAAGGATAGGAAGTTTCCCTATGCTAAAAGATAGGAGCTATTATCGTAAAGATATACAACATCATTTCGAGTTGGAGGTATCAATTTACCCCAAATTTGGCCTCTGAAAACTGTCCTACCAATTTTCTTCATGTTAAAGGATGGGAAATATTGCGTGTCTGAATAAAAAATTCACAAACGCACATATGGTGTCGACTTTTTTATTGCTTAATTAAGGTAATACAAGAACGTGCATGCCAACATTACATGCAAACATTACATGACACTCTTAACAAAATCGAAAACACGACAGTCATTGTTCACTAAAATGTTCCCGAAAGTGTTCACAAACGTCTTCGTGGGTACGCCTCGACTTCGGTGCAGCAAGTACACGACACTGTATTGTCCACACACGTTAGACAGCGGGCTTTGAAGCGTTCTCTTGTTGAAAGTCCAAGTCACGCAGTTGCTCTGTAGAAAATCCACGAATTCGTCGTGTCGACGTGGCAAACCGTAGGAGTCGAAATATTCTCCACGTCCGTCTTTTGCAATAAACATGCACATCCAATGTTGACCCGGTTCATTGCTCGAATGAGTGTTGCACACGAAAGCTGCCGGATAGGTCATCATAGGAGTAGTGGGTAACCCGTCTTTAGGTAGTACGCCTCGAACAACGGTCCTAGTGTAAGCATCCGCCGCAAGGAGTCTTTCTATCTGTGACGTATCCATCAGTAATCGTAGACGACGTTTCTGTTGCGGTCAATCTCCAAAACCGTCTCGAATTCCCCGTAGACGACGACGCTGATCGTTTGGTCGAGAGGTTGATTAAAGTGCATCTCGACTCGTAGGTTGCCTTTATGTACCAAATTGAAATGGAGACCGTCACAACAATCTGGTGTGATTTCAAACGCAAACAGGGTGTATCCTTTGCCAAACTCGTCCCGACTGATGTTGTTTCCCTCGTCTTGAGACATCTTTCCCGTTCCAGCAAATAGATTACTGTAACTTCTCACGCAGGAACCATCGTTGAAATTAGGCTGGAGTGGTTTCGCCGGAACTTGTTGCCCGTCGACGTACATTGCAAGAAAGTTCAAGTTGTTGTGCTTTACGTGGAACGGATTCTTGGCGAATGTTCCATTGTAAGCGTCGTTGTCTACACAACACAAGATTAGTCTCTTGGGTAAGACACCCAAATAAACGTTTTCGTGAGTGTGCGACATGGCGCCTCGCGGTATGGAAAATACCTTGCAATCGACTCTTCGCAATGGATACTTGGCCGTTCCCTTTTGTAGCGCTTTGATGTGGCCCATCTGTACGGCACGATTCAGTTTGGCTTTTCGTGGAAACAAAATTGCTTCGACTATGCGTACCTTGTAATCGGCATTGTCACCACCAGCAGCCATGAGTGCAAAAGCATCCTTGCTCTGTACTAGTAGAATGTTCACGTCGACGCCGATTAATAGATAGGGGTCTTGGAAGAAGAGGTTGACGTGTAGACGACCCATCATGTCGACGATTCGACTACGGGAAATATAGGTCTTTCTTTTTTGCAGACCCTTGTTTGCGTCGTCGGTGGCATCCATGTGTTCAGCCGTGTCTTTGTACCACAAAGCAGCAGTCAGTTGACTGTTCTTCGCTCCATGACTCAGTAACGTTTCTATGTACGCTCAATAAGGATAGGTATTCGTTGAAGGTGTGATGAGGGTACCGTTCAAAGACACAAGTGCAAGAAAGTAGTTCCGGTTCCCATGTTAAAAGGTAGGGAAATACCCGGATGTTGTAAGATTTTGCTTTTGCACCGCGCCGCGCCAATCCAATTTGGACCCATTTCGCATAGGTCTAAATGGGGTAAGTTGCACTTTGAAAATAGGGCAAAACGTCAATTCGATTTATCGTAAATGTATACGACAACGTGTTGAGGTCTAGGTTCCAATTTACCCCTAGACTTTGTCCTTCAAACCCCATGTTAAAACATTTACCTATATTTTTATTTTTCGATTGATCACAAACCTGTCGTCCTACTTCTGAAAACAAATGAGCCAGCCAACATGCCACCGCTAATCCAACGATTTCGTCTGAGAATAGTGCGATACAACCCGGAATTCGCACACATACTACGAAAGCATCAGACGACACCTGACGCATTATCTCGTTTTACAGTTATTGTTTTTTTTCTCGGACCATCTTGTCAAATGGTCCTGACTTTTTTTTATTACATCGCCTTTTTTTCATTGTATTTTTTTCTAAACATAATCTGTTTTTTTTCTATTTCTGACACTTTATGTAGCTACTTATCATGCACCTCTTTAGCTTTACATGAACAAAATACAAATATTATTAAACAAAATCTAGTAACTCAAACACTAAAGGCACACACTCTTACTGAAACATTATTGCACACTGAAAATATGTTGATCTTATTACAATTTAAAAATATACTGAAATGATCACTGACGAAACTTTTCTCCAATTTACAGGTGGTATTACAAATAATTGTCTAAATAATATTCTAAACATCAGTAATACTGTTGATGAAAATAATGAATTGCCAACAATACGCCGATCGTCATATTATGATTTTGAAAAATTTCATTTGTTAGTTCAAAACAATAATAAACATTTCAGTATCCTAAGCTCAAATATACAGTCCATTAATGCAAAGTTTAGTGAGCTCGAGGCATTTGTAAATGACCTGTCTTCCTTTAATTTTAAATTTAGCATAATATGTCTCCAAGAGAGCTGGATATCTGATAATGATGACTTATCACTAATTCAATTAAATGGATATGACTGTATATCCCAAGGAAAAAGTTGCAGCACCAAAGGGGGATTATTAATGTATGTAGATAAACACTTTAATTATGAAGTAAAGATGAAATTAAATATGTATGAGCAATGGGAGGGACAAATAATACAAATAAATGGAGGAGGCTTATCGCAGACAGTCACTATAGGAAATATATACCGATCTCCAAGGCCTTTAACTGAAAACTATAACGAATTTATAAATGAATTTACAATGGTCATATCATCTATGCAACATCATCAAAACAACAACCTTATTCTTGCAGGGGACTACAATATAAATATGTTAAAAATAAACGAACAACAACACTGTAGCACTTTCTTTGACATGTTAACCTCATTTAGTCTCTTCCCCCAAATTACTCTTCCTACGAGGTTCACAACATATACTGGTACACTTATTGATAATTTTTTTTGTAATTTAACAAAGCATATTTTGCAAAGTACAGCAGGAATATTAATAAAAAAAATTGTCTGATCATCAACCATACTTTATGCTTATGAACACTGCTCTAAAAGAGGAACATACTACAAAATTTATACGAGTTAATGTACAAAATACAGAGGCTATGTTAAAAGTCAGAAATGATATAATCTCTTCTGAAATACATAAAAAATTAGATACAAGTTCAAATGCTGATCCAAACCATAATTATAACATTATTATTAATGAAATAAATCAAGCTAAAAATAAATATATGACTAGCAAATTAGTGAAATTTAATAAATATAAACATAAAAAATCTACATGGATAACTCAAGGCTTGCTAACCTCAATACGATACAGAGACAAACTTTACAAACAATTAAAAATCACAAACCCTGAATCTTCTGAATATGGCGTATTATTGATTAATCTGAAAACATACAATAGTATTTTGAAAAGAAGTTTTCGCAAAGCAAAGCAATCATATTTTGACAAATGTTTTAATCAATTTAAATTTGATATAAAAAACACTTGGAAAACCATCAATGAAATCCTGTCTAAACATAAAATTAATAAATCATTTCCAAAATATTTTAAAGAATCCGATTCTATTGTGGCAGACAAACTAGAAATTGCAAATAAATTCAATACATTATTTACCAATATAGGTAGTAACCTGGCTAATGATATTAAATACAAAGGCATTCATGATCATTCATATTATTTAAACAATATAGTAAACTGTAATTTTACATTTAAATACGTTGAAGAAGATACCATAAAGAAAACAATAATTAATCTACCCAACAAAAGTAGCTGTGGATGTGATGGTCTCTCAGCCAAACTGCTAAAAATGCTTGAACCTGCACTAACCAAATCTTTAACTTTATTAATAAATCAAGTATTAACCATGGGAATATTCCCTGATAAATTAAAAATTGCTAAGGTAATTCCAATTTATAAAAAAGGTGAGCCAGCAGTGTTCAAAAATTATAGACCCATATCTCTTCTACCAGCTATTTCAAAAGTACTTGAAAACATTATTTTTGACCAATTATTATCTTATTTAAAAGACTCTAAGCTTTTGTTTGACCATCAGTATGGATTCCGACCTAAACATTCAACTGAATACGCAGCACTAGAATTAATAGATAGAATAATAACCAAACTGGATAAGGATGAAATACCCATTAATATTTACCTAGATCTTTCCAAAGCCTTTGATACCATTGACCATTTAATTTTAATTGACAAATTGAAATATTATGGTATACATGGAACAAATCTGAACTTATTCAGCAGTTACCTAACAAATCGTAAACAATATACGGAAATTGACAATACAAAATCAAAAATTGTATCAATAACAACAGGTGTACCACAAGGTTCAATCTTAGGACCCCTGTTATTCATCATATATATCAATGATTTTGCAAAAGCCAGTAACATTTTTAATTTCATAATTTATGCTGATGATACAACTCTATCAAGTACACTAAACACTTTCAGCGATAACATACATGACGAAAATTTAGAATCTTTAATAAATGAAGAACTTTTAAAAATAAATGAATGGCTCAAAATAAATAAATTATCGCTAAACATAGCAAAATCGAAATACATGACATTTCAAAAGGCAAAGAAAAATATACAGACACTTACTCTGAAGATAGACAATGTAAATATTGAACAAGTCAAAGAATTTAATTTTTTGGGTTTAATTATAGATACAAATTTAAACTGGAAAAAGCACACTGAAAAAATTGCAAATGCTTGTTCTAAAAAAATTGGCGTATTAAATAAATTTAAACATGTGTTACCTCTTCATATTAAAATAATATTATATAATTCTTTAATAGTGCCACACATTAATTATTGCATCATGGCGTGGGGCTTTCAATCAAATAGAATAATAAAACTTCAAAAAAAAGCCATGAGAATTATTACCTTAAGTAATTATACTTCCCACACAGAACCACTTCACAAAAAACTCAACTTGTTAAAAGTAGACGACATCCTTAAATTACAACAATTAAAATTTTATTATAAATATTTACACAATGACTTACCAGTTTATTTACAAAACTGGAGGATAATGTTTAACTATGAGGTACATAATCATGATACAAGAGTCAGGAATAAAATATACACTTATAAAATTAAACATGAATTTGCTAAAAAATGTCTTAGGCATAATTTGCCACTTTTACTAAATAACATTCCTGATATTGTCAAAGAAAAGCTTAGCACACACAGTTCACAAGGATTTGCCAAGTATGTTAAACTTTATTTTTTACAAAACTATCAAGTAACATGCACCAGGCAAAACTGCTACATATGTATGCAAAATTAAGAACTGACAACCACCTGTCAACTTGATACAATACAAAACAGTGCCTAAACGACAAACACAACAATCATGTAAGCTTGCTCACACTACACACATATTATGTTTTTTTGTTATTTGTTTTTTTTCTTCTTCTTTTTCTGGAAGAATTTTATTAGGTGATCTATTGATTCAGTTAAAGTTTTATTGGAAAAGGTGGCTCCTCGATAGCGACTACTATAGTCTTAGAGGAGTCTCCTGACCCTAACTTTTCGTTATTTAAAAGGTTATATATTTGTAAAATTTAATTTTTTTAAATGAATTTTGTATGTATTATTTGAAATGGGTCAAATAAAAGAAAATTCTTCTTCTTCTTCTTCTTCTTCTTCTCGCGCTCCTGTCAACTTCCCAGAGCAGAACAGACCGCCATCATGTTTATGGAAGAGGTAGTGTTACGCGAAACACACAGTAACCATACTTCCAGCTACGGAGAAACATCTAGATGATATTCGAGCAGCACAGAAAGCAGATGCTGAGTGTCTCGGATTAGCGAGTTCTCCGTACACTAGATGGCTCAGGTCTAGTAGGGTTCTTATATGATAAGGTCAACGCATATGAAACGGAGCGGTTATCGTGTACAAGCAACAAAGAACGAGGACAATTTAATAAACTTGATTGCATGATATCTTCCTTTGGGTAAGTATCACGGATAACGAAGATGAAAAGAATTAAAGAAATCCCGTAACCTAAATCTTAAAGAAAATATAAACATTAACAATGAATCCCTGAACCTATCTAAAAAAGTAAAGTTTCAATGAATCTTTCAGTTACCCAAATTCCATTCCTTCCTAAAGTGGATTGTTCCACTACCCGACCAAACATTAGGCGCCAAGTGTAATCTAACAAGAAATATCATTATATATGCCGCCGATCACTGTGAATTCTCGAGTCGCGTCCGTGCTACGTTCGAGTTGTCTCGCTCGGTCGCAAACGATTGAGATGTCGGTCGAATGTGTTTGCGCGAATGATGACGTCGGGCAGTGGACGCTTGCCGCCGGCCCCTGCGAATTCTCGAGTCGCGTCCATGATACGTTCGAGTTGTCTCGCTCGGTCGCAAACGATTGAGACATCAGTCGAATGCGTTCGCGCGAATGACGACGCTGGGCAGTAGACGCTTTTGCCGCCGGCCGCTGCGAATTCATGAGTCGCTTACGGTCACGCTGTCGGACGACGTTGCTGCTTGATCGCCGTTCGTGGTTGGTGGGCACTCCCCTTATCACGCCCGAGCTGAGGTGAGCGCGTCGCTGCTGTACCGGAAAGTTTTCTTTATTATACCGCTGTCGTGGCGGCATGGGTTCTTCGAAGCTTGAACAGTCACTCTGAACGCTGATTATCGTACACACCAATTTTTGGGAATGTAAGTTATGTAACCTACGTTAACGATTCCCACCACGCTTCACGACTTGATTTGCCATTCTGAGAATGCTGCCAAGAGAAATTGTCTTGGCAGCAGGGTAACCTGTGTCGTTCAACCCTGGATCTGCTCCAGTCCTTCGCCAGCGTCCAGATGGCGAAATGCGTACGACAGACGTTTATATATGCGGACCTATTTACACATCATATGACCGGTTTCCATAATTTCCATTGGCTACTACAATAATACAATTCAAGTTACGCATTGCGCAACACCAATCTGCCTACCTATACTGGCCTGACCTTCCTCATTTACCAAATTAAATCCCAGGAAAGGAGATTTAAATACACAAAACATAGCAGAAATGCTACACCGAGTGCGAACAAGTCAAAACATTTTGCACTCGAGGATAGCCAGCTTACATGCCACGTCTGCCGCTGATGCAACCGTACTGGGAGAACAGGAGCCATCTCGCGGTAGTCGATGATCTCCTACTGTATGACGAACGCATCGTGATTCCGAGTGCTACGCGTTTAGATATACTACACTGCATACACCAAGGCCATCTCGGTATTACGAAATGTCACGCTAGGGCTCGGTGTGGTGGCCAGGATTGTCCAACTGCATAGAAGACCTGGTTACTAAGTCTCAACGTGTGCAAAAGATCATCGACAAAGTTTCCAAATCCTAAAAAGTCCTAGGCATGATTAAAGAACTCTTGGCCCATCTGAAAACCCGACGTCAAAGAAATAGCTTATAACATCCTAATCCGGTCAAAACTCGAGTATGCATCTCCCATATGGAACCCACACACTGCCACCCTTAAAAAAATACAACACTGCTGCCAGATTTGTTTAAAATGATCATAGATTCCAAACCAACTCAGCAGACGTAGTAACCACCCTTGGATGGCCAACTCTTGAACGACGACGCATTATCAAACAAGCCATGACATTTTATAAAATTTTAATCAACATTATCAAGATCAACCCCCGCCAGGCCTTTTAACACAGTCAAGAAACCATGGTCACTGTGTAGCCCCTAGGTGCCCCATTAATGCAGCTGTTTTCTCCTTCTACCCCAGAACAATCCGTATAAGGAACATGATCCAAACACAAATTACAGAACTAGAAAGCCCCATTGCTTTTCGAACAGCTATCATGAACTGTCCATTTAGCACACCCAATCACCTTAACTGCCTTTTAAATAATTTGTTAGTTTAAACAACCCACAGTGCATGTGCATAAACACCACAAACACATGCATTAGCCCAAGATTGGCCTGTTTAGAGTACCCGACCTAAGACCGTTTCGGTTCCAGGATAAACAATACACAACATTTGATTGTGCATAGCCAAAATGGCGGATCACCTTGACGACTGGATACCAAATAAGAGCAATGACGTACGACTGATGACCTCAATGCCGCGGCCCCGACAAATTAGCGGCTTGACAGGGCTTGATGTTGGGCGACTCGAAGGGCTGATCGGTAGATTTACGACTACTATTATTGGATAATCCTAATGTTGATGACTCACTGGCAAACATATCCCTTCAAAGTAGCTTATTATATATTTATAGCATGGATTAGGAGTTTGGACGTTGGTCCTGAAAATGTGTGTGGGTAGGGGTCAGTCTGAACAAGACTTATGAAAATATACTGTGGTTTCTAATTATTCACGTCGTAAGGAGCCACTGTTGGCTATGGTTTACGACGGGGTGGGTGCGTATGGCGTTATTGAGTGTTTGAGCCACAGGATAGGCGACTGAAATCGTTTATGGTCTCAGCCTGGACCTGCGACTCGTTTAACTTATTCCAGTCTACTATTGTCTTTACAAAGTATGAGTTTTTGAATTGGTCGGTGTGGGATGCTGGTACTGTATAGCACCTGGTGTTGTACAAAGTTTGAAGATACGTGATCTAGGAAATGTTGGGTTGGATGCGTCTTTTATTTATTCTTTGGGGCCGAAAGTATGTTTCTGCGGGGTTGGCTGGGATAGATCCCTCAGCTATTTTGTACATGAATTTAACTCGTAGGTCCCGACGTCTGCTTTGTAGGGTATTGAGTTTTAGGTATATTAATATGTTTGTGATCGATCCTTCATGTCTGGAGTGGTAGTCGCCGGTAATGAAGCGAGCAGCGCGGTGTTGTATACGTTCTAGTTTATTTATGTCCCCCTGATGGTATGGGTCCCACACTATGTAAAATACCATGGTGTTTTGAAAAAAGTAAAACATGATGGTAAAATACGATGGTATTCAATATGATAACATTTCATGGAATACCACGGTGGTTTGAAACATGTAAATGTACCAGTTTACCATGTTTTACCACGGTATACAGGTGACGTATATTTTTATCGTCTCAAGACGTGGTATGCGGGGGCTTCACGAAACGCAGTGGAGATGAGATGTAGCAGTTCTACTTTCTAATGAGGAGCTGGCCTGGAGTCACATGGCAAGTCGTACAGAACTGAAGTTTGCGGACCTTTGGAATGAAGACTGTGAAGCACGCCTATATGTTTTTGCAAGAATACGTTATGACAATTGTGATACAACTGTGTTAGTTGATTTATTAAAGAAACGAAAACACTTTTCGTAATCACTGTCTTAAAACAAACAACAAATGACCATCAAAATAACACCACCATATGATACTAGAAGACAGGAAGACTCAATTGATAATGATAACAAACACAGTACAATGTACAATAAAATTGTGATAGCTAATTTATTAATGAAATATACCTTTTTTGTAATTTAGTTTGAACAACAACATAGTCAAACTTGATCTGCATGAAGTACTTGATGACTTAGTGGCCATTCTACAAGGGACATTCAACATCCCCCATCGTAACATAGACAGACTTGATCTGCGTGAAGTGTTCGATGACTAATAGCCACTCTATAATGGACCGTTCATGTATCCCATCTCAACATACATGGACTTGATCTGTGTGAAATATCCATTGACTTTATGGCCGTTCTACAAGGGATGATTTCGATTTATGTCTTCCATCTCAACACAGACGGAGTAGATCTGTATGTAGTATCCATTAACTTAATGGCCATTCTACAAGGGACAATCGACGTCTCCCATTTCAACGTAGATAGACTTGATCTGCGTGAAGTACTCGATGACAGCACGACCATTCTCACGGCCAATGCCCGACTTCTTGTAACCACCAAATGGAAGTTCTGAGGGGTAGACATTGTAATTGTTGACATAGATTACCCCAGCTTCTACTTCACTTGCGACACGAAACGCCCGACCCAGGTCCCTGCAACATAGACATATGTACATGTAATAACAAGTTGGAAGTGGAACCTCATATTTGAACTGTTTGTCTGTGGGCGTTTACTATGTACAACAAATATTTCTGTATGTCCCAAGATATCAATTAACCATTCCAAATGCAACCGATCTACGAAATATTTGGTTGCAGTTGCACGTGTATACGAGGATCACCCAATGGGAATCATTACAACACAATAGTGGTAAAAAAGAAAGGCTCCACCCCTGGCTGTGTTCACATGCAAATATACTGGTGTAAGATTTCTGCAACATTCTTAAAATTTTTCCAACCTGGCAAAACGAAATTATTTACTACACGACCACATCATAGAAGCTATATACTTTATTATAAGAAGAATCCAGATAATGACGTTCACAAAATGACGACAATAATATGAAAACAGTGAATTTAAATGTATTGCATTTCCTTACTTTGTAAATATGAAAAACATACGAAAAGCACGAATTTCAATATATTGCAATTTTCTTACTTTGTAAATACTCCACCAGCCAATCCAAATTCGGTATCGTTCGCTCTGCGGATCACTTCCTCTTCCGTGTTGAACTCAAAGACGGTTGCCACCGAGCCAAACACCTCCTCGCGTGCTATTGTCGTGTGGTCGCCCGCATTCGTTAGGATGCACGGACTGATGTAAACACCACCCGACAACTCATTGTCAAACTTCACCACCTCACCACCACACACTACTCTTGCCCCCTGCAAGCACACACAATGTAACGTCAACCCTCCGTGGTTGGGGCGCTATTAATTACTTGATTATGATTACTGAAACACAGAAGATTATGATTGCTTGATCTAGAACATTTTCAATTATGATCACATCACACACAGTAAAATTTGTCTCCATTATGATGACATGACACACAACAATTATCATATGGCTGAGAACACTTTCAATTATGATTACATGACTCAGAATATTTTTATTTATAATTACATGACCGAAATCATGTTTTAGTATGATTGCAGGTCTAGAACATGTTCAACTACGATCATGACCAGAACATTAAAAAAATGGGCCAAGTTGCCCTGACGTCCTTTGGACTAATACGTCTATATGTGACCCTGGTTGACGAAATGAGTGACAAGTCGGAAAAATTGTAACATTGTTTTCTTACATCCTTGTAAAGGTTTGGTAGGGTGCTTTACACGGTTTCAAAAATTATGACTGCTACAAAAATTGGCGAAGTTATGGAGCATTGAACATGGTAGGGGTCAAAAAGTGAAAATGAAGAAAACGGCTGTTGAAGTTTTACATTATATATGCAAATGGATTGCGTGGAAATATTACATGCACAACATTCAAATGTGGCACACAGTATGTAATATGTATGTTATGTTGCAATGATACACTGGAAGTACAAATGTGCTGCTACAAAGACTTATCAAGTTATGCCAGATTATGTCTTCATGTGTAAAACTAAGAGGACAGATTATTTGAGAGCAAAAGGTAGACTCACTGTTTGACACAGTTTAAAACCTACAGGCAACTGTCCAGTTTAACAGGGGTCTAGTGGCTTAATGCTGTCTGTTGACATAAGCTACTGCCAGTGACCAATTACAGATTAGTCACAGTTTCCATCAAACAATAGTAGGCAGAGAATCTTAGCTCCACAGCTGGGTGTAATACACAACAAGTGATAAATATATGATACACTTGAAATACAAATGTGCTGCTACAAAAATGTATAAAATGATGCCAGATTATGTCTTTATGTATAAAATTAAGAGGACAGATTATTTGAGAGTAAAAGGTAGTCTAAAGAAAATTTAAAATGGGTCAGCTGGACGATGATAGACCGTTTGAACTTGAAGCCTTTGTCAAACTTTTGTCTCGACTTCACCGAAGGCGGTGTCCTGCTGTCAGAACTTCGAAGGTGTTACTCACCTAACTTACAGGTCTTTGTCAGTAAGAATAATGGGATAATAATTTACACCAACGTTGTTTCCTGTAGAAGTCATTTTGTGGGATATATTAGTATTAGTCGTGCCAATTCAAAAATTAGTGCTATATAATAGTAGTTTGTCAAAATGTAAACAAACTCAAAGACAGTTGCAGCTTAGCATTAGCCTGTTCTGAAATATTTTAATGACATAATGATATATTTCACATAAATATATAGGGAGCTAATGGAGAGGCCCATCATAATCCATAGCACTACAAGATGAAGTATCTGAAAGTCACACTTCATATATTGAGTGAAACATCTCATACTGTCTTTCTGGACTGTCGCAATGTCCAATAGTTTCCTATCACAACCCTCGTGTACAATATACCAAAGCTATATATTTCCAACACCATAACATATGTATTATCATTGGATAGGTAATTGAATAATCTTTCAGATGAACGCAACTTGTAGCAGCAGAAAATTAAGCATACAAAAGTTACACCGCAAACAATGACATGCATTCTCAAAATGTGATTCATTAAAAAATTGTTGCTATATAATAGTAGTTTGTCAAAATGTAAACAAACTCAAAGACAGTTGCAGCTTACTGTCCACCAAGCAGTAGCAGAGCAGTTTTATAATAATAATAATCCACAAGTTAAGTGGCAGTGATCTTCCTTTTATCATTCATGTGATGTTTATTGTGAGCATGGCGGACAAATGGTTATCATACGTAGACAGGTACAGAAAGAAACTGACATTTTCCGTAAAAAGAACACGTTTGCCTATCAATGGCATGTATTTCCTATTGTTGCTGTTTCTGCCGGGCAGAAACAGTTTCTGCCCGGCATAAATCAAACCACCCCCCTAGGTAATTATTAATCAAATGTTTTTTTGGTGAATCATAGTTACAGATCATTAAGGGTTGATATATTAAAATGTTTACATGTTTACCGTTCACTGAAAAAAACAGCCGCACAGAACTAATTATAGTTATTGTTAAGATGTTTAACCTAGTTTCATTATCCGACATTGTGCCAACAGATTGGTGTATTGGGATCATTAAGCTTATATAATTATTATATAAACATAGCAGCAGACACTGGGACAATGTGACTGCTGCCTGGCTAAATGGATGCAATGGTGCTTTGAAGTTAGTTCTTCTGCCAACTATCCTTTTCACACAAGCCTATAGGTTTAGTAGCTGCCAGCACACTACTGAGCCTAAACTACCATGCAGGTGTGAAAAACGTGCTGATGTATTTGAACTTGACCCACTAATTAACTGTCCACCAAGCAGTAGCAGAACAGTTTATAATAATAATAATCCACAAGTTAAGTGGCAGTGATCTTCCTTTTATCATTCATGTGATGTTTATTGTGAGCAGGGCGGACAAATGGTTATCATACGTAGACAGGTACAGAAAGAAACTGACGTTTTCTACAAAAAAGAACACGTTTGCCTATCAATGGCATGTATTTCCTATTGTTGCCGTTTCTGCCGGGCAGAAACAGTTTCTGCCCGCCATAAATCAAACAACCCTGTAGGTAATTATTAATCAAATGTTTTTTTGGTGAATCATAGTTACAGATCATTAAGGGTTATGATGGAAGTAAAATGTTTACATGTTTACTGTTCACTTATTGCACCACGTCTTGCATTTAGAGGAATAATAAAAAAAAATTTGGCCAGTTTTGGGGTCCTTGGAGGCCCTTAGAATGATTAAATCAAACACAGATTTCTCGTGCATAGTGGCAGTGCCCTAAGATATGTCTATGCAAAATTAGAGAAAAAGTTGCTGAATGGTTTCTGAGATACGGCAGCTAACGGCGGACGGCGGACGCAGAGTGATGGCAATAATCCCTTGGACCTTCGGCCAAAGGACTAAAAATGTAAAGTTCTAATCCAACCCATTTTCATTATAAGAATTGATGACTTTTGGGAGTAAATATATATTTTTTCTACCAAGTTTCTACTTGATGTCTATACCAAGGGAAGTAACGGATGTGCAACCTGTAGTGAACTAACTAACTATAGAGAAAGAAAACCCTGAAAATAACCTCTTAGCCTAGATTGGGCTGTCTGGAGTTAAATATCATATGTCATTTCTCAAGTTCTGCAACAAATCTCACCTCTTTCTTGGCAATGTCAATGTAACGTATAACATTGTCAGCCTGCGTTCGAGTAATCATAGCACCAACTGTCGTCTGCTCATCAAACGGGTCTCCTATCTTCATCTTCTCTGTCCGCTCCTTGAAACGCTTCAGGAATTCTCCCATGATGCTCTTCTGCACGAACACGCGTGTTCCGTTCGAGCATACCTGGAAATGACGAGCGTACCATTTCCTGGAGGTGGTGACTGGTGGTCTTTGAAACGTTGATGTAAGAAATCAAAATAGCTGTGACTGAGGAAGACTTGTTGGAAATCTAAACGAAAAACATTTTAAGGAGGTTATGTTAGTGTTGTATTTACAATCTGACAATACAGATTTATTATGAAAGAGTGCAATGAAATAATGTCAGCAAGCAAACAACAAAGAGTTTCTGATGTCATGAGGGATTTTGGCATTGCTAAATCATACTTATCTCGTCAAATCATTGATCATGATGTAATCGTCTTGGTAAATTTAACTGCTTCTAGAAATTAGGTTCTTGTTTCACGATTAACACAGCGTAACAAGTGTGAATGCCATCTAGTTTTTCTCCAATCTTGATTCCGTGTCTGCACTACTGCCATTCATTCAGTTTCCTTTTCCCATCTCCCACACTCACCTGGCCTTGGGCAAGGAAGTTTGCCAGCATCGCTCCCTTCACTGCGTTGTCAAGGTCCGCGTCCTCAAAGATAATGAGAGGAGACTTGCCTCCTAGTTCCAGGGTCACCTTCCTGATGTTCTGTCAAAACATGGCACAAATCAACAGTGACAAGACCTCTATCATTCTGTGTCAGCGAGACAAGACAATTATGTGTCAGACAGAACAAATGTATATGTCAGGAAACAAAACAAATATATGTGTTAGACAAGACAAACATTTGTGTCAGGTGAAAAGACAATTACTTGTCTGACAAGACAAATGTGTGTGTATCACTAAGACAAGACATACTTGTGTCAGACAAGATAAACATGTGTCAGGAGATAAGATAAACATAAGGGTCAGGACACAAGACAAATATCTGTGTTGTACAAGACAAACGTTTGAGGCAGTGAGACAAGACAAACATCTGCCTGTCAGACATCTCAGTGAATCAGAGAAGACAAACATTTCGTTCAGTCTGACAAGACAAACATCTCTTTCCATCAGACAAGACAAACACATCTATCACTCAGACAAGAGAAATGTCTCCCTGAGTCAAACATCTCAATTCCAATCAATACTGTACCTTTGCACAAGCTTCCATGACCTTTGTTCCCACTGGCACACTGCCCGTGAAGGTAACCTTGGAGACATTAGGGTGACTTGTAAGTAATTCTCCTGTCATCACTTCACCCTGCAGGGATAAAAAAAATTATATCAGGAAACAATTTTTTTATATGTACAATCTCACTGTTGACTCCTATGAGATTTGAAAAACACATACACTTTCTAGGGTATCTGCCAACACATGTACAAAACGAACATGAAAAAATGGGCCAAGAGGCCCTGAAGTCCTTTGGACTAATACGTCGATATGTGACCCCGGCTGACCAAGTGAGTGATAAGTCGGAAAAATTGTAACATTGTTTTCTTACATCCTTGTAAAGGTTGGGTAGAGTGCTTTACACGGTTTCAAAAATTATGACTGCTTCAAAAATTTGCAAAGTTATGGAGCATTGAACATGGTAGGGTTCAAAAAGTGAAAATGAAGAAAACGGCTGTTGAAGTTTTACGTTATATATGCAAATGGATTGTGTGGAAATATTACATGCATGACATTCAAATGTGGCACACAGTATGTATGTTATGTTGCATTGATACAGTAGAAGTACAAATGTGCTGCTACAAAAACTTATCAAGTTATGCCAAATTATGTCTTTATGTGTAAAACTAAGAGGACAGATTATTTGAGAGCAAAAGGTAGCATCAGACACTGGGACCGTGTGACTGCTGCCTGGCTAAATGGATGCAATGGTGCTTTGAAGTTAGTTCTTCTGCCAACTATCCTTTTCACAGAAGCCTATAGGTTTAGTGGCTGCCAGCACACTACTGAGCCTAAGCTACCATGCAGGTGTGAAAAACGGCCTTATATATTTGAACTTGAGCCACTAATTAACTGTCCACCAAGCAGCAGCAGAGTAGTTTTATAATCAGGGATGAGAGTGACATTCAGAGAAAAAACCGGAAATTTTGCTGTGGCCCACATTTCAGCCCGAGAGGACTATCTCATCTAATCGGGGGGAGGGGGGACTCCTCAGAGATATTTGTTTAATTGTAGACGACATATGGTGTATTTTGAGCAATATTAAATAGAAAATCTTAACATTTCCAATAGCAAAAAAGCACACGGACTCACGCACACATTGTCATAGTACTAACTCACTTGTTAATTATATTTTCTGGGCTGAACCCGAGTTGGCTGACGGGCAGCTTTCTCCTTAGCCAGCTTTGTCAAAACAGCCCGTTGATGGGCCATTCTAGTTTTCTTCGTTACCAGCTCAATTGCTTCCTTAGCTTTGTACTTGGTGGCTGCCTTCGTCTTTGACATGTTCAGCTCAGTTTTCTTCTCCTCCTTCATCTTTCCTTCCTCGGCAAGATGGATGGAGTACATTTTGTGTGCACCCCTCATGTTGTGAACGAGGCGATCATTGTCTGGATAGTGTTGAATGTACTAACATTCTTTCTGGCAGTGGTAGTATTCATGATGCTAGACATGTGACTAAAACACCCTTCCACTTGAGGACCATGAAAGCAGCTCATCATTGCAGCCACCAGCTTTGACAAGGCTGGGAACTTGCCAGTAGAGAATATGGTAGCCCACCATGAGTCCAATCTGGAACTTGTGGGTGCTTGTGGAAGTGTGTTGTCTACATGGAATCAGCGAACTTCCATATGATACGCCCTCTGTTTAGGTTCTAATAGAACATTGGTGACCAGCGTGGGCAGTGCCAGCATGTATACTTCAATGCCGTCGGTTCCCCTCTGACTGCAGTGTAGCCTGTAGGATCCAATCCGCATAGTTGACATCAGCCTCACACCACAAACAGTAGGCTTTCCCTGGTGCTGATAATTTACTGATGAATATATCCAACATAGTGTCTCCAGGCGATCTCTCCAGCCACACCCAATTCCACTTATTCTTGACACTTTTGTCAATGTCCTTCACGCAACATTTGTCTTGCCGTACAACAAATCGTCGATTAGCTATTGTGTTCGAAAATGATCGACATCTCCACAAAATACATCGTCGTTTCCTATTGGTCCACTGCTTTTGTGCACGCACTTCGAAAGCGCTGAAGCGAACAGCCGACAGAACTAAGGGCTTTACTTCGCAGATTCACGGGTTCAGTTGGGTAGGTTCTGTCTCTAATCGCCAGGCAGCGTCATTAACACCTGGCGACACCCGGTGGATAGATGGTTAACTCAACTTAAGAGTTTTTGAAAAAATAGGCAAAATGTGAAAAATTACCAGTTTGGCGTCCTTTTTTGCGGGGTCATTAGGTGCCCTTAGAATGTTTCAATCACATACAGATTTCTTGTGTACAGTGACACTACCACATGAAATGTATATGCAAAATTAGAGAAAAAGTTGCTGAATGGTTTCTGAGATACGGCAGCTAACGGCGGACGGCGGACACAGAGTGATGGCAATAGTCCCTTGGACCTTCGGCCAAAGGACAAAAAATTGAAATGAGCAGTGAACATTGCAGTAAAATAAGAGACAATGACATGGAGATGAGCCAGGAAATGTGCAATGGGATAAAGAGACATTATATATAATAAATTTTATGAAAATGAATGGTGAACGTTGAATACAATCATTTGGAAATTAGTGAAAATATAGACAACACAAAAACAAAAGATAATCACATGGAAATGAGCACTGAACATTGAGACAAACAATATAACAGGTAGTAATTTGGAAATGATAAGCAAACATCAAAATAAAACAAAAGGGAATCACGTGACAATGACCTGTAAACCTGGACTGAATCAAAGACAACCATGTAGCAAACGCAAGCTGTACTGAAATAAGGGGTGTTCTCATAATTTCACAAAGTCCCAAAATGTCAGTCACCAAGTGGCACCACTGTAAAAAATTGTCTTCCTCGTGAAGCATGTTGATGATCACCTCCCCACTTGCACACAATGATTCGTGTATTCTGGGACTCTGTGAACTTATGCGCCAGCCCCTTATGCCGTGATGACTGAATGTATTAGGACAGTGTACCTTTTCGGACCCTAAACAAATTGACAACATTAAGAATTGTATGTACTTTACGTTTTCGGTCACCTCTGTAATCTTATTTTTGTTCCAATGTAATCGGACACCGATATATGAGGTGACTGTAATGAGGTTACAAAGGCCTGTTAATGCTAGGGTAATAAAACGGGGATGACATGACGTCAAGACTCGTTCGCATACGTAAGTATTCAGACAGTCTATCTGGGAATTATTTTGTGCATTGCATGTGATGATTGAATAATTTTTAAGTATCCGAATACCTACGGTCATTATGGTAATCACCTGTATGACGTTGTAGCAGCCGACAGGCAGTCCGGCCTCCCTGTAGGCCTCCCCCAGAAGCACACAAGACAGGGGAGTCTTCTCAGAAGGCTTGAATACGACGGTGTTCCCGCAGGCGAGAGCTGCCGCAGACTTCCACAGTGACATCTGGAAGGGGTAGTTGAAGGAACCGATGGCGCCCACAACCCCAATCGGCTCTCTCTTTGTGAATGCAAAACTCCCGTTCGGCAGTTGAATGTGTTCGCCTACAAATTGCATTATTTTGACTATCGTTTGAGACAGGGCCTTGAAATCCCAGAATAGCAGTGCATTGCACTGGTTAAATTCATGGCCAGGAAACCCTGAATTTTAAGTTTTTTCTAAAATAAAATTGCAGATTTTCAGAATGCTTAATACTCCACATATCCATGAAGTTCTGCCATGGGTATCAGAGTCCCACGGTTAGAGACAGTCCTTAAACACACCCACCCTGGTGCCCAACATGAAACATGGTCCCCAGCACCCACCACGGTCCCCAAACACCTACCACTGTCTCCAAACACCCACCACTGTCTCCAAACACTCGCCACTGTCTCCAAACACCCACCACTGTCTCCAAACACTCGCCACTGTCTCCAAACACCCACCACTGTCTCCAAACACCCACCACTGTCACCAAACACCCACCACTGTCTCCAAACACCCACCACTGTCACCAAACACCCACCACTGTCTCCAAACAACCTCCGCTGCCCCAAACACCCACTACTGTCCCCAAACACCCACCACTGTCCCCAAACACCCACCACTGTCCCCAAATACCCACCACGGTCCTCCAACACCCACCACTATCCCGAAACACCCACCACTGTCTCCAAAAAACCCACCTCTGTCCCCAAACACCCACCACTATCCCCCGAACACCCACCACTGTCCCCCAACACTCGCCACTGTCTCCATACACCCACCACTGTCCCCCAACACTCACCACTGTCTCCATACACCCACCACTATCCCCAACACCCACTACTGTCCCCAAACACCGACCACTGTCTCCAAACACCTACCACTGTCTCCAAATACCCCACGCTGTCTCCAAACACCCATCCCTGACCCCCAACATCCACCACAATCCCCCAACTCCCACCACGGTCCCCCAACAGCCAACACTGTCCCTCAACATCCACCACAGTCCCCCAACTCCCACCACAGTCCCCCAACTCCCACCACTATCCCCAACACCCATTACTGTCCCCAAACACCCACCACTGTCTCCAAACACCTACCACCGTCTCCAAACACCCAATGCTGTCTCCAAACACTCATCCCTGACCCCCAACATCCACCACAATCCCCCAACAGCTAACACTGTCCCCCAACATCCACCAGTCCCCCAACTTCCACCACAGTCCCCAAATATCCCCCACTGCTACTAACCTACAATTGTTGGGGCGAGGCCTGCCATGTAGTCCATTGTGTCAGCGCATGCCTCTATGTCCGCCCGCACCTCCCAGATCGGCTTCCCTGTGTCATGCACTTCTGTCCTTGTTATCTCCTCCAAGTTACTCTGAAAATGTTAAACAAAATGTTTCATTATCTGGTATATGTATCTATGTGTTGCTATTACTTACCCGATATTGCACAAATAATGCAAGTACGTTAAGGGCAATTATGGCTTCACAAATTATGCCTCATCTTCCTAAGCCTTTTGACTAAAATTACATGGCATGATTTGTAGTGAATTGTCTGTTTTATTGGATAACAATTAAACTTCAGTCTACTACTGCCACGATAACACTCCACCGTCAAGGGTAAGTTAAACTTCAGTCTACTACTGCCACGATAACACTCCACCGTCAAGGGTAAGTTAAACTTCAGTCTACTACTGCCACGATAACACTCCACCGTCAAGGGTAAGCTAAACTTCAGTCTACTACTGCCACGATAACACTCCACCGTCAAGGGTAAGCTAAACTTCAGTCTACTACTGCCACGATAACACTCCACCGTCTAGGGTAAGCTAAACTTCAGTCTACTACTGCCACGATAACACTCCACCGTCAAGGGTAAGCTAAACTTCAATCTACTACTGCCACGATAACACTCCACCGTCAAGGGTAAGCTAAACTTCAGTCTACTACTGCCACGATAACACTCCACCGTCAAGGGTAAGCTAAACTTCAGTCTACTACTGCCACGATAACACTCCACCGTCAAGGGTAAGCTAAACTTCAGTCTACTACTGCCACGATAACACTCCACCGTCAAGGGTAAGCTAAACTTCAGTCTACTACTGCCACGATAACACTCCACCGTCAAGGGTAAGCTAAACTTCAGTCTACTACTGCCACGATAACACTCCACCGTCAAGGGTAAGTTAAACTTCAGTCTACTACTGCCACGATAACACTCCACCGTCAAGGGTAAGCTAAACTTCAGTCTCCTACTGCCACGATAACACTCCACCGTCAAGGGTAAGTTAAACTTCAGTCTCCTACTGCCACGATAACACTCCACCGTCAAGGATAAGTTAAATGTTTAACTCTCTAGGTACAAAAACCATGTTAACCACTAACCATACATACAGCTACAAGTTTAATCCTTCAGTTAGTACAGTCATTTGCAACAGTTTAAGACCAGGCACGATTTTTAAGCATTTTATGGTATTAGATTGCATCAGATAATGTCTGGATTGCATCATCCTATTTGGGCCTTGAAGCAATATGCCTAGTCAGTACTTCAAGGTCATTTGTTTGCTGCTGTCAGTATCGATTAGGTGTTTTTCAGTTTTGTCTTCATCCCTGAAATGGGCCAAAAATCGTCTTTGACAGAGGTTCTAAGAGCACAAATAGTGACTCTACATGGAGAAGGATATACGGAAAGAGACATTAGTGCTAAATTACGTTATTCCAAGACAGACGTGCACAACGCCATCGTCAAATTCAATACTGATGGCACTTTTCGTGACAGTAAAAGGAGTGGTCGTCCACGGAAAACTACACTCAGGGATGACCACGCAATGAGACGCATCGTGATGTGCTCGCCAATGAGCTCATGCAAGAAAATTCGGGCTGCTTTACGCTTAAAAGGTACAGAAATAAGTCTCGGTACTGTTTCGAGATGTCTCAGCAAGGAATTTGGGCTCAAGTCCCGCAAGCTGGCCTGGAAGCCACGTCTGACACCTGTGATGAAAAAAAGAGACTGGACTTTGCCAGACGACATCGCCATTGGACTCTCGCGCAGTGGAAGAAAGTGTTGTTCTCAGATGAATCGACCATGCAACAGTTTATACCTCGCAAGAGGCACGTTAGGCGGCCAGTAGGTAAGCGATTTGATGAGAAATATACAGCAACCACAATGAAACACCTGCCAAGTCAGATGATTTGGGGTGCCATGTCATGTTTGGCCCTTCTGGTCTGTATTTTATTCCACCTAACACCACTATGAATGGACCTAGGTACGTGGAGTTGCTGAATGAGAAGCTGAAACTGCATATGGACATCCACAAATGTACGATTTCCATACAAGATGGCGCTCCTTGTCACCGATCCAAGGTAGCCACTGATTTCCTCAAGAAGAACAAAATCTCCGTGCTGGAATGGCCTGTGAACAAGTCAGATCTGAATCCCATTGAGAACCTGTGGACTATAATGAAGGATAAGGTGGCAGACAAACAACCATCAAGCGCTCAAAACTTGAAACAAGCTATCAAGGACGTTTGGGTCACCGAAATCACCCAGGAGTACTACGAATCTCTGGTTTCTAGCATGCTACGTCGCATCCAGACGGTCATTGACAGCAAAGGAGGCCACACTAAATACTGAAAAGTAGAGACACAGACACTTTTGGACGACATAAAGTTTCATATTATGTTGTACTACGTTTATTTGGCCAAATAAACTGATATAATGTTATGTGAAGGCCAAAAAATCATAGTTTTGTCAAATTTCTTTAAAAAATCGTTCCTGGTCTTAAACTTTTGCAAATGACTGTATATGAAGTAATGAAATTGTGTACTGCCAGTGAGTATAAAAGTGTGTTAACCCCTGTGTTCTGCACTATAACCTCTGCATATTAATATTAAGTTATTGGAGTGCTTTAGTATGAACTATGAACTGTCATTACTTTTACATTTTCATGTAACACAATGTTTAATATTATAAATATAGGTGTTATTAAATAGCTGACGGAACGTTTGTCATGTTCTCTACAGAAGCCCATCTGACTTATTCATTCTCCAAGGTTACAATATACAAGGTTGCACCCTCAAGGAGTCGCATTCTTCAACGTTACTCTCCCACATTCCCAACTCCCCCTTCTCTTCCTACCCACCCTGATGATGCTTGCAGTTTGCCGGAGAATCTTTCCCCGCTCCATCCCAGAATACCTCCGCCATGTCTGAAAGGCAGCCTTGGCACTGAGCACTGCACGGTCCACATCCTCCTTGCCGGCACTACGGACAGTGCACAGGTGCTTGCCTGCAAACACAGACGGAATTGGTATGTTGAACTGATAAGATGTCTTTAAAACTTCTTTCTAGTATGTTGTACTCTCTGGCAGTTGTGGATGCGATTATTGCTGTTTGTTTTGTTCGTAGTTGAGTCAATCTTGGCAAGAGAGTACCACTGACACACAGATCTACATTTCTTTGGCAACACCAGATACAAATCGTTCCCTAAACCAGCTCAGCGATTGTCTCCAAGATATCTTCCATTAGATGAATGACAGCAAATTAAAGTTAAATGCAGATAAAACTGAATATCTTATCATTGGTACTACAAAGCAGTGTGGTAAACTTAATGGCTTTTTCCCAACACGTATCTTGAGTCAACGTATCGCACCAGCCACCTCAGTGCAGAATCTCAGAGTAACATTTGATGAAAAGTTCAATTTTAAACACCACATATCCAAAACGTGTAGCTGCTGTTTTTACCATATCCGTGATTTTCGCTGTATTCGCCGGTATATCTCACTTTCCGTCACTAAAACCATCGCAGCAGCTCTTGTAAGCAGCAGACTCGACTACTGCAATTCCCTCCTTTATAATATTGCAAGCAAAGATATAACAAAACTTCAACATGTCCAAAATTGCTTGGCAATGGTAGTCACACGTTCTCCTTGTTTTTCTCGCTAAGTGCCGCTTCTAAAATCACTGCATTGGCTCCCTGTGCGATATCGAATTGTTTTCAAGATTTGTACAATTGCCTGTCAAACCCTTTCATCCAAACAACCTGCATATCTACAGTCGATGCTCACTCCAACAGGAAATCCCAGACAGCTACGGTCGACCAGTTGATCTTCTTTTTATTCCCCGAGTGAAGACGAATGCTGGAACTCGAGCCTTCTCGGTTGCCGCACCAACTCTGTGTAATTCACTTCCCGTCAGTGTTAAATTAGAAGGAAATATTGTTTTATTTCGCCGTCGTCGAAAAACCTATCTTTTTAATATTGCCTATCCTCCTTTACTTCCTAGCACTTTCATCCACCTGTTGACAACTCACGCATTGTATACGATAACAAGATTGCTTAATCCTTTGGTTTTGTTGAGCCACTGAGCTTGATTTTCGAGGATATTGGCGCATAAGAAATCACTGTTATTATTACTATTATTACTGCTTAGAGTCTATATATATATATGCCTTAGCTCTTCTAATTTCTCTTAATCACATATTTGAATCTATCATGTACCACCATCTGCCAACCACTACATCATATGCCATCTAACATCATGTGTCCTTAACCACCATCTACCATTCATTTGTTATCTACCAGCATCCAGCATTGGTCAAAAGTCAATAATGTCATCTTTTATAATATGTAACTTGTCAATTACCATAATCTGTCATTGTGGAGCATAGTGGTGTAGTGGTCATAACATCCGACTCAATTAAGTGAACCTAGGTTTGTGTACGAATGGTCTTCGCACAGTAATTGCAGCATGGCTGAATGCTTCCCAGAGAAGGCAAGATGATGTTCAATTGAACAGGTCTGCCAGGAGTAAAGTGCAAAATGCTTTGAATAGTCCTAAGGACTAGATACTTCGCGATATAAGAACTTACCTTTTATCATCTGCCATCATAGATCAGTCATCTACCATCTAACATCTACACGATATTCAGTCCTCACCTGTTGCTGGTTCGTGAACTTCGAAGTCATCTTTTGCGTTACTGTTCAGTGGCGGCACACGTTTGCCATCCACAAAGTGTAACAACATGTGGATAGCTGCAGATCCGGTCATCGCAGAACATCTGCACACAGATTGCAGCAGTGATGGGCTCCGTCTGTGCAGGTGTGATAGGTTGACACAGAGAGGGACAGCCTGCCGTAGTAACATCAGGGATGCCACTGCACAAAACAACATCATACAATGTCACAAGAATGGTAACAATGATCACCAAGTGTCATAAAGTAGCCAAGGACAATTTGAACATTTTGATTAAGAAATGTTAAAATTGTAAACAAAACAATCAGATTCTAAAAAAGCTATATCAATTGGTAAAAATCGTTGTCACTGGATGGGTTAAAAGCAAGGCTCTTTGATGTTTGGCACATTGGCAATGTTCCCACATTCAAGTTAACTGATTAAGCCTAATAATTACCACCGCTGCTGATTCTGATGAATGGAACAGACAACCTCGTTTAGAATGTCTGTTTCTAGTAGGAGTAGCTGAGTTGGTTGGTTCTGTTCAGATCCAGTGACAGAGTTCAGTTAAATGTTTTTGAATGTGCTATATCAGCCATATACACTGAGTAAAACATTTTGAGAATCTATATGAATAAAATGCATTAAATGGTAAAGAAGTAGGTCAGATTAGGATTAGTTTTTCTTAAAATGGAAACATGGTGGGAACATGAATTCTATGTCACCAGAACTGTTATTCCAAAATATAGTAAGCCTACTATAAATAATTTTAATTAAAATTAATAGAATGACTGTGCCACGATTACTAGATGTGGACCATTACCTGCAAAGAACAATCCAAGCTATGATAAGATAAGAAGCGTCCACAAGATCCTGCGCATCTCATATATCACCAATGAAGAAGTCCACAAGTGAATTAAGCAACAGAATTAAGCAACCCATCGATACCTTTCAGAACCAGGCAAGAAACGAAAGCTGAAGTCATATGGTCATGTTACTAGATCAACTGGCCTTGCAAAAACCATCCTGCAAGGTTTTGTGTTAGGAGGAAGAAAGAGACGTGGACAGAGGAAGAGGTAGGAAGACAACATTCAGGAGTGGACAGGTTTAACCTTTGGCACCTCCCAGAGGGCGGCAGAAAATCGAATGAGATGATGGGAGCTGTGGTGCCCCATCAGTGATGCCCTAACTACCGTATGGTTGTGAGTCAGTGAGTGAGTGCCAGTTGCAGTGATTGTGACATGTATCCTACGACTGTAAATAAAAAAGTTACATCATTTTAATAAACATGAAATTTTTTATTGACAGAAAAACACAATGGGACTATTTTGGCTGTATAAGATACACAACATTTATGATGTTTTGACATCTTAAAATTGTAATGTATTTTGTTATATTAAAGATATCTGAATAAAATAAACATTATATTTAATTTTAATAGTTTGAAGTGCCTACTACTAGTCCTACTAACTACTACTAGTAGTAGTACTAGTATAAACATGTCTAATAAATGGCTCAGGCTATTTCTCGAGCTGCTCAATAAATAATGCCAAATCTGATCGTTATTTCTCGAGCAGCTCGAGAAATAATGCAAACTCGGTCCGTTATTTGTTGAACTCGAGAAATATGCAGTGCATTTAGATATATTTTCAAGGGATCTACGTGGACATACAAATTGTTTGAAATATATCCGACACTGTATTTATATGTTTCGATGGGAAAAGTAAGAATTCTTATTCGTCGAGCTGCTCACGAAATAACGCCCACTTCGTTCATTATTGAATGAGCAGATCTGGACGTGCATGCATGTGCACTTAACATATTTTCATGGCATATACGTGGACATAGTAATTTTCTTAAGTAAATCCGACGCTGTTGAATCATTTTGTGCTTGTATTTGTCTGATCTGATGGGAAATGAAGACTTTTCTTATTCGTCGAGCTGCTCGAGAATTAACGCCGACTTCGTTATTTATCGAGCAGATCTGGACGTGCATGCATGTGCACTTAACATATTTTTATGGCATACACGCGGACATACTAATTTGCTGAAGTAAATCTTACGCTGGTAATTGTTTTGTGCGTGTGTTTGTCCGTTCTGATGGTAAATGAAGACTTTTCTTATTCGAGCTGCTCAAGAAATAACACCGACTTCATTTGTTATTTATTGAGCAGATATGGAGGTGCATGCATGAGTACTTAGATATATTTTCATGGCATATACGTGGACATAGTAATTTTCTGAAGTAAATCTGACGCTGTGAAATTACTTCGTGCGTGTGTTTGTCCGTTCTGATGGGAAATGAAGACTTTTCTTATTCGTCGAGCTGCTCGAGAAATAACGCCGATTTCGTTCGTTATTTATCGAGCAGATCTGGAGGTTTGTGCATGTGCACTTAGACATATTTTCATGTCATATTCGTGGACATAGTAATTGTCTGGAGTAAATCCGATGCTGTTGAATTGTTTCGTGCGTATATTTGTCTGTCTTGATGGGAACAATTAAGACTTCTTATTCGTCGAGCTGCTCGAGAAATATCATATAGTTCATATTTTGAGTGCCATTTGATCAATTGTCACCATTTCTGATATAAAAATGTAATATATTACAAAATGAATTACATCATAGTCAAAATATAAGCAACATATCGAATTATGCATGCATGCACACAGATTAAAAATGTACAAAACAAAAACATTATAAAACAGACAACTAGGCTGAAACATATGTCAGTTTACAATGAGAAAGTCAACTGTGAAAGTACTTATAAAGATTTTGGCATGTCTCCACATTTCTACATCCAATGTTATGTTTGTGTGCATAAGTTTAATGACTAATCAAGACTTATTTTCATGAGAAAGTTCAACCTGCAACTGCATCATTTGCCATGTTTCTTTGATCACAAAATTACCGTCGTATGGATGTATAAATTACTTCCACTCGGTAATCCTGGCTGAAGTAAAGTGTAATTTATGCAGAGGACGTCATGGCATGCTGTTTGACTGTGTATACGTGTTAACATATATGTCATGCATATCGTTTGTTTAGAAACACACTGCTAACTTATCTCCAATCATATATAGTTGTACATATGTCGTAATGACAAATAATTTAATTAATAATATTATCATACAGGTGTAACCTTGCTTTTAAGTGTGCTGTACAATTAATAGAATGAATCGTACGTTGTCACATACCATAACAAACAACAAGGCAATAAATTCTTTTAACAAATTTATAAACATCCTCAATCAAAATGTTAAACTAAAAAATGTTTATACGCTATCAGTTTTAAAATTATTTCCATTGTCATCAGTACAAAAAGCAATAACATACCATTATAGTACATATCACACAGAACACAAAATAAAAAAGACTATTCATGTCAAAATTGCATGTGATATTGGGCTTGAATTCATTGCAGGGTGCTGAAGCGTTGACAAATGGCGTACCTACTGCCATCATGGGTCAAGCCCAAGCCACAAAATACAGAAACTACGTTTGGAGCCGGGGAAATTAAGGTGACTTGTGCAAGTCTGACCTGTCATCCAACGAAGTGTACAGAATTGGATTACCTGTGAGAACTGTATGGTCTGGTTGTGAGAACTGTATGGCCTGGTTGTGAGAACTGTATGGCCTGGTTGCACTGCAGCTATGCAAGGGTTACAAAAAAGCCACGTAATTTTTACTGCAGTGAATGCACAAGGCGCCTGCGAAACAAATAATGTGTACAGGTGTAGGCTTGAGGAGATGACAAGCGATGAACGGTGTAGGGCCTACAGGTGTAGGCTTGAGGTGATGCCAAGCAATGAAAGGTGTAGGGCCTACAGGTGTAGGCTTGAGGAGATGACAAGCGATGAACGGTGTAGGTCCTACAGGTGTAGGCTTGAGGTGATGCCAAGCAATGAAAGGTGTAGGGCCTACAGGTGTAGGCTTGAGGAGATGACAAGCGATGAACGGTGTAGGGCCTACAGGTGTAGGCTTGAGGTGATGCCAAGCAATGAAAGGTGTAGGGCCTACAGGTGTAGGTTTGAGGTGAAAACAAGCGATGAAACATATATGAATTGTAATTTACTCCAATTAAAGATATCATCTATTGTTCAGAATAGTCTTGAATTTCTTTTTCAAATAGCCTTGAATTCCACATTTCCAGTAGTATATGCAGACCCTGGAATAAGAAACATCTTCATTTCCAGAACGGACTAATACACGCACAAAACGATTCAACAGTGTCGGATTTACTTCAGACAATTAGTATGCCCACATAGATGCCTTGAACATATTTCTAAGTGCACATGCATGCACGTCCAGATCTGCTCGATAAATAACGAACGAAGTCGACGTATTTCGTGAGCAGCTCGACGATTAAGAAGTCTTCATTTCCCATCAGAACGGACAGATACAGGTAAGAAACGATGCAACAGAGTCGGATTTACTTCAAACAATTAGTATGTCCACGTAGATGCCCTGAAAATATTTTTAAGTGCACATGCATGCACGTCCAGATCTGCTCGATAAATAACGAATGAAGTCGGCGTTATTTCTCAAGCAGCTCGACGAATAAGAAGTCTTAATTTCCCACCAGAACGGACAAATACAGGCACGAAACGATTCAACAGCGTCGGATTTACTTCAAACAATTAGTATGTCCACGTCAATACCTTGAACATATTTCTAAGGTTACACACTCAGCTGGTATTTGGCAGTTCAACCTTACATTGCACATTCCATACATATGTTAACTGTCAAGCCATAATGGGAGCGTTTGACACAATCGGTGTATCACTGTCACTGCTTAATTAGACTAATGTCACTACCTCGTCCATCGTCACTGTCACTGACCGGTATGATTAAAAGGCGCACGACCATGCACGACCACAATGTATGTAGTGTTGGTAACCAAGCGGGCTGTTGGTGGCACGTAGGAGGTATGTGTGTGCAGCTCGCCAAATTTAAGATATGTTCTTCACATTGGAGTAACAAAATTCGAAACTTTAATCATCGCTTGTGGTAACTTTACGGTTCCATTCGCCAGTTGGCGCTACTGTACAAAGACTAAATACTCGTCCGGAAGATCGGATAAAATGCCTAAATTATGTAACTTCTGGGTGAAATAGACTCAAAATGTTTAATAATGCACACACAAACCATATATATACCATCAACGGCCAAATTATCTACCAACATATTATATTACATGGTCGTGCGTGGTCGCTCGTTAACTTCGTGGTCGTGCGTGGTCGTGCGCCGTTTAGTCAAACCCTCACCGACACTGTGACAGTGGGCGAAATATGGTGTTTTGTCAACGTAACTGAACTAGAATTAGTGGACTGTTTGTTGCAAAACAAAATGACAGTTACGAAAGCATAAATGAGCGGGTCCAAAGTAATTACTATTTTACCAAAATGAACTTTAATTTCATATTACTGCTGCTCGCTTACACAAAATAACGCCCACTCTTCTTGTGCCGAGGTAAATCTAAATTTCTGGCAAAAACATCAACGAAACGTTTATCGCCCTCTGTCGGAAATATCATAAAGTCTAAACATAATTGTCCAATAGATGGCGCCGGTATCCACGACCTCAGCAATCTCGCAAGCCAGGGTAGATAGAACCAGGGGTGGGACGGGAAGGTTGGGACCTTTCAGCCATTTTTCAGCGACAAAACTAAAAATAATAAACACAATAATAGTAGCGTTGTGCTAGATATGCATAGGCCATAGGGGGCACGTGCCTCCCCAGGACCTTTTGGATGCGCCTGTATAACAATGTGCATGTACGTTACATGCGCCCCATAGACTTTCCAAAATCATGAACGTCGCCGCGAAAAAATTTCAACAGCACGTACCCCCCCCCCCCCCCCCGTCTTCCGAACCGACAACGTGAAGGCGGAGTGGCGACAGCGGAGTAGTGGTGAAGCTCCGGCGGAAAATCTCTTCAAGAGCCCTTCCCGGGCCGTCTTCCGATGTCAAGATCCGACAGCGGAAGTTCGTGCTTAAAGTTAAGCTCGATCCGGCACAGCTCACCCAATATGAATTTGGTTCGGCCGCCAGTGGTTTTTGCGAGTCTCAAGGGGGTGCAATTGGAGGTTTTGCATTGATTCACTTCAGTTAGGGAATCCATGAATTATGCATATATGTTGCATAGCATAAAATAATAATGGTTGTAGCAGAACAAATCAGGACACAACTTAATACATATTTTAAGGGTTTTTTATATTTATGTTGCGTTATCACAATATTCGTTACATAAAACAGAGTTTTCGATTAATTCACGAGCTGTCAATTTTGGAAATAAAGATGCTCCGATGTCCTTATAATCATTTGAAATTATGATGCAAGAAAAACGATTAGAGTAAGGAAGAAGAGAAAGCTGCAGCTATAGGATATATTCACAACGAGCATTAAACTTCCCGACACAACAGAAAGCAACATCTAACGACCTTCCAAGGCAAACAATTTGAAAATAAATATGAACATTACAAAATCGAGTGGGGACGCGACTCATAATTTTATAATGTCCACTGCGAGGCAGCACTGTAGTTAGGGGACCTTGCCGCTTCAACAGCCAACCGTTTTCAATCGTAGGCCTATTAGTCACTCCTTCTGTACACACGCCGCTTATAGCGCCTACCTACCGGTCGATATAGGAGAACGCGCGTATCGCTGTTACTCCCGCAAACTACCAGTCTGCCATACCTTTATTGTCAGCGCTGGACACGCGTACTGAAGTAAGTAAACCCTACATCAGCGGTATTTAATCTGGGTGTAATTACCCCATTGGGGGTAATTCGTGCATTTTTTGGGGGTGTAACACAAGCTTTCTAAAGTATAATATTTTCAGCAATTAATTAATCACGACAACGCTCTTGTACTTTTTTGAATATAATATTATGTCATACAATGACTTCCCAGGAAGTTAAGAACGCCTCATACTAGAAACTCCCTTACAATCGGAGATAATCTTATCTTTGGCGAGGAACAAAGGAGACATGAATTTTATGTCACAACCGTGGAAACAGCATCTCTGAGACGAGCGAGATCACTTTTGGATAACACCGATTTAATAATAATAATACATTTATTTGTACTAAGAATTGTACAATTGGACTTAATCAATGTATATAAGTTACCGTGTATATAAAACAGTAAGCAATGAGCTTAGCTCATCAATGACTAAAAACGAAGTGCTACCCGCATTATCTATAGTATGTAACACATCTTTTGTAAATGAGACTCTACACACTAGTTCATCCAGCCCCTCCAGGTAGTGGTCTTGAATCATACCATAACACTGACTAGACTTCATTCTAAAGAATGTCATGGCATCAAGTTTGAATTTGGACATGATATATAAGTTCAAACTTTTAGACATGTATGGCCTACCACCTTGAAGGGCTAGATGAGAGAGCATTTTCAAACTGGAGTTACTGCATTTCAAGCAACTCTGCATAAATCCTACCATTCGATTCATAATTTAAATTGGAATCAGTAAACAGTCTGTTAAAATTAAGTGGTACCATATTTACAATGCGTGCAAACTGCTAGACTAAACATTTTTCTGATAATTTTGCGCCACGTAGTACAAAACATATCAAGATGTTTGTTTTGTAAGTTCCACAGACATACACCATAGAAAGATGTACAGTACGACATATATATAATTGACGTTTTATGTTTATATTACAAAACCCAAAATTAGCAGATAATGCATTTACACGCCATATAAAATCTTGACACATATCTTTTACCATAACCAGGTGAGTGTCAGGACCAATAATGTGGCCTAAATGCAAAACTCTGTTATACTCTATTTCACTTTTAAACCAGCAAATTAAAATGGGCAGTCATAACACTGCCATATTTAATAAGTTGACATTTTGCAGGGTTGAATTGTAAATCATATTCATATGCAAATTTTAGACATATATCACACATTTTATTCAATGCATATATCGATGGAGCTACCAAAGATATATCATCAGCATAGCCAACAGCACCACAGTACTTATGACCAATCATACAGCCAAAACCAGACATGCAGAGTCTTGTTAACATTTCATCAATGTAGATAGAAAATAAAATGGGGGACAGCACCACACCCTGCTTCACACCATTGGTAGTGGAGAAATGCAGTGACATGGAATTGTTCCGTGATACATTTAAATGTTGATTATTGTACATATAAAGTAAACATCTGATTAAAAGGGGATCCATTCCTCTTTCCATTAGTAAGTTAAACAGTTTAACATAATTTACTTTATCAAATGCTTTAGTAGCATTTAGTAATAACAAGTAAACACCCGATTTGTTCTGCTGGAAATAGTTCACAGTCTCCGTTAACGCAAATGTACAATTAGCTGTAGAGCTTTGATGTTTGAAACCAAACTGTAAATCGTTTGTTTTAAGAGCATCAGAACTTTTTATTATTATAACCCAATCTAATATTTTCGACAGAGAGCTACTAAGAGCAATGGCTCTATAGTCATCAGAGTCGTTTGCTGATTTCCTCTTGTTTTCTTTACCAGAGGTTGAATTGTGGATATATTAAAACCATCCGGGGTATACTCGTGATATACCATTGCTGTGAATAGCAAAGAAAGAAAAACATGTAATTTGTTAGGTGCATGAATAAAGTGATCGGTAGATACAATTCCACATCCATCACATTTGTTACTCTTAACATGATTAATACCTTTCAAAACATCATCCACCGTAATAGTATTTTCACTGTTGTTACAATGTGCATCTAGTTTACTATAATATTTTATGTTTGTTTTGTAGCAAAGACGTCATATCTTCTTCATTATAGGCTACTGAATTATATAAGTCCTCATACTTAGTAGCAAAGTGTTTAGAAATATTTTCGTCTCCTGTCATTTCAACAAGCATATTATTGTTCTTTGTAATTTTACCTACTTCTTTCCAGAAGTCCTTATTTTTATTTGCAAGTAAAGCTGTCGCCATACTTTCTTTTTTAACATTATTTTGATTACGTTTAACAAAACGAACTACTCTGTGATATTGAGAGCGAGATCTACGCATGACATCAGCAATAACATCATTGCGAGGAGAGCCACAATCTTTCCATGTATTATGCGAAAACATTGACGCTTCTCTGATGGTTTAACGTGCTCATTCCAACCCGATATTACCTTCGAATTTCCCTGTTTTGAAGCATATGGAATGGGGTTTTGACAAGCAATCCATTATTGAATCATGAAATATCTGAATATCATGACAATGCGTCAACCTGCTAGGACAATGTTTATCACGGCATTCTAGAGAATGCCATGGTATAGATGTTTCATTAATCATTCTTTCTAAAACCTTGCTGTACTGACTTAAGCTACATTCTGACGCTTCTTGCCATTTAGGTCTAGATATGTACCTTCTAGAGGAAGGTGAATAATAATTAACATCTAAACTCAAGGTAAGAACCAGTGGCGAATGAAAAATTAATGATAAATTTGCACATATGTAATTGAAATGTTTCGTAAAGTTAGAAGACACACGCTTGAAAGATGTGTTCAGATCACCTCCAATACTGAAAATTGAACAGTTCATTATATTACATGTACTCATAATTTCAATCAAATTATTGCAGTACAGATCATCATTAGATCTGACATCACATGGCATGTACACATTAAAAAGTAATAATGACATGCTTTGCATAGTTATATTAACTGCACATATTCTATTAGAGTTCATGATGACTGGGGAGACAATACAGTTCAAGGAATTTGTCCACAAAATGGAACATCCACCATATCCTCTGTCATTTAAAATCATAGTATTATCTATTCCAGAAACAGCATGAGATATAATGCTAACATTGTTATCACAGGGTATGTTTTTAATCCAATGAAACTGAGATTCCATTAACCAATGTTCTTGGAGTAAAACAAAATCATGTGCTTTGATGAGCTCTGAGACATATTCAGGCTTACCTGGACCAAAGCCAGTACAATTATAACTTGTAAGGTTACTAGCCATATTAAAAATCATAGATTATGTCAGAAGATAGTGAAATCAGAACGTGTTACGCGCGTTCTTGAAGCGGAATCTACGAATGCTGATGCCTTCTGGCCATAACAGCTTATGACATTCTGTGAGAAGTACTGTTAATTTGAAAGAGCTGTTTTAACATTTTTAATTGAGTTTTAGTTTACCTGATCAAGTTTTGTTGTGCACACTAAGTAGACTGTGGTATATGCTGACACAGCAAGCCGTAGAAAGCGGTAAGGCCAATCAGGTTTGGGTATAACTGATATTTGGCCAACCTACAGGTCCTACACAAAGGGATTAGATTTAACAAGATTTAACCAGATTGCCACCCAGAGAATTAACTCTAGGTAGCAGGTGGACAAGGAAGCCCTTGGCTTATCGAGAGTCCGACCTTTTTATCTATGTGTATCCCGCCCGTCTGAGGTATGTGTCGATTTTATTTTTAAACATATTCACGCTACTAGCACCCACACAATTAGCAGGTAATCTGTTCCATTCATTTACAGTCCTTTGTGAAAATGAAAACTTTCTTATATCCAATCTACTCTGCTCCTTTGCTAATGCAAGATCATGTCCTCTAGTCCTTCTATCTTTCTTAACTGAGAAAAAACATATTTCTATCAATATTTTCATAACCCTTCAATATTTTAAACACTTCTATCTGATCTCCTCTCAATCTCCTGGTCTCTAGTGTTGTTAAACCGATTTTTGTTAGGCGTATTTCATAACTAAGATCCCTCAGATTTTGTATCATTTTAGTTGCTCTCCTCTGCACTCTTTCTAGCATATCTATGTCCTTCCTGCGATATGGCCTCCACGCTTGAATACAATATTTTAAATGAGGCCTAACTATTGTTTTGTACAGCGGTATTATTAGCTCTTTTTCCTTATACGTTATGTTTCGCCTAATTAATCCAAGGATTTGATTTCCCTTTGAAGCTGCAATTCCGCACTGCTCTGAAATCTTCATATCAGCACTAACGGTTAACCCTAAGTCCTTTTCTTTTATAGTAGTACTTAGTACAGTAACCCCATTGTATATTCTACCTCTTCGTTCCCTTGTCCTATGTGGAGGCATTTACATTTCCCAAAATTGAACATCATTTGCCACTTTTCAGACCATTTGATCAACCTGTCAAGATCATCTTGTAAATGCTGTCTATCTCCATCACTTTTAATCCTTCTAAACACTTTTGTATCATCCGCAAATTTCAACACCTTGCTTGTTATTTCATCATCCAAATCGTTGATGTATATTAAGAATAATATAGGACCTAAAACTGATCCCTGTGGTACCCCACTCAATACCGATTTCCAGTTTGAAGCCTCCCCATCAACTACTACACGTTGTCTTCTGTCAATCAGCCATTGTTCTATCCAGTTTATTATACCATTTCCTATGCCATGGGCCTTTAGTTTAAGCAGTAATCTTTGATGTGGTACTTTGTCAAAAGCTTTTTGACAAAGACTAACTTAACTAACTAGCTTTTTGACAAAGACTAACTTAACTAACTTAGTCTTTATAAAGACTGTTTCCTGTGTACTACAGCACACTTTAGGTTACAAATTTCAATTACACAGCCGACTATTTATCCTAACACGAACGTTAACATCACCGGTAGTGACCTAATTTAAATACAATCAATTACGTTATGTTAGGCTGCTTTATTTATTTAGGTTACGCCGCCCGACTATCGCCCTTGCTTAATTTTAACAACAATGCTACCTAACCAAAATATATAGCAAGTACTGGCTTACACAGATATTATCTTATGTAAGTAGTTTGATGGTTGTTACTTTATCTCCTATATATTCTACCACATAATCAGGTTTGTTAAATCTTGTTTACAACTTTTCGAAGGCTAAGCCGCCTAAGTGAGTTACCCTATTATCACTCACTATACTAAGGTGTTCTAAAATACTTTAACTAACTAACTTTAAGCACAACTGCTACTCAATATATGTTTATTGCAACTTTATGAATGATATTAAGGCAAAAATAATACTTATCAATCAGTAATTCCACTTGTTTATCCACTTTTTTACACCACCAATTTCTACGATCTATCTCCGCCAAATATAGCCTTAGATAATATAGATTAGATAACAGATTAATATAGATTAGATAACACACGCAGATTAATATAGATTAGATAACACACGCGCACGCACGCACGCACACACGCACAGACGCACACACGCACGCACACGAACCAGTCAGTAGCAACTCCAGGTTATAATGTGTGTGATTGCCCTCGGGTGCGTGCGTGTCTGTGCGCGTGAGAGAGAGAGAGAGAGAGAGAGAGAGAGAGAGAGAGAGAGAGAGAGAGAGAGAGAGAGAGAGAGACAGAGAGAGACAGAGAGAGAGAGAGACAGACAGACAGACAGACAGACAGACAGACAGACAGACAGACAGACAGACAGACAGACAGACAGACAGACAGACAGAGAGAGAATGAACAGAGGGCGGATGAATGAAACCACACGTGTGTGTGCGCACACACACAACCAAATGTTTGATCGAGATTTATATTTTACTTTACAATACAACAAACTATACTAGCGGTATTTATTAACAGACTATTTGTATATCCACATTATACGTAGACGTTGAAAACGGAAGGACGTTTGGGGAGAAGCTAAATATTGTTGTGGGGTGTTGTTGAAAAGAAACCACGGGAAGGGCTCACAGATATTTGTTCACGTAGACCTGCTAATGTCGCAGTTTGTCCAGGAGAAACGAGCTATTGCCATTATAATCCACAAATGTCTTAAATAATAAATTTTTACTATGTCGCCTAACCTATTAACGTTCACAAAAACGCGTGTCGCATGCAGTAGATTCAATTAGCTCAATGGAGTCAAACAAAAGAACGACCTTTCGCGACGACCTTTTCCTGACTTTCATAGGTCGTTGCTAAAATGTCACGTCGCTAAAACCACAAGGCAATCATCACGATGGGAAACTAATTGAGTTGGTATTACTAGCAACAATGCCGGTCACGTGACGGGATGCCATGGTAGTTTACGGTCGTGATAGTAATATTTACCAACTGTTAGAAATGTTAGAAAACACACAGGATCATTACATAAATGTCATAGCGCGCTCGCAGATATACTCGTTGTTTGTCTAAAATGACGAAGGTCGGAGATAATGTGAAGCCATGCCATTAGGACATAGGGATGAGAGAAAGGCAACCTGGCCCATAGAGACATAAGTGAAATATAAGAATGTTGGTCTTCTGGGAGACTTGTGGCGTACAGCGACTTACATATAGACATTTTTAGAAAATCAAACTTCTAGAGGCATTTTTGGGAAACGTGAACAGACCACAGTTTAAACATAATTTGAGGGTGCCGAATCCAATTTTGGTGTTTGACACCTTGTCCGGTCATTCTACGACCTTCAAAATGGCAAAAGAAAAATAGCTACACACAGGTCATTGCTACACATATTTTGCATTTTCTCGAGTATAAAAATAACACCAAAGGGTATGATTATGGTAAAAGCAGACGTTTTAAGAATAAGATCTGTCAGTCACTAGCATCTCCTATTGAATAGCATTGTCCCACTGCTGAGCGGTGGTGCCCCTAGTAGCCGGATTGCAAGTCCGCCTAAGTTTGTATGTTCGTAAAGTTAAATTGACGATAAACACATCATATTTACAGCTTAGATATTAACTATCATGTGTCACGATGCATACGAAAATTAAAATATTCAATAACAAGCAAATAAAAGTCATTAAAATGTTATTACATATATATCGTAAATTAGGTGTATTAATCATCCATTTAATTAACTTGTAACCACCGTTACAAGTATAGTTAGAGAACATTATAACCGGTCCCGTGCTCCCGCATAATAACCGGTCCCTTATACCAGTGCGCATGCGCTACTAGAAACGGAACCATTACACACTCGCATTTCAACCTGTTCAATACTTGTTTAGTTATTGTCATTTCACGCTTTCTCTTTAGTAAAGTGACTGAACAAATGGAACTCTGTTCTTATTTATAACTAAACAACTTGATGGCGCCTGTGAACGTTGAGTGTCCGATCGAGGATTGTGACTATACGGCTACGCACGCAGAGGCGGCAGTGGTGGCTGCTATGCTGAGTGTACACGCCACTGTGCACGTCGCAGTCCCCCGGGCGCTGGGCGCGAATGCGAAGATGGAGAAACTCAAGCGTCCTTCCGTAGCACTGGCCGGGACGGGCGAGGCCTGGTCATACTTCATAACCCGCTGGGGTGAGTACAAGACGGGTACTAAACTTGTTGGACCCGACATAATCGCACAACTACTGGAATGCTGCGAGGAGGAGTTGAGAAAAGACCTCACTCGCGCAGCGGGCAAGAGCCTAATGAGCAGTGACGAAAAAGACGTCCTCACCGCCATGAAGGCGGAGAACACTATGGTAGCTCGGGTAGCCCTGTCTAACATGCGGCAGGGACACGAGGAGCCCATCCGGTCGTTCTACGCCCGTATCAAGGGGCAGGCGGACACATGCAAGTACGAGATGAAGTGCACTAAGACGGAGTGCGATCAAGTCAACGACTTCACAGAAGAGATTATACGCAATGTGATTGCCCGCGGCATCGCAGACCAAGAGATACAACTTGATCTGCTCGGTGAAAAGAACCAGGACATGCCATTAAAGGATATGATTGAGTATATCGAGGCCAAGGAGTCTGGAAAACGCTCGGCATCGCGTCTACTCGACCCTCAGAAAACGGATGCGATCAGCAGCTCGTATCGGCGGGGGAAACAGCAGAACGTCCGCAACAGGGGAGGAGCCAGGCCGGAGAAACCGAAAGGGAAGCCCAAAGGGGTGTGCATCTACTGCGGCGAGGTGGGTCACGGCAAGACGCCCCTGTGGCACACCAGACGCACCGAGTGCCCCGCGTATGGTAAAAAGTGCCAGAAGTGTGGCTGCCAGAATCACCTCGACAAGGCGTGCCTGAGCGGACGACCGACTAAGCCCCCATCTGAGGAGACAGACGAGCTGTATGACGAGCAAACGGCAGCCTTCGTCGAGCTATGCACGGTCACCATGGACAGCGCGGACGACGGGTTACGCACACTCCCCCTCGCTCACCATCTGTACGATGATATGTGCGATAAATGGACGAAACGCGCGTCCAACCCGCAGCCGTACATCAACCTCACTCTTACAAACGAGCGCGAAGATTACAAAGCGCTGGGTTTTGACCTCCTGAAACGCACCCGCGCAGTATCCCTGCCTGTCATGGCCGACACGGGCTGTCAGAGCTGCCTGGTCGGCATTGGAGTCACCCAACAAATGGGCCTGAGTACCAAGGACTTCATACCCGTATCCATGACTATGAAGGCTGCGAACAACAAGGGAATTCGTATTCTCGGAGCTGTGGTGGTCAGATTCGCCGGTAACAGTGGCACTCGGAGATTGGAGACGCGCCAAATCGCGTACGTGACAGACACCTCGGACCGCATATTCCTCTCCCGCGCAGCTTCCGTGGACCTGGGCATGATCTCGGACAAGTTCCCAACACTCGGGGAGGTCAACCTGGCGACCTCTGAATTGTGTGACTGCCCGCGACGTGCAGAGCCGCCGACCAAGCCGACCATACTCCCCATGCCGGCGACCGAGGCTAACAAAGAAACCTTACAGAAACACTTACTCAGAATATACGCTCAGAGCACTTTCAATACGTGCCCGCACCAGCCCTTACAGAGAATGACTGGCCCGCCGCTACGTCTTATACTCGATGAGGATGCGACGCCGGTTGCCCATCAAACTCCCATCCCCGTGGCCATACACTGGCAAGACGAGGTAAAAGCAGGCCTTGACCAGGACGTTCGTCTCAGCGTGTTAGAGGAAGTACCCATCGGTACGCCGGTGACATGGTGTCACCGCATGGTAATCTGCGCGAAAAAGAACGGCAAGCCGCGACGCACCATCGACTTCCAGGCCTTGAACAAACATGCGTTCCGCGAAACCCACCACACCCAATCCCCGTTCCACCAGGCGAGACGCATACCTAACGGGAAACGCAAGACCGTATTCGACGCATGGAACGGCTACCACAGTGTCCCTCTACACGAGGACGACCGCCACAAGACGACCTTCATCACTCCATGGGGACGCTACCGGTACCTATCGGCTCCACAAGGGTATATAGCGTCAGGAGATGGTTATACACGACGATACGACGAGATCGTCGCGGACATTGGTGACAAGACCAAGTGCGTGGACGACACGCTACTATGGTCAGATACGATCGAGGAGAGCTACTTCCAGGCGGTCCAATGGCTGGATATATGTGGCCGGAATGGAATCATCCTCAACCCGGAGAAGTTCGTCTTCAGCGCACCCACAGCGGACTTTGCAGGCTTCACGATCACCATGACTGACGTGCGACCATGCAGCCGCTACCTGGAGGCGATCCGCGATTTCCCACAACCGCGTAACATCACCGACGTCAGATCGTGGTTCGGGCTGGTCAATCAAGTGGCCTACGCGTTCAGCATGGCCGAACGAATGCATCCGTTCCGGAAGCTCCTGAAAAATGGAGAACGCTTCACGTGGTCCCCGGAGTTAGAGGACATATTCCGCGAGTCGAAGGACGTGATCGTTCAAGAAATCGAGCGCGGCGTCCGCATCTTTGACAAGACCAAGCCTACATGCATCGCCATAGACTGAGAAGGAGGGCATTGGATTCTGGCTATTTCAAAAGCACTGCCGATGCTCACCAATCAGACCCTTCTGCTGCAACGACGGGTGGAAAATAACCCTGGTCGGCAGCAGGTTTACACACGCAGCAGAATCCAGGTACGCGCCCATAGAGGGCGAGGCCCTCGCAGTCGCGGACGCCTTGGACAAGGCGCGCTACTTCGTGCTGGGTTGCGAGAACTTGATCGTAGCGGTAGATCATAAGCCGCTGCTGAAACTCCTTGCGGACAGAGCCCTTGACGACATACCTAACCCCCGCCTCAGGAACCTCAAGGAGAAGACCCTGCGTTATCGCTTCCGCATCACACATGTCCCAGGCATGAAGAACAAGGCGGCAGATGCCATGTCACGTAGGCCGGTCGGCACCGCGCTACCATCACTCATGAACCTACCAGACGACAATGCTGCCATAGTGAACCACCTACCATCCAGCATGCACACCAACGTCTTATCTCTCCTAATCCGAGTCGAACCGGATGACGACGACGACGACGACGTCGAGGAGGACAACCTGACATGGTGCGCCGCAGGCCTCGAATCATTGCGATCAGTGACATGGGACCGTGTCAGGGAGGCTACCAGCAGCGACGTCGATATGCACACACTGGAGGAAATGGCAACCGACGGCATCCCCGACTCGAAGATCGAGATGCCAGCGACGATTCGTGACTATCACCAGTACCCCGAAAACATCAGATCGGAGTGATCCTATACAAGGACAGGGTTATCATACCGCCCTCACTCCGCGGTGAGGTACTGAGCACCCTACACGCTGCCCACCAGGGCGTATCGATGATGACCGCCCGTGCAGAATCCTCTGTGTTCTGGCCAGGCATATCGGCCGACATCAGCACCACTCGGAAACATTGCGAACACTGCCACCGGATGGCACCCTCACAACCTGGAGCGCCGCCCATCCCACCGATCCCGGTCGTTTACTCCTTCCAGGCAGTGTGCTCGGACTTCTTCATACACAGGGGCGTACACTACCTCGTGACGGTGGACAGATACTCAAACTGGCCAATCATATCGCAGTCGACAGGTGGCGCCACCGGCCTCATCAACCACTTACGTCGCGCCTTCGTGACGTACGGGACGCCAGAAGAGCTCGCATCGGACGGAGGTCCGGAGTTCCCCCACAGCAACTGTCGTGCAGAGATTGGGGTGAAGACGATGAAACGACTCATCACCGACAACACCGGTCCGAAGGGAGAACTGGACACTGACGCTGTGCAGATAGCGATACTACAATATCGCAACACACCCGACCCTGACACAAAGATCTCCCCGGCAATGTGTGTCTTCGGCCGCCCGACACGCGATTTCATCCCGATTATCCCCGGCAAATACAGACCACATGAGACTTGGCGTGAGACACTCAAAGCAAGGGAGGAAGCCCTCCTGAAAGTACTGGAATCTAGCACGATATTCGCGCCTCTGACGTCATACCTAGACATACCGAAAAGCGCGCAAAGAATATGCGTTTGCGAATAAGACCAGATGCACAGAGTAAATTATGAAATTATTAATATATTGAATTCTGGTCAAATGATTGTTTTGGTGGAAATTGAAATACACAGGAAGATGTAATATGATATAAATTCTAGCAATATAAGTGGTCGCTTGCTCGATTAAAAGTAGACTTTGGAATCTCCGAGTATTCGCACACTTTACACAGGAAAACGAACGACATATCAACTAACAAAGTCAGCTCGATCGAACGACTGTAGACGTTGCGCTGTGCACAATCAGTGGTCCCATAGGCATAGCTTACAGCGTACTTTCGTTGAGCCATAGAACACAGCATGAAGACCTAGAAATACTTACTACTTATCCTCTTCGTGTCGTGTGGCACATAAGGCTCGCACAGAATATCGCCAGACCCCTCTGACTTGGGCTATCTTTGCAGCTGTGCCCCAGGTCAGCCCAACATTCTTAATTTCTTATTCTAGTGTTTGACGCCAGTGGTAGAAATGTTAGATAGACTGTGACAGTTCAAAGGTAAGTTTTATGTGTTTTCTACTACTGGTGTAAGTTTTGCTATTTGACATTGCGTATGTGGAAATAGATACATGTATTTATCAATATTGAATGAATTGGCAGCAGATCTGCGAAAGAGATGCACAAATCCAAGGCACCAGACAGCCCGTCGGTGGCGACGTCGATGCAGCACGGTGACGCTGCAGATGCGACGAACAAGCCGAGCAAGCCGAGCAAGCCGAGCAAGCCGAGCAAGCCGAACAAGCAATGTGGTCGCGCCTTCGCGACATTCTGTGAAACTACCACATTTCACGGGCTGCGAAACGTCGCTGAGCCGACAAGCAACACCGCTCACAGGTGAGGGAGAGAGTTATTACAGTTTGGGTATATCATAATTCGAAAACATTGCAAGTCCAGGGCGTATGTAAACTGTTTTTGTAACATTTCAAAAATTCGATGTATTAGGCCTACAATTTAATTTCAGGTGGTTTTTGTATGGAATCGTCAGTGTGTGTGTGTGTGTGTGTGTGTGTGTGTGTGTGTGTGTGTGTGTGTGTGTGTGTGTGTGCGTGTCTGTGCGTGTGTGTATGTGTTTGCGGTGTGTGCATGCGTGAGTGTGTGTGTGCGCGGACATGTAGCCTACGTATGCGTGTGAGCGCATGTCTGCATACGTGTTAATGGCTTGGCAGCTTCGTTAGAAGAGGATGCAAGAAGCGATACAAGAACGACGGTTCAACTGCTTGTATAGGCCTACCCCATCCGACACGTTCGTCTGTTGCAGGATTATCTGGGTCGCGATCGTGCTGACCAGTACGTCGCTGTTCGTGTGGCAATGTAAATCTTTAGTGAGCCACTTCACGAGCCGGCCAGTCAGACTGAGAACAACGATGTTACGACAAGAACGTGTCGACTTTCCCGCCGTCACCATTTGTAACCAAAACGCATTCAGGTATTAGAACAGTGTTGTTATATATTTACGATTTTTCTTTTCCCGCTTGAAACGTTGCTGTTCGTAACTGTCCTAAGGATATTGCGCTTTCCATTGTCTTTCTGTCTTAACTTTTCTTCTTCTGCCACCCTATCCACCCTTCTGCCACCCTATCCACCCTATCCACCCTTCTGCCACCTTATCCTATGATATTCCCATGCTCTTTTTGGCAGTCTTTTCTCTTTCATTCTCTGCCTGTGTCCTTCCCACCTCAGTCAGCTCCGCACTAGTTTCATTTTTATGAATGTTTCTTTTCTCAGTTCCTTCATCTTCCTCTCTCGCATTTTCTTATTTTCATAATTTTCGAGCTCCTTTGCTTTATGCTATCTGCTGTTTCTCGACCTGTGTCTTTGTCATTGCAAACATCCGCAAACCGTATATACAGGCGGGTACCACGCATGGTTCCAACACTGTTCCATTTAGTTGTGTTGAAAGATTTTGACCAATTGCCGACGATACTTGCAGACTTGTGAGTGCTGCCGAAAACGGCTCGTTCCATTGGTTGGATGAAATGTACACTCGGATTACAAACATGTCCACCTTCAACGCTACAGAGAGGAGAGTTGGCAACCGGTCAATGCTCGATGTCTACCTTCAGTTCGCACACCGCAAGGAAGACATGCTCGCGAGGTAAATTTCTTGAAAGTACTGCGAAACTAGCAGATAAATTCCATTTGACAGTATATTACTAGCAATAATGATATTGATCATAATGGTGACGACAAACGCATAACAACTTAGTTGATTTGTTGTAGCTACTAAAAACGGCCATCACGTATTGTTTTTTTAACACAAATGACTAGACTACGGAGATAATTGAGTCTAAAATAACAGTTCATCATTTATATAAAATATAAATAGTAAGTTGAAATCATGCATGTTGCATATTATAATTATTTATTCTAGTTATATTGATGGTAAATGGGCAGGAGTTATAAGTGACATACTTCTTCTTGCCCTTTTCAAATTCAATACTGTTTATAATTGCATGATTGGCTTTTTTGTGTTGTAGAAGATGGTGTTGAAATAAACAGTATTATATCACCCACCCACTATGATAAATCTGATGAAATTTGTGTGTGACTCATTTTAGCGTTGCTTTCGAATCATCTCGACCTACATGTTGTTGTCATTTAAGTTGTCGGTGGAAGGGAACGCCGTGCAGTCATGAAGACTTCCAGATGACCGTAACTGATGCTGGAGTGTGTTACACGTTCAACGCCCGGATCGGTGCAAACTCCATGGTGAACGCAACTGGTAAATAATAATTTTTGCTACAACGTTTACAGGTGATCCGTTAAGCGTATATATATATATATATATATGTACACTAAATAAAATTGCCATATTTTCTACTATATCCAACTTAATGTCACCAACAGATCCACTTCAGAAACAGTCAATGTTCTGTAGGAGTCACACACGGATTGCAACTGGTAGTGAACGTCGAACAGTACGAGTACATGAAGGGCCCACACAATGCTGTCGGACTCAAACTTGTTCTGCACCATCAAGACGACTTTCCATTTGTGCAGGACTTCGGCGATAACGTCCCAGCAGGAATGAACACATTTGTTGCAGTAAGCGTCTCAAAAGTAAGTAAACTCCGGTTTGTTTTAACCGTAGCCCACGCATAAAACAAGAACGCATTTAACATCTCACAACGATACCTATGTTAGTTTATTTGTGTCAAAAAAAATGCTGGAATGTTCGAAAAATGTGCTTGAAATTGAAGCGCTGTACGAATTAAGTAGAAAGATAATAATACAATTTGTAGACCGATCAAACGGAGAGAAACAGGCATAGGTTGTGTTTGCTGTGACAATCGGAGCCAATCGTCTGTTTATTTGTACGTTTCAGGAAACCAACCTGCCGCCTCCACACGGAGACTGTGTGAGAAATCAAAAGTTGTTCAACTTCGAACGCTACTCGCAGGCGGCCTGCTACAGGAAATGCATCACTGACTTCGTTGTCGCAACATGTGGCTGCCGAGACTACTATATGCCAACTTTCGACAGAGGTTAGCATTCATTCATTATGGAACTACTTGTTATATTATGTTATTGTTAAATACGTAAAACGCATGTATGGTGAAGTTTTACAGCTGTTGAAGAAATTGTAATTACTGCAACGACCACCACATTAGCCACATTACTAAACCCGTACGTCCCTTTACTAACCTTAAATTCTGCTCGGTTTTCCTTAATTCAGCAAGTGTGCACAGTTTGCAGTAATTTCACGACGCTGCACCCATGGAGTAATATATTGAGAATGTCAAGATTCTGACTGAAAAGATCCAGTTAAATAAAAGCAATTACAGCGTCCACCATTAGTCAACTGTACACGTAATGTGTTCCCTTCTAGCCTCTATCTATCATGAGTTAAATGTATAAATGTATTATTTTGTTGACTGCTCATTGATTGCCATTACATATTTTTACAGTTCAATATTTGTATGCATCGTGTATTACTATATGATTTATATTGTTTTCAGTGTCCTTTATTTACGTTTTTATCCCTACCTTTATCATGATGACAAAATGAACAAAATAAATGACCGCAAAGGTACTCGACACTAACACGGGTTTTATTATAGTATACTGTTGATTGCAGACGATCCGCCGGCATGTAACGTGTCCCAGTATACAAGTTGCCTGCTTCCTGCGATAGGTAAGCGTATACTATATAAGTATTTATCGAGCGTATAATAGTTACCAATAAAATATCCAGACACCGACCACCATATAAATATATTCTCGGCATTTTGTTGTTGAAATTTATAATAACGTTTGACTTAATAATAACTGAACTATAATCTACATATACAGTATATGTATATATATATATATATGACATTCTCCATTCAGGAGGATGTCATATGCCATAGGTCTGTCCTATATCAGTAAGTTGTCTGAACAATTGTGACATACCAGTGTACCACAAACCTATCAACACCCTGAGTTCCGTGCTGGTACACCCAAAAGACAAAACAGATAAGGCAGCAAAGTGTCGTGGGGTGGTATATGAAATCCAAAGGTCATAATGCGAGTAGTAGTACATAGGAGAAACAGCGAGGGCACTGGACACATGATTTAAAGAACATATATCTTGTCGCCAACCCCTATGAGCGATATGCGAACACAAGTTGAACACAGGGCACCAGTGTTCGATGAAAGATGTAAAATTATACCTCGAGGAGAACTGGCATAGGAGAATGACCTAGGAGGCGATTAATATCTACAGGGGGAAAGCATTCGCTGAACAGAGACGTCGGCCAGGAGCTCCCGCCAGTCATGCTCCAGCTTGTGTCACATGACGTAGGTCAGGTGACACGACCGTGAATTCAATCTGCTGAAGAAGGCCGCGAGATGCAGTAGAAATCATACAGAGAAAAAACACAAAATTCTGGTGAGGTAAATATACCCAACAATTACCTAATTGGTGTTGCAGGTAACCTGTAGCTGCATGATGAAGTGCACAAATGCTTAACGCTTCGTTTGCCTTTCAGATTCGTTCAACCGAAAACAATATGACACGTGCGTGTGCCCGAAAGCGTGTAATGTCATCCGTTACAAAACGTCCATGAGTTACGCGGCCGCTAACCAGAACAGGGAGAACCGATTCGTTTTGACTGAGAAATTCCGCAAGAAAATGGGAGAACACCTAAATAAGTCGCTCGACACCAAAGAGCGGCTATTGCCAGACAGACGGCGAGCTAACATAGAAGAGACTGAACGAGTTCTCATTGGCCTACCAAACATAACATCAACGTTTGTTGACGTTGTACACAACCTGTCTTCAAATGTTAAACAGGTAGCTGAGGTGTTAGAAACCACCTTCTTTCAAAACTATCATGTTATAATGGAACTGGGATATCAACAAATGCTGACAGTCTTACAAAATGAATTTATCTTCGCTTGGGATGAAATGAGGTTTCATGACTGCATGCGTGGCTCGTTCGAGTTGTCTGAAATACTCAGAGGTTCAGTAGACAGGATTGACCGAGAAACATGGCGCGCTGGTCCACTGGAAGAAAAGCTGATCGTTTCGAAGAGAGCGTTAGACAATCTAGACCGAGTGCACGGCGCGTATAGTAACGCGATCCCCTTGTTAAACCAAACGGCTACACCGAACAACGGTTATGATTCGTTTTATCTAACAGCAGAATTATTCAAACAAAGCATGGAAATAAACGAGACATACACTCGATTGAGAGGACACATTATTAGTTATGTAGAAAACATCGATGGGTTATTTCGTATCTACATCGCCGATGTTCACAATCTGGAAACAAAAAACATATTTGTTAAGTTTTGCAACGGGTTCTGGCGTGCGTCAGTTGAGTACGACCGCGATCTAAGATTGTATGAGTCGCTTGTTATACGACAACCGCTTCAACGTATCTTAAAAGCAAAGAATAAGTTCGAAAATCATCAAAATCTTATACACGCTATGGTCAAAACAACAGATCTGTGGAGTTCTCACGCCCAGTACAACGCACTCTACGACAACATGCGGTATAGCTTGAATGAGGCCCATGAATTGGATGCAAAATCTGCAATTTCAGTGTACTTGGAGAAGTTGAAAAGTAACAGAAACGCCAGCAAACTATACCTCGCAAGCGCGCTTAAGGCGGACAGAATAGTCCAACAAGTTGACGGTGTTATCGACCTCCTTTCGAGAACAGTTGAGGTTTTGATGAAGAACGTATACGATACGAGGCAAGCTGTTGTGTTTATGTGCCGGTATATTGTGGAAGCTGGTAAGGAACCGTTGCTGCAGTCACTTTATGAGAAACTACATCAGCACTACAATACCACCACCGATGCAGAGAAAACTACTATGGCCAAAGATTATTACATATTTAAGGATGAAAATCGTTGGCAAATACCTGGTGTGGTATCTTTCAACGAGTGCGCCAATACCGGTATACCGATAGACATGAATACATTGACGAATATGTCCGTACGACATCTAACCTCATTCAAGAACAGGCTGGAAACTTTCCTCCAAAAAACTCAATTGGACGGAACGTTTTTTAGGTAATGTATTCTACGAATTATGTGCGGGTAACCTTTTTGAAAAACACCTCCCGTTCACCTTTCGTGTACAGATAAACATAAATTAAAACAAAATAGACTTCCGATAAGCCAAATGATGTTTTGTCCACATACCATCTCTGGGCGGCAATCTTGTTAGACCTAGGCCTACTCATAGAGGTCTGCATCTTTCCTTTGGACATTACATCTCCTGAGTATGTCTACCTGCTGCCTGCGTACCTTATTTACCGATCTGTGTTAGCCAATTTGTGTCAGCACAAGTGTTATGCGCAACCATCCAACAAACCAAAAGCGTCCTCGAAGGTACCCACAACAAATACATAGTACATAAGCATGCAGACACATTCGTTTGGTGTTTTCCTAATGAATTAGACATAACAATGTTAAAATGTTCGTATCAATTGTTTTTTCAGTCGCAACTTTCTGGAGCTGAACATCTACATGCGTGACCTGCGTGTCAAGGAATACAAACAGCTTGAAGCCTACACGCTCATTGATTTACTAAGTAAGGATACTGTGCATTTGCACCTATATCATTACGCTTACATGTACTAGCTAAAATGTGCGTCACCTGACGGGATAACTTGAAAGTTCTGCTTCTTCTTCTTCTTCCGTATACTACGTAACCTCATCTTGTTGAGGGTTATAACGTAAGTGCAGCGAACAATAACAGGATAAATGAAGACTTTAAAATAAATAAATAAAATATAAATTGATTGTTAGGTTTTGTACAAAGTTCAATCTGTTACTGGGAGGCCAGCGGGGAGAGTCCTGAACGACTCCAATTATTTAGGGCCTGCACCACCTCGGTGGGAAAATTGGTCCAGTCTGCTAGGTAAAAAATGTAATTTAAAAGTCTGTCCCGGAACAAGGGGTGGGTAGGTCTGGAGAAACGAGTCACTGGGGAAAGACATTGATTTAGATTCATACACACCCTATTTTTATTTTTAACCATCTTGTACATTAATATTAATCTAAAATTTAAACGACGTTGTTTAAGTGTAACAAATTCAAGTTCGTGTAACACGTTAGTAACGCTACACTCCTACGTGACATTTGTGAAAGCAATATTTACCAAATGTTAGAAAACACACATCGTTAAATAAACACCATACCGCGCTCGCTTAGATATGCGACGGTTTCAGCGCACGTAAAAAGTAGACAGCCGCGTCACGCACGTGTTGCAATACTCATTGTAGGTTCAAAATGAAGAAAGTCGGAGGCAAGGATTTTCTAGGCAATTGCACAAGGTCAATATTCAACGGAGTGACGTATGCGAGTCAACGATTAACACTTGCTAATGCGTGTTGCAGGTGACATCGGGGGCTCGATGGGGTTGCTCATTGGCGCGAGCGTCATCACCCTCTTCGAAGCCGTAGACGCCTTCCTGATGACATTGGCCAACCGGCAGCATAGGGAGAAACATCGACTACGGCTACCGTCGCAACAGGAGACTGGAATCTGATGTATTTGTTCAAGACCCGATATAAATATAAAAACATTATGCGAGAAAAGCTTGAGGAACTAACAAAGACGTCTGTATGTGGAAGATATATGAAAACAACCTGTAGCGGATCCCGCTGAGATATAACATTTACTAGCAGGGGCGATCTGGAGAAGGTAGAGGACCCAAAACCTCCAACTGCTTATCAAAAAACACTGGAAGCCGATAAAATTAATATTGGGGGGCTGAACCGGAGCGTCAAGCACGCTGTCGGATCCTGACATCGGCCGGAAGATGGGGAGGATCTATTTATAGAGGGTGATCACGCCATCCCAACGATCTTGATATCCTTTCCAAGCTTTCACTTTCTGCTATTTTAATATATAAATGGTGTCCTGATAATCATTCCTAAAATAATATATAAACTGACCTACAACCGCGCCGTTTCTGGTGTCTTAAACACTGGCCGAAGATGTTGGGTCCTCCGCACAGTTCGACTGTCTACCAACTGAAACGCCACTTTCTGATCTCATGCTATGAGCTCTACCCGCTTCTAAACGGCGGCGAAACTGGCATTCTCGAAGTCTACGTGCCGTCACAATTACTTATGCCAACCAACCAACGCAAATAATGTAAACATTTAGTCTCCGTTGTTTGGTATACGTTATTGTGACGTAACGCTGATATCGATAATATCGGTTTCGCTGCCGTCAAAGCACGTCAGTTTCGCCGCCGTTTAAAAGTGGGTGGAAGTGTACACGGCTGAGTTCTGTGCAAATGAGAAGGTAGCACTGCCATCGGAAGATTAGTATACTGAGTATCCGAAGCCAACATCGTTCGGAACTGCACAGAACACCGATAACGACATGATCTGTTTATGGGTATTCTATGAATGGTTACCGGGAAATCTAGATGGTTGAATTGAATGCAGATCCTTAAAGGCACGCGTGTGCGTACTATTTAACATATTGATACCACCATAACAATTGTCTTAATAGTGAGACAATGGATATTAACGACAGCATACAATTATCTGATAATTGATGTTAAGATATGTTGTATATGAAATATATATATAGTTGGTTATAATGTTTAATTTTTTACACAGGCATGCAAATATGGGCCGTCCAGTTTGATAGTGTATAAAGATTCGTATTTTTACTAAATGAGACAAACGAAACAAAATCAAATCAAGGGAAGCCACTGACAAAGTTTAGATGTTTTGATTAATCGTGTCAGTATCTGTATATCAACTTCTGTTACCTTTTTATTTAAAAATTTAAATACCGGTAGTGTTTACACAGTGTAGTTTGGATTAATCAAATGTATATTATTAAAAAACACTAGTTTGTTTTCTGTACTGTATTAATAATTTTATTGTGTACTAAATTACAACATCACACAACAGATATTTCTGCATGTATGCTATGTAATCATACGACACTCACAATCTTCACATAGTCTTAGGCTTAGTGTTAAATGTTTTGTTACCTTTGCAATACCTTTGAAGCAATTAAGACACACAACCACCACTTGGTCTCACACAGAAATAGTGCTTACAATCGTCCTGCAATTTATATCAGAACACCATCACATGACCAGAAACATGGTCACATGACATCGACAACAAGACTAAGACATCTATCCGAGATTTTCACTAAATATATCTTGTTAAATGTTGTCAATATTGCAATACTAACATTTTACATTATCAAATAAAGCTTCCAATGACCTTGCATAACTATAAACAATGTAATCCGTGTCTGGCAACAATGGACACACACATTGTATTATTACAACATTTACAACGGTAAATTCCACCAACACATTTAGAGCACAACACTTCACATTCTGCGGAATGTTCAACTATTATATGTACCTGTAGCAACATTACAGAATGAAAACAAAATATCACAGCCTACTTATGACAAGGTGGACATGGCTTATAGGACATTACTGTGTTTTCTGCATGGAGGAATGATCAATGCATATTTAAACACATACACACAGGCAAACAGGCATGCACACATACAATCTTAACCAAGTGCATCAATGCCGAGTTACCAGCATGCAGTTTTGTAATGATAATAAGGTAAGAATATATTATTGGCACATACTTATTTAAAATTAATTTTACAGTTATTTTTATACCAATATACATTTTAGAAGTCCTGTGTTTAAATACTGGACTACCCAATTGTATACTTGAATGCACATTTTATATACGTATATTGTTTTATAACCACCTATTTTTATTTCATGATATATGTTTATATCTTTGTATTTTGTTACTTGTATATCATAATGTATACATAAGGATTTTTGTCTGAAATAAACATTATTATTCTATTATTAATAATAAAATTTTGGTTTAATAATAATTTATTATTAAATTTATTATTAAACCAAACTTTAACTAGTCAGTTGGGAAAACTTTCATCTTATCTTGTCACGATATACACAACACGGGCCACCTCTGAACATTCACACTGGATGTCGTCAATTCACTGCAGCACAATCACAGAAAGCAACAAGTCATAGCAAGAACAAGTTACATAGCGACATCATTGCAGTAGATCATGCATTCGTGAAAAAAAACTACAACACGGTTTACTTTAAAGAGAAGCAAATACAAAAAAATCCAATATCCACTTTGATCAGGTGTCCACTCTTTAGAGGGATGCTTACACTGGGAAACAGTTGGTGCATTGAGGAGATGTATCCAAGCAGTCTGCTGGTCAGTGATTCTATACAAGGCAAGGACTGCTGCATAAACTACACCAAATTCACATATATACACCAACTGACTAGACTTTCTGATTACAAACATGTTACATTACATAATAAATCATATGATTATGCTTTCTACAGACTGACCATTTGGTGAGCAACATATACAGCAGAACTAGTACTTGAGCAAACATACAGCTGGCAGACAATCACAAGTATTCTGGGAACTGCCAAGGTATTTCCATTGCACTATCCTTGCCACGTCTGCTGTTCATTTTGACAGCATGTGGAACACCCTCTGTGGTTCCTCAAGGCAACAGAAGGAACACCCTATGTGAATCCACAGCAAAATGCATTTGGACCTATAAGTCAAAGTCCACTACACTATCATAAATAAAATGACACATTTTATAGATAACATAATCTTTGTTTTCACCATTGGCTTCTTAGATTGGCTGTAATTCTTAGAAAGCCTCTACAGCATAGGAACTATGACTCATATAATATAATTCTGACAAATGCTAACATTAGCTGGACTGAAAACTGTATCACACAATGCTACACATGTACAAGATAGTTTTGCAGTTACAAACACTGACGTTAAAACAGCAGTGGCTGACCAGCAACACTTATAAAGGTAATGCAATGCTACCAGCAGGGTTGACATACATCCCCTTAAAGCATCTGCAGGAAGGAGATTCTCCTGCTGGACATGAAATAATGAAAGGAGGATGTAGCAGAGGCAACCCCTTTCACAATAATTATGGATATTATTGAAACATGAAACTCTCATGAGTGTTATTTTATGCATTCTGTTGCCACTTTTTTGACAGAAAATCTGGAATTGGCTGTTAAAGGAGACTATCTGAAATAGAAGAAAAACCTTTGATAACAAAGGAGACCTCACAATGGAAAATATTTGGCACCTCTGTATATCTGACTAGAAACATTTAATGTTGGTAGATGTGCCAAAGTTCATCTCCAAGTCAACCATATTGGTTTGGTGTGTAGTGTTCATATCATTCAGGTCGACTGAATTGTGTCAATGTTCATCTTCATATCAACCATGTGTTTGCTGTGCACTGGTGAACAAAGTGTAATGTTCGTATCATTCAGGTGAACAAAGTGTAGTGTTTGTATCATTCAGATGAACAAAGTGAAGTGTCCGTATCATTCAGGTGGACAAAGTTGAGTAGAAGTTCATCTCCAAGTCGACCATGTGTTTGAAGATGTCTGAGACACGAGCAGAGCCTACAGGATCAACACTTGCTGACATTTCGTTGACATCTGAGACACAGAACGCTTCCATCTCGTGCATCTGTGCTAGTAGCACCTTTGCCTTGCTGTCACCTTTACCCAGCATGCTCAGCAACTTCTCATGGGTGACGTACAAAGCATGACGCCGATCGACTGACGTCTGGAACCGTGGCTTACATTTGACTGGGTCACTGTCACCAAAGTCTGGTGACGCGGTTTTGTTACCAATTGTTGAACCGTTGCAGAAGAGAAACGGCTTGAACATGGAGCTGCTGGGATCAGGGGTCGCTGTGAACCAATGAGAAGCTAGGTGTTTGGCTTGTGTGGGAGGCAGGATGGACACCTGACTGGCGGTGGTGCCTGAGTCCATACAGATACCACTTGGGTCGTCTCGCAGGATGGACATCATGTCATGGATGCTGAACTCACCTGGAGGGAAGACAGAGAGGGACATGAGGCATATGTAGGGACAGATAGAGGGACAATGACACAGGTAGGGACATACAGAGGAGAGGGACAATGACACAAGTAGGGCAGTTGGATGAGTAACACAATAACACAAGCAAGGACAGTTGGTTGAGGGACACAGTGATACAAACAAGCAGGGACAGTTGGATGAGGGACACAGTGACACATGCAGGGACAGATTGGTGAGAGGCAAAATGACTGCACACATGAACAAAGAACGCATTTGATTGGTTCACACATTCACATGGCGATATCTAGCGATTATGCATACTGCTATTTCACGTGGCACTGGCTACTGAATCGTGTTACTGGTATTTTTTTTCTTTCGCCATTGTTTTTTCAAAAGTGTAAGAAACTTTAATCACCAATTTTTAGGACAAAAATTATTGACGGGTTCGACAATATATTATTACAATTATTTTGTCGACAACTAGTCACTAATGTGCTTGAATGTTCATGAAAATCTGCTCCAAGAATATTCAAGAACATCCAGTGAAATTCAAGAACATTCGAGGGTACTCGAACAAAAAAATCAAATCAAAGAACATTCAAGACTTTCGGGGACCTGGGCGAACACCATGTCACATAATGACACATGCAGAGACAGGTGGGTGAGGGACACAATGACACAACTAGGGACAGTTGGATGAGGGACACAGTGACACAAGCAGGGACAGTTGGATGAGGGACACAATGACACAAGCAGGGACAGTTGGATGAGGGACACAATGACATAAGGAGACACCACCAACATACATAGCCATTAGTTCTTGTCAGCTTTGAATATTTGTTTGACTTCATTTTTCCTACTGAAAAAATGAAGAATTTCTCCAGACATGATCACGTAAAACCATTTAAAAAAATTGAATCACTGCTTGGACATGTAAAAAAAATACTTAACCGTTAGCTAATTAACTTTGAGCATCTAAATTACTGCATGTTTTCTACCTTCTCATGTTGCAAGAAAGTAAGCTACAACTCACCTCCTTTTGATTTCTCCTGCAGCAGTTTCGTGCCGCACAGTTGTCTACCACTAGGTGTCTCTCCTGGTGCTAGTTCCGTCTCTTCAAAGTCACTCGAATACACCTTGGCAAAGTCAAACTCTCCCTTGTCTGGGGTCCACCAACCCTTCGCCTGGGCATGCTCCTTGAGTCCAGCAGATATCGCATCGATTTTTGTACGGATCGTCAGCTGGTTGGAGATGTTCCTTACACCATCTGGTGGACGTCATTGGAATGACATTTATTGTTAAGGCACTGTTGATCTATAATATAGAATAACATTTTTCTTTCTTTCGTAGTGATGTAACTTCATAACATTTGAAAAATGTGTCTTTAATAATTTATATATATATTGACTTTTTGACGATTTTGGTCACTGTTCAAATGTTTTGATGGTGAAATTCAATCATGACTCTATAAATATATAAGCACAGGTGTTGTAATAGTCTATAATCTGATGACAGAAATGACCAACATCACACTATTTCAACAATGATTTATGCAACAATAATACATAAAAATGCCAGAAATGTAACTAAAAATACACAGGAGCAATTGTAAATGAGTAAATGTATTTATATATACGTAACTAAAACTCTTACAAAATGCTGGAAAAATAAATGTAATCAACTTGTTGAAATGTATGTGCAATTAAAAGTACAAAGTCTGATTTTGTTCATTGTAATATCATGTTACGCATTTCAAACTATACCTATTCTAGCATACTGGCCATCAAATGTATAACCAAAACATAATTTGTTATATACTTCGCCCACTATATGTTTATAGATAATAGATGTCAACATTGCTGGGTAGTACATTTCCGGAGTTCTTACAATTTCCTCTACCTGGAGACAAAGTTCATTGGGACGAGGCATTCATTGGATCATGTGATACATACTTACATATCCCTCCACATGCTATGAAACATGTAATGTTTTATTAATCATGAAACCGACAATGGTCCAATTATATTACACACATTTTAGCCCACCAAAACACATTAATATCTTGGACAGTCAGTAAAACCAAAACATACGACATGATTTTATTACGAAAATGATCAGACTACACCCATAATTATTTCTAGATGCGTAATTGTGAAAATAAAAATAAGGCATTAGCTAAAATCCTTTTTTCATATGTACACAAAGTTTAACATTGTATGTAACATTTGACAACATTAAACAAATACAGAAAAATACATTTGTAGCATAAATTCGATTTTAAGCCCGTCTGTGAAGCGATTCCCGCGGAAAATTAAATTTTAATGAGCTAGGCGATCACGTGATATCGTGATGTCACTTATGACACACACTCGCATCAGGCCAATCCTTTCCATACATTCAGAGCATGTTTACAAGGATAGCTTTTTGGTCGCAAACGAGCGTCAGAATTAGTTATTGTGCAATATTCCGACGTAATACAAACACTAGTCATCATAGAGGAACAAGCAGTTATCTTACGGTTCCATATGAATCAAATTTTATTTAAAACAACGAATGCAAATGCGCCTACAAGTCGACTAGGTTTTGCCGAGCTTGGGCTCGTTTTCAGAATAACTATATCGAATGCAACCAACGGGAGACAATCTACACCAATATACATACATAGCAAACAGATATTGTATCTAGCTACAGAAAGTAACGTGTATAATCTCATAATATCACTAGAATATCGATATATGAAGCAGGAGTACAATTTATCATAACAACTTAAATCAGTCAGAGAGTTTCCGCTGGTGCCACTAGCTCAGTGTCCTGCTTCATATATCGATATTCTAGTGATATTATGAGATTATACACGTTACTTTCTGTAGCTAGATACAATATATGTTTGCTATGTATGTTTATTGGTGTAAATTATCTCCCGTTGGTTGCATTCGATATAATTATTCTGAAAACGAGCCCAAGCTCGGCAAAACCTAGTTGACTTGTAGGCGCTTTTGCATATGATGACTAGTGTTTGTATTACGTCGGAATATTGCACAATAACTCATTCTGACGTTCGTTTCGACCCAAAAGCTATACTTGTAAACATGCTCTGAATGCATGGAAAGGGTCGGCCTGATGCAAGTTTGAATAATAAGTGATGTCACATATCGGCATCCCAAAAAGCGCACCAAAAATATGCATATTCGAAAATGTCCGGATGCACAGCATAAAATATGGAATTTCTAATTCATTGAATTTTTTTGATTTTGTTTGCATGATGGACGTGGAAATAGATAGCAGGATGTAATATAACAGGAATTCAAGCAATAGGTGTTTTTATTCCCTTTAAACTAAACATAAAAGACAAATAAAAATATAAATCCTACTTTTTATCTGCTCGGCAGCCCAGTGGCGTCCTGCAGTTTCAAAAACCCAGGCCTCTGATTGGCCAGCGATAAGAAAGCTATTCTGATAGGTCCACGAGGAGACGTGTTCGGTGCAGGAGCCCCCCTGACCGTGGCCCTGAAGGAGGTGACCCAATACGTCAACGGCCCCACAAGGGGTGTCAGCTCGCTCTAGGGCCAGTCTAAAACACAACACATAAGCAACCGAAATAAAATCAAGCAGGGTAACGGCACTAAGGGTGTGCACAGAGCAACCAGCAGGTCCCCGAGTCACTGTTTGCTACAGAACTCAGGTTTGTTTTAAATCAGTATTTATCAGATCACCAGGAAGGCAGCTCATGGTGTCATCACTCATCAGTGGGTGGTACGATTTTAACACGAAACTTACTTTGTTGCTTCTGAATATTTCAATCGTGTTGTGCAGTTTTCACTTTTAAAGGCATGTCACATGACCAGTCATGTGATGCGGGTTGCAAAAGAACAGGAGTGAGTTTGTGTCTGACATCGCTGTTCAAGGTAATGACATTGATGACTGCACAATGCAGTCAAGATATACGTAAACTAAATAATAGTAAGTTTCTTGATAGGTACTGTTAAGAAATATTGAAATAAGCCAAGACACTGAAACTTCGTTAATATAAACATGTTACTTTACTTCGTAGTAACAACCAAACACTGTTAGACGAACCTCAGAATTTTCTCATGGGCACAATTCCTAGTGTTACCCACAAAAAGAAAATGGTCTTAATGCAACAAACTGGCATCTAGTGGTGTCCCTTGGTGATTATTTTGTTTTGTTACTGACCCAACCACATTGAGTTTGGCCCCCTGATGATTATTTTGTTTACGTATAGTCGCTTGCAATTTACACGGGCAATACTGAAAGCAGGGCAAACACTGAGTGACCAAGGAATAACAACCATGACTACAGCAACTAGGACAGATCTTACAAATTAAATCACAACACATAACATGAAAGCTTCTGAATCAGGAAGCAGTCATTCGGATATGCCCTATAATAATAACAACAATAATAAGGTTACTTCTATTGCACCTAAATCCTTAGAAACGTAGCTCAGAGGCACACCAAGATAAAAGGGTTGGTCAATCTAAAAATTGATAAGCAATATTCAAATTGTCAACAGATGGATGGATACGCCAGGGAGCTATGGTGGATAAGCAAGATTGTAAAGATAAGTTTTTAACTGACGGCAGAACTGTGTAATTTTTAGTTAGAATGGGTAACACCATCTGTCGCTGTGTTCTGGATGAGAATTTCCATTTTGGAGACAACAGTCACTGCTCAAGATCATGTTTTACCATCAGAATGAATCGGTGAGGTTAAGTGGTGTGACACTGCATTGCATTTTAACAGTAATGATAGTCAATTAAATTATCAATAACACAGTGTAATAAAGCTATGTCATTATAATGTCAGTGCAACAGATGGCACACCCCAGGTGACTGCTGCCTGATTCAAATGCTTTAATAACATCCAACACGTAATTATAACCACATAAGTATGTATGTATGTATGTGTGTACGTATGTTAAGATCCTCCACTTAAGACATTGTGCATCTCGGGCATTAAACTTTCAGAGGCTCATCTACGACCCGTTGGATGAAAAGTAACATCTTTATTTTTGAAACTCCTCATTGGTTAAGGGTTTTTGCCAGTCTTAGGGTTCATACCAGACATTAAATGGATGTTAATCGATTGTTTGCAATCTTATGTATGTTTTTTTATATCAGCCCGAGCCACATAAAACACCCACTGAAAAGAAGGGCACTATTTTCCCACCAATCTCTCCCACCCCTCAGAGGGATGAAGACAATGACATCATCTCATTTCTCATGACAGAGTTATTAATTCCCACCAATAGTGAGAACAAATATATATATATATATATACTTGTGACTCTCTCCGCTGCCCAGTGACTTCCGCCCGCTGTCTCCAACACCCACGCCTCACACTGGTCACATATCACAAAGCTACTACTGCCCCAGCCCTGAGGGGGTGCACAGGGGTGGGGGGTGCGAGGCCCGCCCTGGCCATGAGTGTCCAGGAGGGCTGTGATGATGTCGAGGCCCTGCTTGGCCGTCTCTGCCCGCTCTAGACCTAGTCTGGAAGGAAGCACATCACAGGGAGTGAGATTCCCACACACACTTAGGAACGTCAGGGAAGTCTTCCTGCAAGGGATGAAGAAGTCAATGTCGCAGTACATCCCCCTGGATATCCAGGGTTGCCCAAATTGTAAAAGCAAAAATCGTTTGAATTTTTTATATATACATTTTGGTTAAAATCAATGAAGAAAAGTTTAACAAAAAGTTGGCAAAGCAATTGCATTTAACATTTACCATAAGTTAGATTATATACTGGTCACAATTCTTGCAATAAACGTGCTAATTTTTAAAAAAAGATCCAGAGAAAAAAATATCAGCATGCAAAATTTTACTGATGTAAATTTGACTGGCTGGAAACTAGTATCAGAGCAGCACCAAAGCATTCTGGTTGCACTTGAGTTGTAGAAATAACCTTACCTGACCAAGTCCATCCCTAGGAGGCGCTCCGTGGAGTCATCTTCCCCATTCTCCTTCGTCCAGACAGCCTCATTCCCGATACACACCCCATGTTCATTTGCCCCCATCTCTGCACCCCACAGCCAAGCGGGGCGACTCAGGATGACAGCGTGGGTGTGTGTTGTCTGAGGAATCTCTATGTAAGTGCACTGTAGGCAGACAATTAAACAGCGTTACCCATCATGCATCTGAGCAATGCATCACGGTACTGAGGGGCATTTGTAAGAAATTCCTCCCATGAACTTCATACTATGACTGGTATTGTAAGCATAATCACAATGTGATTTGAGCAATATTTGAAAATATAAAAGTAATAAAACATAACTTTAAATTGTACATGACATGTGGGCTGTCTACCATCCCCCCATCTAGTGTTCAGTAGGACATCCAGATCAACGTCGGACTTTGTCAAACACCTACCCGTACCGGTAATCACTGAAGCATCCATATAGGTTGTATCCACCATCATTCTTGGTGATATCTATATCCACTTTGATAACCCTTATCCACCATCACAGTTCTTCCCGACGCTATCTCTGACAACCATCATATTGAACTTGCAGTTAATGCGCTGAAGCCACCACGTGTGGTATCGACAACTACAAAACACAACTCCCAAAACACTGACAATGGTGCACTCAGAAACTCAGAGTCTGTTTATGTTGATGTGACAGTGTGTGGGACTGACTGGTAACCCTACACACACACAACACAACAGTGTATGCATACGGGACAACACACCTCATCCCTGGTATGACACAGATAGTGATGATGCCCGCGATAAGAAGCGTAAATTGGAGATAATGTAGAGGAGAACAAAACCAGAAATTCATCATCAGTTGTAATTTATGTCACACGATGAAGGCACTGCCCTGATAATGAAAACAAAAATGGATTATTTTCAAGAACATTTAAGACCTGTGAACAAAAAACTATGTTTCATCTAGTGAGATATCTTGGTGATCAGAATTCTCAGCAGCATCTGGAATCCAACTCAACAGTAGAAAGATGTGAATTAATTTCACATTTCTTCTCAGTAAAAAAATCGACAAACTGTTGTCAGGAGTGTTACATTTCAATTGATCTGGCTATAGCATAGCTGATGAAAAATGATGTTTCACAGATCCTATTCATGTCTTTGATCCAACAACGGTCATAGAAATCCTGAAAATGTTAACTACCAACGATAAAATTTGCATGCTAGATGCTTTACTTGCTAAAAGATCAACCTCACAGAAAGATCAAGATGCTGTAGAGGTTTCATGAAAGCAGGAAATGTGATAACAATGGTACTTCACCCTCAGAGGTCAAGATGGTCTCACCCATCTTTATCCCAAGATAAAGTCTGAAATTCTAAACCAACAGTTTTCTTCTGTGTTCACTAAGAAACCAGATGGCCAAATGTCGAATCTTGAGGAAAACCGCTACCTGGACAAATCTGATTCACAAAGACTCTACAGGTACAGGTGAAATTAACATTTTGATATATGCACAGTTCTTAGTGATCACAACATAGCCAAGGTCACCTAGAAAATCAAGAATAAACAATCAAAAACTTATCTGAAAAGCTACATAGCTGGAGCCATGCAACATAATGTATTGACTTTGGAATTATAACAGATTTGTAATGAGTGTTCACAATTACAGCCGGTCGACAGGCCCGAGACCAGCAACTTTACGGTTGGGCTAAGACTCTCAAGACGTGCCGGCCCGAATAACAAGCATGTTGGTCAACCAGAATTATACGTAATCTGTCTTTATTATATGCACGTCCAACTTTAGAAGTTGTTGTGACCACCAACTTTTCGGTGCAGTTTTCGAACACTGCCAACAACAAACGTGGTGACAAGATTGATTGCATATCCATTAGAAGGCAGCATCATCATGAACGTGTGTGCACACTAGCTGACCTAACAGGACAACTCTGACATCACTGTGGTCGGGAAGAGAACAGGGACGATGGATGACATCCTTGAACAAGAGGAGATTGCAGGGTCTAAAGCCCCCCTCCCATATATACAATTCTCATGAGATTTTGGCATCACAAGAAGGCCGCTGCAGTGCAGTTGTGGTGCCGCTGTGGCGACCGCATATATGGGTGCACTCATGCGGCATGATCTAACAATTTGGATTTGGCCGCAAGTGCCTGCAGCAGTTTATAGTGCCCTAGGTTCATACTAGATGGGGCGGCAATAAATTTTTGGTTTCCCCGAGTGCTGCTGTCTGTTTACATCAGTACCGAAACTTTGCCAGCAGCGTGTGTCGAAAACTTCTTCAAACATCTACTGAAAGGATCCCAGAAAGTTGGTCACAAGGTGAGGAAGTCACCCAGGAAAGAAAAATCTGCATTCCCATCTCCCAAGAGGCTTGTGCATTGCGGCAGTTTTTGATCTCAATGACGACTTTGACACTGCCGGCACCCTGACACCCAGGTCGCGCCGCCTATGGGAGCCATGGAGGGAACAGAAACTCTGCGAACTCTGGGAGGCAGAACCGTGTCTATATAACTCTACCGATAGAAATTACAGACACGTGTACGATAAGGGCATTATTATTATGAGAATTGCCGCTAAGTTAGATGTTGATGGTAAGTGTAATTTTGTCCCCTATATATTATTTTAATAATATTTTCTTCATTTCTCAGTGGTTAAGGGTACACTTTGTTCAATTTAAGAGTACATGTTTCTGTATATATTTTGTATTAGTATAAAAAAGGTTCACCCAATGGTAACGGTCTAATAAATATTTCCCTCTGTAAAAATATCTCATCATTTTTTAAGGATATGCAAAGTTTTGTTTCTACTATAAAATATGGCCCCCAACCCCTGATTTGTTGTCCTTATATTTATAAGAAAAGGTCACTGCGGACAGGATTCACCAAAATCTCCAACGTACCCTCTGGATCTGCGGCGAACTGGCTCAGACCACGACAGCGCGAGATCTTGCGGCTATGTTCCTTTCTATGCGCCCACATACAGTCTCGTGTGAGCAAATAAATTCTTCCCCCTCAACATCTCATTATGGTAAGACATAACTTGAGATAAATTATATAATTTATCAACAAAATCCATCAGAAGGAATTTTTTTTTTAAACAATGAATAGTACATTCAGACCTTCATGTATACAGAATGGAACCAAAAACATTTTCGTTCATTTTTCCAACAAACACAATTATTTACAGAATTTTTTTTTTTAATATGCTAAGCATAGCGTTATTTACTATCAATCGCCTTCAGGTAACATCTGGCACATAAGTTTCCGACACTCCTTCTGTTGATAGGGTTCCAGCAGTTGCCACGGTGCAGCCTCTGCACAAAATACAGAAACGCAACAAGAGTGTAGAAGAAGATATAAAGGTTCTCAACAACATTGCGGGTATGATGGAAATCATGGCGAACGCTATGTCTGGGAAAGACCACCCTACCAGTTCCTGGTACAGTTTATATTTGGTGTTGGCCTCCCCTACTACATTCCTGTGAGTAAGAAACGGTCGAACCCAACACCTATGGGTACGCCTCTTCCTGCGCTGCCGACAGACGGTATGAGCGGCAATAAAACCACCTAGAGCAGCTCCAAAAGCACACAACTTTGTGTCGTCATCCATTGAAGTCACTCTTTAAACTTTATTAATCCTAAAAAAGTGTTATTTAAATCTGATTTTAAGCACTCATGTGGCAAGTGGCTGCTGCAAGAACACTGCATATATGGGACCCCTTTTGTCACACCCCATTGCGCCAAATCCTGCTGCATGAGTCTCATGCGGCGCCCAAGAGATAACCGGAAAACCACAGGAAAACGTCGCAGGAGGCGCCGCATATATGGGTGGGCCACTTAAGAGGTTGACATCTCATGATAATTGGTGAGAAAATAGTGTTGCATTAGTGTTTATACACCACAGTCATCACAGGTTATTTCGAGTAGCATCTGTTGAATGATACGTATCAAACAAACGTTTTGAAAACACGACCTTTTATGCAAGTTCGTGTACAAAACGAATGGAGGTTTCTCAATGCACATGCCACAGCCTAGTGGTTAGAGAAATCAACAGTCATCAGTGATAATTACACAATGCACATGCCACAGCCTAGTGGTTAGAGAAATCAACAGTCATCAGTGATAATTACACAATGCAGATGTAGAGTTTCACATAAGTTGACAGAAGGCCAGCTGAGGTTATGATGATGAATAGAGTTGTTGTTTCCATAAAATGAGAAGGATGACAATGAAAGATGTTGAAGCAAGATGTAACAATAATGATAGAGAAATCAGTTATCGCCATAATAAATCAGCTGTACAGTGGCCTAAAATGAAGTCTAAAAATAATAATTAATAATTTCTTACACACTGCCATGAAAATAACACCTAACAATACAAATAAAAAATTCAAAAAATCCCACAAAACGAAAGGTAAAAGTGCTCCACACTGTACCTTGTTTCATTGTGGCTTAGAAGTGCAGTGTATTTGGGGCGTGTCCTTTATTGCTCGGCGGTCGTCGGCGGCGGCGACGTTGGCACAATGCCGCATTGTTATGCAATGACATTATGCGAGGTTGACCGGTATGTGGAACACTGGCTTGTTGGGTGCAGTCAGTCGAAAAACGACGTGTGTGTGAGTGCTGCAATTAAAACGTTCTCTCTCTTCACCAGTGAGTTGTTTTATGTTACTTTGACGCTACAAGCTATTCCGGCTATACTGAGCAATGGTGGAGATGCCACCCAGAATGTTGTAGAGTGGCTGGAGAAAGCGGAACTTGTTTGCAATTTGCGCGGCATAGTCCACTTGGAAAGTGTTATACCGCTTCGTCTGACTGGCGGCGCCTTCGCCGTCTACCAGCAACTCCCTGACGCGGACAAGAAGGACAGTGAGAAGATTAAGAAAGCGCTGCGAACCGCCTTTGCTGTTGATTCGTTCATAGCTTATGAACAATTTGTAGCAAGGAGGCTGCAGCCCGGGGAGACGGTAGATGTGTTTCTGGCGGAGCTGCGTAGGCTTGCTGTGCCGTTCGGCGGACTAAGTGACAAAGCGCTTGCGTTCGCTTTTGTAGCAGGACTGCCTGATACTGTGAAACAACTGCTTAGAGCTGGTTCGCGTTTGGATGAGCTGCCAATTGATCAAATTTTGACAAGAGCGAGAGCCATCCTGACGGATGAGGTTGGTGTGGCGGCCGCTGTTAGTGCGGTGAGAATTGGTGCTGGTGCGCCAGTGAAGTGAACGGCTGTGACGTCAGGGTTACTGTGTTTCAAGTGCAACCTGCCGAATCATCTGGCCAGAGATTGTCTGCTCCGCCAGAAGGGTCGCGGCAATGCATATGACGGGAGTGATCTCCTATCACACCATGGAGGTGGATGGTATGCCACGACACGTACACGACCTACGCTCGGTTGTACCACCGGAGGCTGCTCCTCCCGAGAGGGCGCAGACATTCAGTGACGACGAAGATCTTCCGCGGCTTGCTGCGCATCAAGGATCTGAGGGGGAGTCTTCTGACAGTGAGGAAGAGGTAAACCGACCTCTGCCCAGGCAAAGCTCCCGGGAGAAACGACCCCCAGATCGTTATGAACCATGATGTATATGATGTTCTGAAAATCAGGGGGGAGTGTTGTATATGAACCATGATGTATATGATGTTCTGAAAATCAGGGGGGAGTGTGGCTTAGAAGTGCAGTGTATTTGGGGCGAGTCCTTTATTGCTCGGCGGTCGTCGGCGGCGGCGACGTTGGCACAATGCCTCGTTGTTATGCAATGACATTATGCGAGGTTGACCGGTATGTGGAACACTGGCTTGTTGGGTGCAGTCAGACGAAAAGCGACGTGTGTGTGAGTGCTGCAATTAAAACGTTCTCTCTCTTCACCAGCGAGTTGTTTTATGTTACTTTGATGCTACATTCATACCTATGGATAGGGACGAAGGTACCAAAGTATAGACACAGGCCTACAGGTGGAACAGTGGGAAGAAGGCTATGCCAGCGTCAACGATACAGTTGTGGTATCTACAAAGTTTGGATATGTAAACTGAAATACATTCTGTCATCTTGGAATGAAATGGATGTCATATAACGCAGAGGACAAATGTCATCATCAAAGCCTGACAAACGATGAAAAAACTTCCAGCGTCTGGAGCACATTTTGTCATCATAGAAAGAAACGGATGTCATATAACGCTGAGGACAAATGTCATTATTACAGCCTGACAATCGATGAAGAAAATTTCTTGCGGAGCACATTCTGACATCATGGAATGAAAAGCATTTCAATGTTTTGACACAACGCAGAGGACATATGTCATTGTTACAACCTTACAAATGATGAAGAAAACTTCTATCATCTGGAGCACATTCTGTCATCATGGAATGAAACGGATGTCATATAGCGCAGAGGAGAAATATCATCATTACAACCTGATAAATGATGAAGAAAACTTCCAGCATCTGGAGCACATTCTGACATCATGAAACGACACATATGTCATACATTGCAGAGGACAAATGTCTTTATTACAGCCTGACAAATGATGAAGAAAACTTCTGGCGTCTGGAGCACATTCTAACATCATGGAATGAAACGGATGTCTTGCAATGCAGAGGACAAATGTCATTGTTACAACCTGACAAACAATGAAGACAATTATTTCTGGCATGCGGAGCACATTCTGACATCATGGAATGATACAGATGTCATACAACACACAGGATGAATGTCATCATTATAAACTGACAAATGATGACAAAAACTTCTATCATCTGGAGCACATTCTTTATGATGATGTACAAAACAAGCCGTGCTACTTTATGATGATGTACAAAACAAGCCGTGCTACTTTATGATGATGTACAAAACAAGCCGTGTTACTTATTGAAGAAGAAAATGAATGTCAACTTTAATATTCCCTTTGGTGACAATCAGTTGTCTGGAAATCATGATGTATTATGCCAGTGAATGATGATAGATACCCACATGGACAATACATACAATCTGGCATAACTATATACCCTTGTATGCTGTTTATTTTATGATCCATCTGTGTAAGCAACCCATTCGATAACAAAACCAAAATAGCTGGAAATAACTGGTTGCAAGGATTTGTTTAAACACCCAGATCACAGCATAAAGTAACCACAGCAAACCAACATGTGTGATGTGTACTTAAACAACAAAGTAAACATCATCTTCGCAATTTACTGATCACTACTGCCACAACTTATATCTGATCATGAAGTGTAGATCACTAGTATGCAGTATGGTCTTTATTATATGAGAAATACAAAATGTCCTTCCTTTCATATATTCATGAAACCTGAATTAGTTGCTAGTGTCGAATGATGAGGAAAATCTATGGAGTCCAGAACATATCCTGCCTGCTTGATGATAATAATAATCAAAATTTAGGTAGCACTCGAATCCATTTAAAATAAAATGGTCTACATAAAACTGCAAAATTAAATAAAACCATTAAGTATAATATTAATAAAAAGTTCGAAAACAAGCTTCGTAAAATATTAGAAACGAAATTTCAGTTCCAGAGAAGTACAAAATTGCATGATGGGAAAAACAAACATCAGGAAACTTGTTCATTTTAAATGCAAAAGTATCCAGCAGACATAGACACGTCATCAATATAACTTGGGAAGAACAGCAATCTTTCATTCTATAACTTTGTTCTTCTGTCTGCTCTATACTACATAATGTCATTAGAAATAGCGCAATCCTGCGAAATGGTTTACCTATCAGATGTTGCCAAGACAGTAGAGGAAAGTGCCTATAGCACACGCTGTTCCTAAGATGCACACCCTCACTTTCCTGGAAATCCCGCCAATATTACGTAGTCAGTACGTCATATATTCCATGTCGGTATGATCCCTCGGTGCGCGCAATGAACAAGAGTAGATAAAGCCGCTGTAGGGCGATTGAAGCGACAGCAAGGTAACATGACACTTTTTATTATTATTTTTAGACAATTTCAAACCGTGATAATTGTCAAATGATTGCAGATAGCATGAATATTTTTGGGTGACCGCAAAAAGAAATTCTTTGAAGTGTATTATCGCTTTAAATCACTGCCCAAAGATTGTATTCATTCCAGAAATGACCTTGAAAACGAAAAACTGTTTCCAGGAATCCATGAAGGGTCTACAGAGTGAAGAAGTATCGACATTTGATGATCCAATCAAGAATAATAAGATTGATTTCTTTTAACAGAACCCAACTCCCAAACACCTCTTCTCCAAGCTCTTTATCTCATGCCAGAACAGTGAGTGTGATCTGCAAGAGTTCTTTCGGCTTGAGAACTAGTCCTTCCCAGCTGCACTGAGTGACAACGGAAAGCTTCACAACTGCCAGAAGTACCAACTTCCTACTATTCTTGAGACTCAAGTCACTAAAGAATTGGGAGTCCCGGCTCGCACTATTCGTAGATACCGTGATGCCCTTGTAGCAACACCTGGAAAGGTGAAGCTGGGTTCTCCATCGGCGCTGCCATTGGAGGTTGAATTGGTCATTCACAATCACATCCAGACAATGGAGAGGGCCTTATATGGCCTAACTCCTACTGATGTCAGACGTCTAGCATACGATGTGGCAGTGGCTACGGGCCAAGCCACCCTTTCAACGAGTCAAACAAGCTAGCTGGGAAAGACTGGCTGAAGAGCTTCCTAGCGCGCCATCCCGACCTGAGCATCCGGCAGCCCCAGGGAACCAATTTATCAAGGGCTGTTGGTTTCAACAGGCCAAAAGTTAACACCTCCTTTGAAATATACAATGAGGTTCTTGGTGCCCACGAATACGTACCGTCCAAAATCTGGAACATGGACGAGACAGGCATAACCAGCGTCCACCAGCCAGGCAAGATTGTTGCGTCCAAAGGGGTTCGTCAGGTTGTAAAAATGACAAGCGGCGAACGGGGTGCAACGGTCACCGTGATATGCGTGGTGAGTGCTGCTGGGGCGTACCTTCCGCCATTCCTGATATTCCCGCGGTAGAGAATGGTTGAACAGCTCATGCAGGGTGCCCCGCCACAGTCAGTCGGTCACGCCAGCGCAAGTGGTTGGACAGATGCCGGACTCTTCCTGAAGTGGATGGAACATTTTGTTCTTTACACAAATGTTTCACCAGAGAACCGCCACGTGATTGTGTTGGACGGACATCACAGCCACAAGACCCTGGATGCGGTTAACTATGCCAGGGCACATGGCATCGAGTTGATCACGCTACCCCCTCACTGCACACATAAAATGCAGCCGTTGGATCGGGCCTTCCAGGACGACGAGTTCGCTGCTGCGGCAGTGACAGAAGAGGTACCACCTACAGAAGATGCGCAGCCCGATGTTGCTGTCGTTGCGAATGTCACACATGTTGAGGTGCATTGCGCCGGCTGTTGTCCCAGCCGAGCCCATTCCAGGACCATCCGGCCTTCAGAGTGTTGCTGTGACTCCACGCCAGTCCCTTTCAGTCGAAGGTATGTGCACAGTGTGAGCACATAGTATTTATATGGGATAAATGTCAGTCCACGTGCACACTATGGATATTCCAAAACCTTTCCATCAGACGTTGAAACCAAACACGCGTAAATTAAAATGACCCATTTGCTCTTGCTTGTCCTCCATATAGCTTCCCAGCGTTCCCACCCAACTGCTGACGACATTAAGAAGATTGATGTACCACAGGACTGCTGTTGACATACCCCTGAGATATCGTAGGATTCCCAAAAATACAAGCTCTATACAAATAGTGTTTATTGTATTGAATTATATGTTGTAGATACTGCTCGGGAGATCATCAGGAAGATTTCTCCATCTCCGCGGATTGGAGCACCCAGAGCTCGTACACGGAAGGCTGAATCTGCAGCATGCCTCACGTCGTCTCCATACAAACAGAGTTTGGTGGAAAAGGCCGGCGACCAGAAAAGGAAGAAGAAGATAACCGCCGTCCGCAGTGCACCGGCAAAGAAACGCAAGACACAGAAACAAGCTACACCCGAAAGCAGCGATGACGAAGATAAAGAGTGACCGTGCCTTGTGTGTGGCGAGCCTTTTTCAAATAACAAATCACGGGAAAAATGGGTCCAGTGTCAAATGTGCAAAAAATTTGCCCACGAGCAGTGCACGCCAGGCTACACGTGGGTTCATTTGTCCCAACTGTGAATCTGATGAGGACTAGGAAAGTCACATCATGTCACGTCACATAGTGTAACGGAGAAGATATCACAGTAAAGCCTCTCGATGATGACATGTGTTTCAGTATAATGTTATACGCGACCATAATAGGAACTGAGTTGGATGACTTGCATTATGCATGATTCATTGATTTAATTATATCAATTATACCAAGGTAGCCACAATGATACGGAAAAATATTTGCTTAATTGGTAGGTACCATATATGACAAATGTTATGTCAAAACGATTGCCTAATTTGTTATGGGGTAAAACGCCCACTCCTGGGCGAATTGCCCCTTTCGGTGGGCGTATTGCCCCAGCAAAGGGGCAATACGCTTACTTTTTTAGAATGCATAATTATATAAAAAATTTATTGTAATCAGACTTTGAATACTGGTTATTTTAATAAAGTGTAACAGCCTCTTTCCGAGTATTAAACTGTTTTTTCGAATAAACTTTATTCTTTGTTGTTATTCAATTTCTTGCTTAAGGTGGGCGTATTCCACCGCCCTACCCTATCCCTACAGAATCAAGCAAGTGACCTTTATTGCCTCACACACAGGCATGAGTAGCCAACTTACTGTTACACTGCCTGCACCTAGCTAAGATCATTGAGCAATGATCCCTACTTCCATGAGTATACAACAATGCTGATGCTTGTTTTGAGAAAACACAATAAGTGGTGAGAATCTGCAGGAAAACGTGGTCGAAGAAACATACAGTTAACAGGCAGTAGTGCACGTGACCAGTTCACATAACGCCGTTTATGAGACTTTATAGACGGGTTTATGGTGTTGTATTTGTAGACAACTAAGGTGACCCCCAGCGGATGATTGAGAACTAACATCTGTAGATGGCGATGTTTACCAGGCTAAGATTTCGGTTCTGCGAGTCATATGACATTTCAATTTTGTGAACAAAACAGTCAATTTTCTTTAAGTTTTGTGTGTTTTTCACCCGAGTATTTTTGGGGTGAATGTAGGTTTATCTATACAGTGTATGTTGTTGATATTTTTCGTAATCCATTTGATTTTTAACAGCTGTGATCCGTTTATTTGTTCCAGCAGCAGAATGTCCCTGACACTGATTGAGGATGACAGCTGCGCAAGTTTCCGCACTTTTGAGATGTCATCCTCATCAATGAAGTCTACTAGTGTTTTTTGGGATTACGGTACACCTTTCTGTTTTGCATACATTTAATATACTTTGATTTCTTTTGCAGTTTTCCTCTGATTCGACTGTCTTGGTCACCTCACTTATAGAAGATATTATTCTGGAAGTAAACAAGTCTGGGCGGACGACTGAATTATCGTCGACCCCTAGCTCGAAAGGCGACACGGCCTCAACCTTTCAACAGCCGGCGGGCAGGCTTTGGTGTTTATAGATCGACACAACAACACTTGGTATGCTTCCTTTGAGCATGTGAGTTTGATGAAATGCATACACTGCTCTGCAAAAATACATACTTTAAGCAATAGACTTCAGTTTGCTGGTTTGTTGCTATTATGACATCAGCAGTTCTAGTGGGCCATAGCTTTGTTGCTTGTTTAGAATCGGTTACTGGAAGTCAAGATGATATGCCTTCAGGTTTGGATTTGATCACGTGCAATGTTAAATTTCTCTATAAACGGGGAGGTCATGTTGATTCGATGCGACAGTTGTTACTCTACATTATCCGGGAGAAGCCTAGAATAATTTTTCTTCATATAGGTGAAAATGACATTTCCGCCGAGTCACGCAATGGGTTACACTGCTCTAGCAAATCAATTAATTACACAATCCTCATGCAGTCGTTTGTACAGGGGTGAACTCCTTTATCGATTTAAAGGCCGGTATATACACTCACATCAACAACAAGTGTGGTATAATGATCAGGTGAAAGCAGTGAATGCCGAGTTGAAGCGATATGTCCATGGCAATAGCCACATTACCTGGTGGTCTTGTAAAGGGGTTAAATTCAGTCAACAAGTTGTGATGCATGAAGATGGAGTACATCTCAATAATGGTGTGGGTATTTTCAAATACTAGAAAGCTATTCAGGGTGCCATTGTGCATGGACTTAACCATTTGTAAGCGTGATGTCCCTCTTTAATAGCCTCTTTATTAATCAACACAGGAGTACACAGGCACACATTTTTTGTTATCAGTGACACTTTCACTTGTTTACTGTTGAAGGTTTTCATATACTGATGACTATGATTACTACACTTTTCTATAGTATATGTAGCTACGGCTACATATTCATTATGTATATGTTACTATTTCATATAGTCATGCCTATGATTACTACACTGTTCTATATTATATGTAGCTACATCTAAATATACATTATATATATATATGTCACTATTTGTTTATAGTGATGACTGTAATTACTATAATGTTCTATATTATATGTAGCTACGTCTACATATATATACTATATATATCTGTCACTATTTCATATATTGGTGACTATGATTACTACACTGTTCCATATTATATGTAGCTACGTCTACATATATATATATACATTACATATATTTGTCACTATTTGCTCTCTAGCGGGATGTGTGCTCATTACATATCCTGGAAGTCCGATACATTTTAGGCTTCAGAGCATTTAGTTGGCTATTGTCATGGGTTTCCCATGCGGTCTGATTGTATACATTATGGTTTGTGCAATTTTTTTAGCAGTGGGTTCTTCATAAATCCCATTTTGTGCTAGTTCTAAAGCATATTTTATGTCTATTACATTTTATGCTATCCATTATAGCATCTTATATTTCCTTTATGTTGTGCTTTTTGCATAGCATTTATGATACTGGCACATAGTTTGCCATATGTCTATTTTGTTTTATCATTACAATTGGTAACATTTGTGGGATTAATTTTTTACAATTGCAGATAATTTTCCTTTATAATTATCATTATGAAGGTTTGCGTTCATAATACTGTTGCACACACTTCATAAACAATATTCATATATTGACCTTTTGGCACATATAACTTTCACTTGGACAGTGAACAGAGAGAAGAATGCACTTAAACTTCGTCACTGCTTATCAGTGGCCATGACCTAGTGAACAATTTGGCTACTTGTGCTTGCTCTCTGTTATATTTTTGTCAGCATGCCCAAACGTAAGGCGTCACCGCGACAAACTCGGGTGATCACTCGGCTTCAGCGGATTGCTGACAACGCTGTGCTGGATGACACAACAAAACTCCAGCACATCATTATGGCTCGTGTTACCGACTCTCTAGCCGACATTGTCAAGCTGGCGGTACAGCAGGCTCTAAGCAATCACCAGCCTCAACCTCTACCAGCAGTGGCCAGGGGTTGGGGTCAGAAGCCTCACCCCTGTGTCATTGATGTCGGATTGGGAATTGTAGAGTCAGAGGGTCAGGAGCCCCAGTCTGCAGGTATTCTTTCCGACACTTATAATCCCATGCTAAATGTTGTCACATCGAAAATCTGGTCAGATGAGTATGTTGACCTGGCTCAGCTACTGAAGCCATCTGACTGGGGTCAGTATAACCTAGCCATGTCCACTGGGACTGGAGCCCCAGCCTGTCTCCAACCCAAACTAAGATAACCAGCATAGACCAGTGGTGCTCTGCTTTTTATATTTTTATGGCCATTTTTTGACAAAATTCCCCACACAAGCACAGGCGAGTACAATTAAGTATTGCGAAACAGTTCGCCACATCGAGAAGGCAGGAGGAGATTTTGTCTCTTTTGATGAAAATGTGCGCATCCAGAGGCAGAATAACCCCACTACATGGGACACGTTCAATACCGAGCAATATGTAGTAGCTATGTCCAAACCAACCAAGCAGCCATCCACATTCACTCCTAGTCAACAGGTTCCACGGGGTTTCTGTTTCAAATTCCATGCTGGTCGTTTTTGTTCAGGTTGTCAGCACAGCCACATGTGTCCAGGGTGTGGGGGTCTTCACCCGAGTTACAAGTGTCATGTCAGCACAGCCACATGTGTCCGGGGTGTGGGGGTCTTCACCCGAGTTACAAGTGTCATGCCAGCACAGCCACATGTGTCCAGGGTGTGGGGGTCTTCACCCGAGTTACAAGTGTCATGTCAGCACAGCCACGTGTGTCTGGGGTGTGGGGGTCTTCACCCGAGTTACAAGTGTCATGTCAGCACAGCCACATGTGTCCGGGGTGTGGGGGTCTTCACCCGAGTTACAAGTGTCATGTCAGCACAGCCACATGTGTCCAGGGTGTGGGGGTCTTCACCCGAGTTACAAGTGTCATGTCAGCACAGCCACATGTGTCCGGGGTGTGGGGGTCTTCACCCGAGTTACAAGTGTCATGTCAGCACAGCCACATGTGTCCAGGGTGTGGGGGTCTTCACCCGAGTTACAAGTGTCATGTCAGCACAGCCACATGTGTCCAGGGTGTGGGGGTCTTCACCCGAGTTACAAGTGTCATGCCAGCACAGCCACATGTGTCCGGGGTGTGGGGGTCTTCACCCGAGTTACAAGTGTCTTGCAGCATGAGTGCACATACACACCACATTCTTCCCAACAACAGATGCATGGTAACTATGATGCCTTTCGTTCCCAATCGTTTCGGACCGATCTCCAGTTCCCCACCCAGGCGTACAGGCCCTGTTTTCAGCTGTCTCAGAGGAATTCCTTTTCTTTCAAACGTCCACAGCACATCTCGTGATACTCCCTTGTTCACCGTGCACCGTCTTTCACACAATCATTTTTCACTAGGATGGGTTGGGTTGTGGCTGCCACCATCAGCTTTGCAGATGGTTTGTGGCCGGTGGCACCCACATTTGGTTGCTTTTTAGGTTTATATTCAGGATTAGCATGGTTGGACTTAATCCAACCTGTAGTAGAATGTCTACCGGTAGTCGTTAAAATGCAACTGTGGGACTAGTCACTAGGTTTTGTTTGTATTCTTTGTTGACAGTAATTAAACAGCAGCCAAGGCCAGTACTTCCATCATTTCCTTGTTGTTTCAGTTGATCATGTACATTTGTGACTCATTTTACATGTAAATTCAGCGACATAAATTTAATTTATGGTTAGCGTATATTGATGTAGTTGATCCTTATTAGTAATTTGTAGTAAACTGAAGTTGTTGATGTTTGTAGGCACCATCCAACTTAAGAAATATCATGCCCTGTAATAACAGTATTTTGCATGTTTCTAAGCCATTTTTTTCAGCAAATGTAATCATGAATAATGTAACAAAATGTTATTTATTTTATTAGGCACACGTTTAGATCTATGTGAGGAATTGGTTACAAAACAACAGAAACAGGACCATTAGTGGCAGTAGACAGTAGTGATAGCAGACCACCCCTGCACCCAGCACAGCATGGCCGCAGGGTTAACTTTTTTCTAACAATTACTGGATGGCCACACTACCAGATGAGAAACAAACGATACACAACAACCAGTAAGTGAGATCCCTGTACAGAATATCTGAAGAAAGTATTTAATCTAACGTATACAATGACGAAGTACTATATTTTCCAACTGAATAATTGCCGACCAAAGTTGGCTGCCCGTCAAGTTTATAACAAACTGTTGAATGAACCAATATAACGTGACAGGGAAATACAAAGAACTTTGCCTCTACAATGCTGTTCTTCTGTCAGCTCAATATTGTGTCGTCAGAACACCGTCAGCTGTCATCTTTGCCATATTGTTACACCACAGAGCATCTCCTTGGTTTCCACCATAACAATGCATCGAGAGCTAACAAGAGTCACATGTTTCTTTGGAGTAATGGTAATTAAGACCACTTTACATAGGAATTTGATATTTGGTGGTGACAGTTTACTACCGGTACTCTAATCAAGCATGGGGGCCAAGGTATACAAATGTGGGTGTGTGCTGCAAGGTTCCTGTTACAAACTTCTGGAGCAAATTCTACATAATGATGTACCAAATAAATGTAATGTAACTCTTGAATGGGTACTACCAAAACAGATCTGCAAAGCACCCAAAAAAAAGTCCTTCATAAACAAAACACAACCCCTCATAATATAAGTATATAAAATTGTTTAAGAAAAAACAAACAAAATGTTGGGCTGTTAAGTACCTCAACATGTTGTATTTTAGCAAAAATTTTATCATAATCGAATTCTAAAACATGAGTCAATTTCAAACACATATATCATGCAGATTGAGAACAGTTGCCTGGTTCTGATCATGAACACTTTCTTGAAAATTTGTACAATCATCCACTTGCTGTTTTCCATCTTGTTGCTGCTAGATTACATACCAAACAGTAATCAGTACAGTATGTACTGACTAGTTGGACAGATGTAGCCATTCACAAGTGATATATATATATATATATATGTATATATATATACAGTGTATATATATACATTGTATAAATATACAAAACAACTTTCATATGTATGGAATAAAAATTGAATAAATAATAGTAACAAGATATGATCAGAAGTGATCAGATAGGAATGTGTTATTTCTACGTGAGAATTGTGGATCCAATGAACAGTTTGCATCACAACTGTGCGTGTCGGTGACGCAAACAAAGAACACCTCAAGGCTAACTAACTTGTTTAACTAAAACCCCAGCTAGTGAGTCACATTTCTTAATGTCGACCCCGACAAAGGTGATATCTGTAAGGCACAATTTACACACAACAATAACTGTTGAAGAAGTATATCCATATCCACACTGGAAAGAAACCCAACATTTGTCCATGACTGGTTTGCGATGAACATATATATTTTAATGAGCATATTTCAGGTCCTCGAAAAGGAGGGTGAAGACATTTTTGAAATTGACATTGAACCTTGTCAACTTGTCACTCCTTCTATCACTGATGGATGAAGAAAGGGACCATGGGATTGTTTCACTAACATTCTTAAGAGCTCTTAAGCCCAATTTTGTTCCATAAAATCAAGTGTTCTCCTTACCTTGGAGCGAAAATGAAAAACCGTGTTTCACTAACAATTCATCCTGGATATAGTCCATAAAAATGTTCATAGAAAAGCTAATTTGTAAGAGTATGCTACACCACTCTGTAAACAAACATATCCATCGTAAATGACAAAATGGCATATAATGCATTTAATCCGCCACGATCGAGCAATCCGTATCTTCAGGAGAATTTGAGTGCTCATCGCTCGAAACTGCTTTGCCGATGTCCAAGATGATGAATTAGAGAATTATTATCATTTTCCAAGGCCCATGGTTCAAGATATTATTTGTGGGTTTGCAGCATCCCGGTACACCAATTCCACCAACCAGTCTCATGCAATGCATGCAGAGACGCAGGTAAATGTAATTTTGATCCATATTACAACATCGTTCCTAATTCATGTGTTTGAAGGTCAAGGTAACACAGGGACCATTTGCTATTTGAGTATGATCGTGTAGGAATTGTTCGTGTAGGACTAACACAACAAATAAATTACAAAATGTAAGGTGCAACCTGTTATCATGCCTCAATAATTTGCTAACGTACCGTAATTTGTGTGTAACTGTTACTATAACATTAATGATCATTAATAATTATAATTCACCGAGCAAGTTAGCTGCTTGTAACAGACAGCTTTGAGCCAGTGACCCCGGTACATGACAGCATTTTTTAAATGCTACTGTCTACTGACTATTATTGTTACGATTTACGGTGCAGTGTTTGATTGTAATTTTAAATAAAATTATGTTGGCAACTGGAAACATACTTAAAATAAAGTTTTTGTGCAATGTTTTTCAGTTTCATTTTTTGGAAACGATGTCACACCGATCAAATAGTCGTCACCACTTCTTCAGAACTGATGTGTTGAATTTTCATGCACAATTAGGGTAGTTTGGGGCAGCGCTGTCCAGCATCTGCCACCTAAGGAAAACATTAAAATTACCTATCATAAAACCACTCTAACATGTCTTTAAGGTGTTCATATTGTAGACAAATATATGTCATAGCCATAAGGAAACTAGTTTCAATAAATAGACAAACGAGATAAGTTGCATAGGAAAAAGTAGTAAAAGTACCCCAAAATCCTCTTGTCCGTACCATGAGGCAAGATTTTTAACTTATAATTTATGTATTCAAATATTGATCTGTTAAGATATTCTAGTTGTATATTGAACTCTAAATGAAAGAATTTAATATGTTTTTTTTTCTTCAAAGGTTCTTATTGCATTGCATGTTGTAGCAAAAGGTGGCCATCTATCAGAGTAAGGATCACATTAGTGAAATGCATTTTGAAATTTCTCCTCAAATTTTGCTTTGCTTTCCATCCGTGCAACAAAAAATTCAGCCCGCCCAAATGACAGGTGGATGGATCTTTAGAAAAAGCTATGAAGGGGACCATGTTCACCATGGACCGGGTCGGCCATGTTGGTCCCAAAGTATCCAACAAGAAACGTCCACAGGTACACCAATGACTCCGCTGTATATTGGCACAGATTTTTTAGGGGAATTGGTACTCCACATAGTTGGGAGTCTGCAGACAAATTTGGGAGTCTGCACATTTTCAACAACAAACACCCCACCAGATAAGACCACTCACAACATCACTCCACCAGACAACCCACTGCTCCAGTGTCAATGCAGTGTCTACCAGTCGGCATCACTTGGCACCCGATGACATCACTCACAACATCACTCCACCAGACAACCCACTGCTCCAGTGTCAATGCAGTGTTTACCAGTCGGCATCACTTGGCACCAGATGACACCACTCACAACATCACTCCACCAGACAACCCACTGCTCCAGTGTCAATGCAGTGTTTACCAGTCGGCATCACTTGGCACCAGATGACACCACTCACAACATCACTCCACCAGACAACCCACTGCTCCAGTGTCAATGCAGTGTTTACCAGTCGGCATCACTTGGCACCAGATGACACCACTCACAACATCACTCCACCAGACAACCCACTGCTCCAGTGTCAATGCAGTGTTTACCAGTCGGCATCACTTGGCACCAGATGACACCACTCACAACATCACTCCACCAGACAACCCACTGCTCCACTCCAGTGTCAATGCAGTGTTTACCAGTCGACATCACTTGGCAATGTCCCGTACCCCTCTCAATCTGACTCTGGACAACTATCACCCTAACTTAGTGATTTGTGATATCATAAACTTGTGTAAGACAGTTGGTGGTGGTTACAGTGTGACACTTGAAAGTTGACATGTGACAGTGAGAGTGGACAGTGGTTGTAGACATGTCTTGTTGTAGACTCAACTGCAGCACCCACCGGGTGAGGATAGGACCAATACAATGACAGGCTGGCAGCGGAATCTAGTCCGGATCCAAGATGTAATCCACCGACTAAAGGCACAGGCCGGGGACTTGGCCAGGGATCTGAAGCTCTTACAACTCATAGAACAAGAGGCTCAAGACAAGATATGTCGTCTTTTGTCATAGTCTAACCTGACACCATGTTACTTTTACTTGTTGCAGTGTAAACCGGAACGGGATGACAGAGATAGGTGTAGCTCTAGTGATGGACATGGTGAGGTAAAACATCAGAATAACCACAATTCAACCGGGGGCTTTCTCCGGTCTCAAGGATATCTTATTGGGGTTGCATCTCTACTACATTTAGCTCAAAAAGATCCCAGAAGATGCCTTCAATGGACTCGACCAGTTAAAGAACTCAGATAGTCTCTTGTCTACATGACAACCAGGGCTACAACACACTGTGAGAGGACACGACCGATACATTAGCGGGCTGGCAGCGGAATCTAGTCAGGATCCAAGATGTAATCCACCAACTAGAGGCACAGGCCTGGAATTGGGCCAGGGTCTTGATGCAACTACAAGTGATGGAGCAAGAACAAAACAAAACATGTTGTCTTCAGCCATAGTCTCACCCACACTTGATGATCACCACTTACTGGGATAATTCCTCCATACAGGGGCAACCGACTACAGGTTGTATTCCACATCTGTGGAATTTTCACCCAACACCAAGCAGCATTGTGGTAGCTTGCATGCACGCATTTTGGCAGATTTTGTCTCTTTTATGAAACTAGTGACAGGGCCATGTATGAAGACATTTCACACTTCAACATTAGAGTAAATTTATCATGTTGAAGGGATTTTGGTAATCAAGTAAGTTGTCACCAAGCTGGAGGACCAGAAAGAGGTACCATTGATGATGTTGTCACGTCCCACCGGATGAGGACTGGACCAACACATTGGCGGGATGGCAGTGGGATCTGGCCCGTGTCCAAGATGTGATCTACCGATGAAAGGCACAGGCCGGGGACTCGGCCAGGGATTAAAAGCTCTTACAACTCATAGAACAAGAGGCTCAAGACAAGATATGTCCCCTTTAGTCATAGTCTAGGCTGACACCATGTTATTTTTACTTGTTACAGCGTTGTCATAATGCCGTCCCATTATAATTCCGACGCACTAATTACAGGGACAATCATTCGACGAGACTCCTCGTAGCTCCCGGTTATTCAGCCCGTTGGCCTATATACTTTCGTGTTCAATAAAGCCTACGTTTACCCATACGTGTTACATTACATGGTGTCTGAAGCGGTTTGCGGGTGAGTTAAGCGCAATATGCATTAACTTACTCAGCAAAAAAAGTTATAACGTACGGCAACATCGACGAAAAGCGACATTGTCATCGCGAAATCGAACACACGACAAGTCTGTCGCTACGCCAAGACAGCGCTACACCTACAGCTACGTTGAGCCAACATGGCAAAATTCGACCCGCCAGCGAAGTTTTCATTCAAGCCGAGTGAATGGTTGGAGTGGGTCGAGGAATTCGGGCGATTTAGAACGGCGACTAAGCTACATAAAGAAGACGGCGAAGTCCAACGCGACTCGTTACTGTATGCTATGGGTGGTCGTGAGGCGAATCGCATCTTTCGTACCTTGACGTTCGTGTCGCCTGAAACAGATACAGATTACGCCACGTTGGTGTCAAAGTAGAGTATTTCATCCCGAAATACTCCGAAAGTAAAGAGTATTTCATCCCGAAGAGAAATATCATCCACGAACGCTGCATATTCCAAGACAGAGTGCAGCATTCATCCGAGTCTATTGAAGAATTCGTACGAGATCTGCAAACATTGGCGTTGCACTGTGATTATGCGGACACGAATGAGATGGTCAGAGACCGTTTTGTGATGGGCATCAATGACTCGTCAGTGAAACAAAAATTGCAGTTGTGTACAGATCTCAGTCTCGACAAGGCTGTGACTATTGCTCGCCAAAATGAGCAAGTAAAATCGCAAATGCGTGAACAAGTACACACCATTCAAGTGAACGAACATGTAGCCGAAGCAAAGATGAGTGCTCGTCACACTAAACAACGTCCATACTCGTCGAGCACAAAAAATATGCGTCAAACGTGCGACCGCTGTGGTTATGCGCAACACGGTCGCGAGGGAAAGTGTCCAGCTTCGGGGCAAAAATGCAAGATCTGCAATGTCAGGGGTCACTTTCCCTCTGTCTGTCGTTCGAAGCGAAGTACGACCTTTAAACCACGTTCATCGCACGAAGTGAAAAGCGACACTGCAGAATCATTTCTCTGCGTCGTCGACTGTACGACACGCAATGAGGCCTGGTTCATCAACCTAACAGTCAAGCGAACCAGAATACGGTTCAAGATCGACACAGGTGCCGACGTCTCAGTGATATCAAAAACAATGTGGCTGGCAATGAAAGAGAAACCAGTACTGGAACCAACCACCACCTGCCTCAGCAGTGTGGGTGGGCAGTTAAAGACCTGCGGACAATTTAGCGCCACCGCTAGGCACAAACACGCCATCTATCGGTTCGATGTAATCGTGGTTGAAGGTGACAGCGCCTCAAACCTGTTGGCTTGCGACGTGGCTGTCGACATGGGTCTAGTCGGTCGGCTCGATGAAGTCGGCTCATCAAACTGTGAATCGATTGGGCTTCTGAAGACCGAACCTGTGACAATACAGCTGAAACCTGGGGTCGAGCCACATTGTCTACCAACAGCGAGGCGTGTCCCTTTCCCGTTGATGAAAGCGGTGAAGGCAGAACTTGACCGCATGGTCGCGTCAGGCGTTACCAAAGTGGTCACGGAACCTACAGACTGGTGCTCCGCGATGGTTCCCGTCGTCAAAAAGACTGGAGCGGTGCACACCTGCGTGGACCTGAAGCAATTGAACGTCGCAGTTCGTCATGAACACCTGATGCTTCCCTAGCTAGATGACATATCACCGCGACTCGCAGACTCGAAGGTCTTCTCATCGCTAGACGCAGCCAGCGGATTTTGGCAAATTCCGCTTGACGAGGCCAGTCAGCTATTGACCACGTTCATAACGCCATTCGGGTGGTACGCATTCCGCCGACTTCCGTTTGGAATCTCGTCAGCGTCTGAGATTTTCCAACGGAAAATATCATCAATCCTAGAGGGACTGGATGGAGTTGAAGTCCTCATGGATGACATCCTCGTTTACGGCCGCAACATCGTGGAACATGACACTCGTCTGGACGCCGCCATGAGTTGAATCGATGCGTCTGGCTTGAAACTCAACTGTCAAAAGTGCGTATTCAGAAAGACTGAACTGAAATACTTTGGCCACATCATCAGTCAAGATGGCGTGAGGCCCGACCCAGAGAGGGTCACAGCATTGCTGGAACTTTCACAACCCAACAACATCAAAGAATTGAGAACAGTACTGGGGATGTTCCAATATCTGTCCAAGTTTGCCTACGACTTGTCGTCGGTGATGAAGCCGATGACAGACCTCTTGAAGTCTGATGTCGTCTGGTCATGGGATCACGCACAACAAACTGCATTCGACAAGACAAAGCAACTGCTCGTCAACACTCCGACGCTGGCATACTATGACGTTACCAAACCAACTGTAGTAAGCGCGGACGCAAGCAGCTTCGGTATCGGAGTAGTTCTGTTGCAGTTGACCGATGGCGACTTGAAGCCAGTGGCCTTCGCATCGCGTATGCTAACAACCGCAGAACAACGCTATGCGCAAATCGAAAAGGAGTGTCTCGCAGGAGTGTGGGCATGTGAAAAATTCTCAAGGTACCTGGTCGGTCTAACAGAATTCAAATTACTGACAGACCATCGGCCACTGGTACCACTCATGAACACAAAGCGCATCGACGAAACACCAATCAGATGTCAACGACTGCTAATGAGAGCGATGTGGTATAATCCAATAGTCGAATACGTCCCGGGCAAGCAACTGGTCATCGCAGACGCACTGTCGAGAAAACCACTGGAGGCATACAAGCCTCAATGCGACAACATCAAACTCTCAGACGAGATAGCAGCCTACATCGGCGCCATCGAACAGAGTTGGACCGCGACCAAGGATCGTCTCACTGAGATACGAATCGAGACGTCACGCGATCCGACAATGAAATCACTTTTCGACTTCATCAAGAATGGGTGGCCGCGTCACGAACGATCGGTCCCACAAACGGTAAGAGAGTACTATCGTGAGAGAGCAGCACTATCAGCCGTCGACGGAGTAGTCGTGTATAAACTGCAGATCGTGATACCTGCAACAATGCGCAACGACATACTTCACAGGCTACACGAATCCCACCAGGGTGTTTCGAAGTGCTGAGAACGAGCAGCAGGCGCCGTCTGGTGGCCGGGAATCAGCCGAGACATCACAGCGTTCGTCGAGCATTGCCAAACATGCCGACGGAACAGGCCGTCACAGCGCGAGCAACCTTTGCGCCCTGTCGAAATCCCAAAACGACCATGGGAGAAGATCGCAATGGACATATTCACGTTCGAGCGCAAGGACTACTTGGTGGTCATTGACAACTATTCACACTGGATAGAAATTAAGAATCTGACCAGCCTAACGTCTGACAGTGTGATTACTCGTCTCAAGGCTATCTTCACCACACACGGCTTCCGGACATCGTCGTGTCGGACAACGGCCGACAATTCATTTCGAATGAATTCTGTCGGTTTGCCAAATCGTGGGGGTTCATACAACGAACCCATATTTCGCACAGGAGAATGGCATGGCCGAGCGAGCTGTGCAGACAGCGAAATGTCTGCTCCTCCTTGACGACCCGGAGATCGGCCTACTGAACTATCGGGCGTCGCCTCATAGCGCGTCGCCTGCAGAGACCTTAATGGGTCGCCAACTCACCATGAGATTGCCAGTCATCAATCAACAACTGCAACCATGTCATGGCCGCGACGCAGACATTCACGAGTCTGATCGCAAGGCAAAGGCTATCTAATAACGTAATTACGACAAACGCCACGGCGTGCGCAGTCCGCCTCCTTTGCAAATTGGTGACCGAGTTTTGCTAAAACTCGACAACGAGAAGTCGTGGTCTCAGCCAAGCACCGTCATTCGAAGTGACCCGATGAACCGGTCATACATCGTCAGGACGGAGGATGGCATCGACTATCGGCGAAATCGACGACATCTTCAGGGTGTGTCATACGTCGCCCTACCTGATGACGAGGCGCCAGAGTCGACCGACGACATCCCCGCTGCGCCCGACGCACCGCTCGCAGTGAACGCCCCAGCTACGTCGCAGACACACACCAGATGTGGACGGATGGTCATCCCGCCAATGCGATTTAGGTAGTATGTTCTTTTTATGCTTACGAAGGGAGATGTCATAATGCTGTCCCATTATAATTCCGACGCACTAATTACAGGGACAATCATTCGACGACACTCCTCGTAGCTCCCGGTTATTCAGCCTGTTGGCCTGTATACTTTCGTGTTCAATAAAGCCTATGTTTACCCATACGTGTTACATTACAGGTACCATTGATGATGTTGTCACGTCCCACCGGATGAGGACTGGACCAACACATTGGCGGGATGGCAGTGGGATCTGGCCCGTGTCCAAGATGTGATCCACCGACGAAAGGCACAGGCCGGGGACTCGGCCAGGGATTAAAAGCTCTACAACTCATAGAACAAGAGGCTCAAGACAAGATATGTCGCCTTTAGTCATAGTCTAGGCTGACACCATGTTACTTTTACTTGTTACAGCGTAAACCAGAATGAGATGACAGAGACGGGTGTGACTCGAGTGTGGGACATGGTGAGGTCAAACATCAGAATAACCACAATTCAACCGAGGGCTTTCTCCGGTCTAGAGGATACCCTATTGGGGTTGCATCTCTACTGCATTTAGCTCAAAAAGATCCCAGAAGATGCCTTCGATGGACTCGACCAGTTAAAGACGACCGATACATTAGTGGGCTGGCAGCGGAATCTAGTCAGGATCCAAGATGTAATCCACCAACTAAAGGCACAGGCCTGGAATTGGGCCAGGGACTTGACGCAACTACAAGTGATGGAGCAAGAACAAAACAAAACATGTTGTCTTCAGCCATAGTCTCACATACACTTGATGATCACCACTTACTGGGATAACTCCTCCATACAGGGGCAACCGACTACAGGTTGTATTCCATATGCGAGGAATTTTCGCCCAACACCAAGCAGCATTGTAGTTGCTTGTCACAGGGCCATGTATGAAGACATTTCACACTTCAGCATTAGAGTAAATTGATCATGTTAAAGGGATTTTGGTAATCAAGCAAGTTGTAACCAAGCTGGAGGACCAGAAAGAGGTACCATCGGTGATGTTGTCATGTCCAACAGATTTCTTCGACAATGTCCTCAACGAGCCACTTGTGGACACCACTCGGCAGAAGTTGAAAGAGTCAATGAAACCCTCTTTGTTGATATGATGAAAACATAGTTGCAAGCAGTGATAGACATGCATGAGCGACAGTGCAAGACATACTTCAAATGGGATATAATAGAGAAGTTGAGGGCAGAAACAAAATCTGCAAGATCTGTTGGGTACAACAGACAACCCACTGCTCCAGTGTCAGTGCAGTGTGTACCAGTAGGTGTCATTCACCAATGTCCCTTACCCTTTTCAATGTGACCAGACAAATATTACCTTAAGTTAGAGATTTGTAACATCAAAAACTTGTGTAAGACAGTGGGTGATTGTTACAGTGACACTTGTAAGTTGATGTGTGACAGTGAGAGAGGACAGTGTTGGTAGACATGTCTTTATGTAGATTCAACCTGCAGCACCTGCCGAGTGAGGATAGGACCGATACATTAGCAGGCTGGCAGCGGGATCTGGCCGCGTCCAAGATGTGATCCACCGACTAAAGGCACAGGCTGGGGACTGGGATCTGAGGAACCTACAACTCATAGAACAAGACAAAATACATCGCCTTCAGCTGTAGTCTTGTCTGACGCCATGTTACTGTTACTTGTTACAGTCTAAACCGTAACGAGATGACAGAGATGGGTTTGACCTGAATGAGGCCAAACAACGGAATAACCACAATTCAACTTAGGGAATTCTCCTGTCTCAAAGATATCCTATTAGGATTGCATCTCCACTACAATCAGCTCAAAAAGATCTCAGAATAATAATAATTTACTGCATTTCTCTGCGCCATAAATCTGGCAGTTACTACCATTCAGAGGCGCATATGATGAAGATGCTTTCAACGGTCTCAATCAGTTAAAAGAACTTAGACACCATCTATCTACATGATAGCCAGGGTTGCAACACACCGTGAGAGGACAGGACTGATATATTGGCTGGCAGCGGAATCTAGACCGTATAAAAGACGTGATCTACTGACTACAGGCACAGGCCGGGGGCCAGGCCAGAGATATGAGGCACCTACAACTCCTAGAACAAGGAGTGATGAGCAGTTGGTGATACAGAAGCTGGTTGCTGGTGATGCTATGGAGCCTCCCCGCAAGCGAGTGTGGGTAGTCAATGACTGGATATCTAGAGTGGTGGTTCAGTATCACAAACGAACCAACATGGATTACCTGCTCGGCATTGCCAGCAACATCACATACCTAGTTTGAACATTTGTGACAAGACTGGAAACAACTGTTGTTTCCAGTCTGAACACGAGTTATCTCATTTCAACTATGTGACGTTGAGCTTTTATCTTACATTGCAGTGACACTGGCATAAAGCATATCTACGTTAATTACATGACGATGAGCCGGACATAACTTATATTAATTTAACTTACATGGTGGTGTTACCAACATAACATGGTTTGAACTTGCATGACATTGGACTCTGATCTTTCATTTGAGTTATGCATTTTTTATAATGCATCATCAAGATGGCTCGTATGCTTCCGTGTGTTATGCAATAAAGGATTTCTCAAAACTAAGGCTCCTCTTTTCATCGATGTTTGTATATATAAATTAATGCGGCATTCTAGAATATATATATTATACATGTATAGGGAAAGCAGCAATCAGCACCTTGTTGATAGTTGACAAAGGGAGTAACACGAAACAGCTTCCCCAGTTATTTATGCGAACTGGGTCATCCTTGCGAGACACTCAAATCTTGGATTACTGTAGTGATTCCTCGATCATTCAATATCTGCGAAACCAAGCAATATACACTCATGGTTTCATTTCAACAGCGAAGTACAAGTTTACTACCCCATACGAAATATCCATGCTAGTTTTTATAGTTTCCCATTCGATGACGACTTATCCCGACTTTCCTGAATTGTCCTACTCAAGCAAATATCATATTCGATGAATTGTCCCGTTAAACCAACTGTCACATTAGACCAATTGTCGTTAGACGAAACGTCGTAGACCCGTTGTCACGTGCAACAGATTTCTTTGGCAACATCTCCAACGAGCAATTTGTGGACACCACCCTGCAGAAGTTGTAAGAGCTACTGAAAGATGAAACCCTCTTTGCTGATATGATGAAAGCATGGTTGCAAGCAGTGATAGACATGCATGAGCGACAAGGCAAGACGTACTTCGAATGTGATATTTTGAGAAGTTGAGGGCAGAAAGATCTGTTGGGTTATTTATACCACAGGTAATAAAGTTGTTTTTATGTAATTCACTTTGCCAGGCTAACTTTGAAATGTTCCATGGGACGCCATTGTTATTAAACAACTACCTGTACAACAGGTCTCCTTAAGTTGGAAGTTAGGAAGCTATGTCATCGTTTCAAGTTTCTACTTGCTATTCTTTCAAGTTTCAACAAAAGTGATTATTAAATTGGCAATGTAAGCTATCCATAATGTATCAATGTTTCAGGAGATAACTTGGTGAATTCATGGATGAACCTTGGTCAAATTGGTGACTATAAATAGTGTCACATGACATGTAAGAAAGTCAACAACCACACCAGGATCATTGATGGACACGTCATACTGCACACTGTGAACCAGATGAGGTGGAAAAGTCAACTAAAGATGTTACCCTCTGTCATTCATGTCATTGAAGACGTACTAAGCAAAATCAACTTATACGAGCTCAACCTGATCCGTGAGCTGTATGACATTCTTTGAACAGTTATTCTAGGTTACAGATAGAATTCAGGAAGAGGCGGTAGTCACCTTGAGCATGCGTGTGACACATTCTTTGCAGCGTCCACGAAACATGTCTGCAAGCTTTTGTCATCTCAGACTTCACTGGAGAAAAGACTCGCTAGTTATGAACACATTAAAAACTTTCAACTCTCAAAAGTACTTGGCCAACAATTAAAGTGGGAATGGTGTATTCATAATGTTCGTGTAATTACTATAAATCCTGTATCCTCTGTATTTTGTTACGTGTCTAACATGTTTGCAATGCAAAAACTTGCAGAGAAATTAATCTGGAATTGGATTAGGGTTGACAAAATTGAGATGGAATTCAAACTGAAGAAATGAATTATATTGGAATTGATTAAATTTAAAGGAAACACTTGATGACTCCACCACCAAGACTAGTCCATGAGGCAATGTTGTCTACATCTGGCAGGGCATGTGATGTACTTCGATGAAAAGACAAAGTTTTTCTATAGAAACCCGAGGGCTACTGGAGAAGAGGTCACCCGAACATGACCTCACTGACCGGAGAAACACCACTGAGAGAGATATTGTCTCAGTGGCACTTGCTAATGCAGTGTCAGGCAGAAAACACTAGAAACAACTTATCACATCACCACATTTAGCCGTGGACATAAGTAAGAAAGGAATCTGAAATTATTAAATTAAATGCACCCCAGCACTGATAATGACAACAACCTGAAGACAGAGGTGTATTGAGAGAACGTGACTTGGAGTTAATATTTAGCCATTAACCAAAATTGTCTATCCTTAGTCTCACCAGAATCCAACTCAAAACAATCTCAGATGGCACTTTCAACGAACTCAACCAGTTAAGGGTAGCCACTACTCGAAAACGCCCATATAACCAATATGACATATCTCTGTTAATATTGAACATATCATAACCAGATTTGGAGCGCTGATTAGAAAAATGAATGGTATATGATGTGTGAAATATGGGCACGTTTGGTTGTGTATTACCATGGCAATGAACGTTTCAAGTGAGATGGATTTTCACATCCTTGAAAATTATTCTGAGCTAACAACTGTATGTGTGATCATGCAACTGTCAAGAATCATTAGCTAGAATACTCCTTTGTGCAATAAGGTGGTTATGATGGCCTGAGTGTTGTGTATCACAACACTTTGGCACGAACTGTCAGTGTTAGTGGCAAGGTGGTTGGAGAACAGCAGACCAGCCTATAAAATCTGTAGAGGCAGAGAGGAAGGGAAGGAAGGTCTCTTTAGACCCTGAACATCCCCTGTTCCCATGCTACAAACTGCTTCCTTCTGGCCACTGCTTACAACTCCCTCAGTGCAAACTTAATCGCACTTGAAACTCATTTGTTTCCTAGTCAATTAGACTGATGAATGAGTAAATGTCCTTCATTCCCTCCATCTCCACATTCTTCTCTGGCAGTCTTCCCTGCCAGCCTGACACTGAATGAGCCTGAGAAGATTCATGAGTTAACTTAAATTATGATTGCTTTGCATGTCCATTCCCATGCATCATCTTCCAGGTATGTAACACAGCTTCTCATTGGATGATGTCATGTACACATGATGTATGTGTTTTTTATTTGTTTGTGTGTATGTGTGTGTGCACGCATGCGCACGTATTTGTTTGCCTGTGTGTAGTATGCAGAGCTGGGACGTAACAAAGTATTTTGTTACTGTACTTGAGTAGAAAAGTTTACTTTTCATGAGTAACGAAGTACATTTTGTTAGGAGTACTTGTAACGAAGTACAAATGTGTGTACTTTTCATAAATGTAACGAAGTATCCATAATTTATGCATTAACAATTTGGAGCTCCAAACATATTAGTAATGAACGCTGAAGCCCGAAACTGGTTTCCGCCAGCATATATCTATAAATAGATATCAGCCAGAGCAACAACTGGTAGTCTTTTCTGATTGGCCTATCATTGCCATTACCAGGCATGATCACCAGGTGGCGTGAACATTACCAAGATTATATGATGTCATTCACGTTCAAAGATTTATCATGGAAGGATCAGCCGAAAACGATCATTTGCAGCATCCATGGCCATGCTTATCCAGTATGTTTGAGATTACTGCCCCGTGTGTCGAGCTGTCGTCCCTTGCCAGGTGGTAAGCACACTACTGTATTAACTTGTTTGTTTGCAGTGGGTGACCATGTCAAAAGTTTTTTTAGAAAAGTACTTTTGCATTTACTTTTTACTTGTACTTTTTCCAAAGCTACTTGTACTTTTATTCAAGCACAAAATAAATGTACCTGTTACAGCTCTGGTAGTATATATATGCGCTCTAGAAATGTGGTTAAGCAATTAGCATATTTGTATTGAGCTTCTCCGTCAGTTTAAGACTGTGATGGAATGGTGATGGTATCATGGAATGGTAAGTCCTGTGAAAATGAAATGATTACAATGATGTTTTCTACGGCCTGATTTCAGCAATTTGTGGTATAGTAAACGGTCAAACCAGTCAGGAAGACATCATGGCACTGGAGAAAGTGCAACACAGGGCAACCCGACACAATTTAAACAATTATAATAATATATATATACAGTGATTGTACCATGGCTGTGTCATGAGCATGCTGAACATACTGCATTGACAGCCTCTCACAGACAGAAGACTGCTGCACAAATGACTCACTATCTATGCTTCACAAAATCAACAACAGCATAGTGGACATCAGCAAGACCTTGTTCTAAACCAAAGGGGCAGCAGAACAAGGTGGCAGGTGCCCAGACACTGTTCCAGGAATGCATCCCCCACCCAGTCCAGTTTAGCAGCTTCTTCACAAGAACAATGTGCCAGTGGAATAAATCAATAATCTTCCACCCAGGCTAACCAATTCCCCTTCATTGGAATCCTTCCGATCAAGCCTAGGACGATACGACAATTGTCAACCTGTCAAATTCGGACACGGTGTGCGAGGAAGTGGTCTCAGACTTTGCCTGGTGGTGTGGTGATCACTTCCTGGATCTTAATGCCTGGAAGACTGAGGAGCTCATCATCGACTTCAGGAGATACCCCACCCCACCCAAAGACCTGGTCATCAATGGTGAGACTGCCAAGCGTGTATCAGAGTACAAGTACCTAGGTTCCGCAATTGACTCTAAACTGACCATCAGTGCAAACACAGCTTTGAACAACAAGAAATGCCAACAGAAGCTTTATTTTCTGCGTAAACTCAGATCCCCCGGGGTGAGCCGTCATGTTCTGAGGACCTTCTATGGCTGTTACCTTGAGAGTACTGTAACCTTTGGTTTCCTGGCATGCATGGTGGATTGAGTGTCACCAATCGGAATATCCTGAGTCGCGTCATCAGACTCAGCAGCAAGGTGATCGGAGAGAAACTTACCAGTGTAGATGACCTGTACAGGCGGAGGGCAAAGAGGAAGGGAAGGCAGATCTCTGTATCCCCACCCCCCCCCCCTAAATCACTGTTACAATCTGTTACCATCTGGCCGTCGTTTTCAGCTGCCTCAACTAAGACTCGGTCGCTCTCAAAATTCCTTCATCCCATCCTCTATTCGTCTTCTAAATGAAGTATTTGCCTCCTTCCTTCCCCCTCTCTCCAATGACTGTCTGGCCGCTTGAGAATATGGGTTCATTTGTGTGTATGTGCGCGCATGTGCATGCGCGTGTATGATTATACTGGTAATTGCACTGTATTCCACCTAGTTAAATAACATCTGTGATGATGAAATTGTTCCTGTACTGATGGCTGTGATATGTAAACTGGCTGATTGTTCTGTGCTATTTTATTTTAATCATATGTAATTCATTGAATCAGTGTTCTCAGTTACACATGTGTACTTATTTATTAATTTATTTATTTGTTGCGTTCTTAAATGGCGTACACAAGAGAATTTCCCCATGAGGGACAATAAAGGTATTTTGAATTTGAATTTTACACTGGCTCAGCCCTCGTGCAGTAATTCACAGATTCATAGACTCAATATAGTTCTTAAACTTTTAGTTTCTGTTTTTTGAACTTATGTTTGTCAGGAACCCTGTCCACATCCAGGAAGAAGAAGCATCATCAAATGACCAGAAAAGCACACACGTATACAAGATCAAGGCAAGTTTCACTGACAAGAAAGATATATCATGATGGGGTCTTACCTGTACTGTCGCCCCTTTTGGGTGGTCAGCAGCAGGTACGTAGATGACCTCTTGGACTTCACTGGATGGCCGGTCAGAGTTCTTTCCAAAGATGGTACAACCACCAGCAGTTGCTGGAGGCAGGGCCACAAACGTGTCGCAAGACTTGGGTCTCATGTTCTCTCCAATGTCAGCAGTCTGCAAACATAATCACATTTTTTAACTGATGTCACATTTAGTTGAACAGTTAATTAAAATTTATTTGCCTTCTTTCTGAAATAAAGCCACTTTAATTATGTACATTATATAGTTAAATGATATCAGTATGATTATGCACGTTTAAATAAATTATGTTATACGCCCTAACACATATTTAATAGGACTGGATGCTAAATCAGCTAAGTCAGCTAAATGCCTAAAACAGCGTGAACTGTACTCTAGGCCTACACTATAGATTATACCCTGTAGTCTGCAAATTATGTGCGTATTTCCTGTCCAGAAATACTTTTTCAGTGTGTAAAAATCCTAGAAAGGGTGTACCATCTCAAAAAACAATTTGTATTTTATTTGTTTACCCTGAAGGCTGAAGTGAAACAATGATCTCTCCCCAGGCCCTATAATACAGCATTAAAGTACAAATGCACCCTGTACCTGGCTAAAGCCAAACGTCTATAAAACTGGTGAAGTGATGTGACAAATAAAATAAATCATAGTAGGCATTTCAACAAATTCTGCTAACTGGGCCGTTTCGCATGGCGCCACTCGTGATCACCGTGCAGCTCTGTCTCGTTTGCCGGCACGTGGATAGTGTTTTGTTTCAACTCGTGTTTTAGCGCTCTTTTTCCGGTTGCTTTTCCTCATTCACTGTGGGATTCTTGCGGAGAGTAAATTGTCATTTCTTTACATCTTTTTCTGATTGAAATTTGACCAAAATTAAGCTAAATTTAATCGATTTGACGGCATAACTGTGTTTTACATGATTGGTAGTACCTGCTACGAAAAATATTGTCTTTAGACAGATCTATAGGCAGGGACAGTTCTGGAAAAAGACATGTATGTGCCCTTTGGGCACATCAGATATAGAATCAGTTGATTAAAATTTTAATCAGTGTATGCGACATATAATGTATAACCAAAATGTATAACCATCAATATCAAAATGCTCAGAAATGTTCAGGTTTTTTTCAAAATCTGTAACATTACAAAACTAGATACATTCTGGGTAGGTGTGCTCCATATTTCGTGGACTGGTCATGCTACTACAGTCTACTGCTCCAAGGATAGGGAGATTATAACTGAGAAATACGATGTAGCAGTTTGTGACATTGAGTGACAACGATTCACATACATGAGAGTCAACCAAAAATATTCAAAGAATCTTGTTGATTAAACACTAAAAAACTCATTGAGATATGGATTAAATTGAACAGATGTATGGAATGGCTGTGGTTGAGATTGCATCGGAGCAATCTTTTGAGAAGAAATTAGATTACAAGTTGTGGGAAAATCACACAATTAAATTATCCCAATGAAATTATACTATACAGTAAGACTATTACATGTGAGACCAGAACATGGCATTATCTTTTTTCCAAAGTTTATGACCCTCGTTTATAATGTACTCAAATGGTAATATTTAGCAAATATACATAAATAAAAAAATTGGCATATAGTGTACATGTGTGGATGGATATCATTTTGTATAGATATGAACGGGTTGCACTTTGTTCGGCAAGAGTTGAAAGTTGACGATGGGCGATAATATGGTGCTGGCGGCAACAAACGCTGTTCACGGTGCTCGACTAAAGGTTATAAACAATGTCAACAAGAGCCGAGGACTAGGCAAGACACAAGGGCATTGATTTGACTGTTCTCAGTGTCCAGTCATCAATGTAAGATGTGATTTAAATAACTCCATTCAGGTCACTGTTCTGTTTGTTGTCCGCGCGGCCGTTGTTTGTGTTCGGGCACAACCTGGAGCTTACCGGAGAGCTACATGGGCCTCAAAATGCGCTAAGCCTTAGATGCCATATTTTTATAGCGTAAATATGCCTGGGATAATTAATTATTGCATCAATGTGTCAAATTTACGCAAAACCATAGTTAATAATGGCAAAATTGAGGTGGGTCCGTATTCTACACAAGTGCCCCTCAATTTTCTAAGATTTTTCAGACATGGTTTGTATGTGTCTTTTAGGCATGTGGCAAAAAAAGTATGCGGCATTGCAGGGTACAACGCATCATTGCCGTGCTCCAAGGGAATCCCTGTATAGATATTGAATTATTCTGTGTTGAACATTTTTATGTACCCCACAAAATCAAAACTTGGTTTTAGCGCCATGCAACATTTGTCTGATTTTGACCGATCTGTGTCAGTCAGACCGACAGCGATCTGAGCCAGATGCAGATCATGACTTATTCCATTTCTCTGAATTTAAATCACTACAGAAACAACATTATATGTTCTGACTTTTAGATATGATTATAGTATATGGGCCAAGCCATGGCAGTTCTGCTATGCGTAGCCCTAGACTAGGATACCATAGTCAGACTTAGTCTTAGGCCAGGGCTGGTTACTGCTTACCCTTAGGCTTGGCATGGCTTATGCAATTATTTATGGTTATGGTTTTATTTAGACTTAGAAATAGTATAAATTTCATAATGAAATAATTTTAATTAATTGGACATTATGGCCTTTTCTTGATATGATTGTTGCGGTACCACAGTAATTAGCTAATACTGACTTATTAATTATATTATTATGAAATGAATGGTTACATATATTTAACATTTATTTAACATTTATTTATGCATAAATTATACAAATATCTTCATAATCATGGACATTATGGCCTTTTACTTAAAACATATAAAAGTGACAGTCTGTCAAGATAGCGTGCTAATTAGCCAATATTGTATTATTAATTAAGTTATTATTATTATTAAATGAATAGTTAATATATATTTATTACCATAATGTGGTTACACACCTACAGGGGCTTACCTGTGGGACGCAACGATTATTTTGCACGCGTCCAGGTATTGTTTCTAATGCGTATAGGATGCAGGATTTTGCGTCCCATAAACCGCTGTGGATATTATGGTCTTTTATTAAAATGCGTCAGTCTGTTGAGTTTGTATGTTACATAACTAAAATTTACTAATTAATTACATTAATTTGGTTATAATTAGTACTAAAAATATTAAATATTGTAAATTTATTACTCTAGTCAACGTGTTTGAAAACAGTATTTAAATATCTACATAAATAAAAAAGTGGACATTCTAAAGCAAATGTTTATCCATAAAAACTAAAAAATTAGTCTATTTTGCCATTGTAAGAGGTACACAAAAATTATGCTGTTTTGCCGTCTTAAAATTGCAATATTTTTATCTATTAAAGATATCATAATAAAAATAAAGTTATGTGATCCTTAAGCTGTTACCTTTAAATTTAATTTAAGCCCATCCCCAATGTTATAGCATGATATTTAATTTCTTGGTGAAGTGCCTAAATTAATAGCTATATTATGGACTATAGGGATATCCTAGGACTAGGTAATATACTCAGTCAAACTATCATTACTACTACTAGTCTATGCCATGTTATGACGTAGTGTATCTTGGCTTGGAGTTGGGCCTGGCTTGGACCTAGTTTCAGGCGAAACATGCAAGTTTGGCTGATAGCTACGTCAAATGTGCTCCATCTGTAGATCAGTAAGGTAGAATGCGCAGCACAACCTGCATATCGCAAACTGAAAACGTTGCTAGACTAGACCAGATGTCCGCCAATCACTCGATGAGTCAATCGGTTAAGATTCAGTGACAATGTCAACACAGATCAACAAAGGCCAAGCCAAAGCCAAAGCCTGCTCAGATATGGCCGCAGCATTAGCCGGTCGGCGTCGCAATCACGAAACAAACTAACACCATTATTTCACTGCACCCAAATGCGAAGGATGGCTTCCCAAAACATAATTACACCGTTGAAATAATTGGTAAATTAATAATGATTTTAGTGCTCTATCTCACCAAATCAGAAGCAAACGGCGCCGGCTTTGATGTAGAGTACGTATTCTAATGAAACCTTACTCAAGTCAACTGGTTTATTAACCGGGTCCATTTGAAATCCGACCACAACGAACTCACACGGACGCTGCCGATTATCTACCTCAGTTATGGTACATAATTCTTTAAATGGGCACGTTGACAAAAATCAAGTCTTTTTTCGTATATTTCCTTCACAACGGTAACACACACACACTTTCTGTTATCTGTAACATTTCTGGTTTGCCTTACATGGGCACTATATAACGGTTTTGCAAATAATGTCCTGCATGTTTGACCACATATTGTAAGTCTGCAATGCAAACATTATTCATTTATTTCACCATAGTTTTGACATATTCCAGTTAAAGTTATTGTTAATTTTCTAAATGTTGGTTTATAATTCCGTTATAAATATATACAATGTTTAAGATTACATTACAACTATATCATTACTAGTCTATAAAGTCAACTGTTCTTGAGTAAAATACCATAATATTATATGGTCAGACATTTAGTAAGATAGATGATATATATTATAGTACTCAATGTCTAAAATACCCGGCAGAATATGTGTCAAAATAAAGATGTGGGGTAACCAGGGTCAAAGGTAACATTTAAAAATAAAATGTTCGTTCTAAATTAAGTAAGTTCTTTGTTTACATTTAATTAATTAAATAAGTGGTTTTGATTAATACTATCGGTACGTTGCATACTGATTTATAAAATGGTTGGTGAAACCTGCATATTGTGATTGCGTACAGCAGAAACCAAGTCCAATTGGACCAGGATACACTGAATAAACGATTCGAGTGCTAGTGCATGATCAGCTGCCGTTACGTACTTACAATGTTTTTTGGCAGAAATGCAACGGGCTTATTACACACAAATTTACAGTTAGAACTTACCTTAAGTTTTTATATCTTTTTATAACGTTTCTTTGTCAGATGTCTTGCCTGTTGACTTTGGCGATGATCGCCATCTACTCAATAAAATCATTATAATTGGCTGTTGTTTTAAGCTGCCAATAACACTAATGGATATTTAACATAATCCCAATACTGTAAAATCTAAATCTGTAATTTTAAGAACTATACCAGATTGGAATAAATTATCCAGGAATATTCTTGCGGCCTGCTCCAGTACATCATTTCGGAATAAGCTAGAGCTAGGCGCTACCCTGAACGTATTGCCTCTCATCTATCATCCATGTGTTGTCCCTTCTGGGAATTTATGGATTATTTATTAAGATTACTGGCACCAGAACAGAAAAAATCGGTGGAACTAACGTTTCAAAACAAATCGAACGTCATCATCGAGCATGCGTTTCATCATAAGGGGAAATGTTCGCGGGAAGTAGCGTCACTTGCCACGTTGTAGAAGCGGGCAGAAGTACCTCTGGCAGATACGTTGCAATGATCAAACCGCTGCTTTACTTAACAAGATTTAACAAGATTGCCACCCAAATAATTAACTCTAGGTGGCATGTGGACAAGGAAGCCCTTTGGCTTATCGAGAGTCCAACCCTTTTATTTATGTGTATCCCGCCCTTCTGAGGTATGTGTCGATTTTATTTTTAAACATTCACGCTACTAGCACCCACAAAATCAGCATATAATCTGTTCCATTCATTTACAATCCTTTGTGAAAATTAGAACTTTCTTATATATAATCTACACTGCTCCTTTGCTAAAGTAACTCCATGTCCTCTAGTCCTTCTATATTTCTTAACTGATATAATACATATTTTCATAACCATTCATTATTTATATATAAACACTTCTATCTGATCTCCTCTAAATCTCCTGGTCTCTAGTGTTGTTAAACCACATTCTTTTAGGCGAAATTCATAACTAAGATCCCTCAGTTTTGATATCATTTTAGTCGCTCTCCTCTGTACTCTTTCTAGCATAACGGTGTCCTTCTTGCGATATGGCCTCTACGCTTGTATACACTATTCTAAATGAGGCCTCACTATTGTTTTGTATAGCGGTATTATTAGTTCTTTTTCCTTATACGCTATATTTCGACTAATTAATCCAAGGATTTGATTTCCCTTTAAAGCTGCAATTCCGCACTGTTCTGAAACCTTCATATCAGCACTAAAGGTTATCCTATGTCCTTATCTTTTTTATACAGTAGTACTTAGTATAGAACCCCCCATTGTATATTCTACATCTTCGTTCCCGTGTCCTGTGTGGAGGCATTTACTTTTCCCAAAATTGAACAGCATTTGCCACTTTTCAGACCATTTGATCAACCTGTCAAGATCATCTTGTAAATGTTGTCTATCTCCATCACTTTTAATCCTTCTAAACAATTTTTTATCATCCGCAAATTTCAACACCTTGCTTGTTATATCATCATCCAAATCGTTGATATATATTAAGAATCATATAGGTCCTAGTACTGATCCCTGTGGTACCCCACTCAATACCGATTTCCAGTTTGAAGCCTCCCCATCAACTACTACACGTTGTCTTCTGTCAATCAGCCATTTTTCTATCCATTTCATTATACAATTTCCTATGCCATGAGCCTTTAGTTTAAGCAGTAATCTTTGATGTGGTACTTTGTCGAAAGCTTTTTGAAAATCTTAGTAGACGATATCTACTGGTGATCCCTCATCTACCCACTTAGTGATGTCTTCCAAAAAACATAACATATTTGTTTAAGCATGACCTCGTTTTTAAAAACCCATGTTGAGATGGGTTTATCAAGTTATGTTTAACAAGAAAATCCACCATCTGATGTTTAATTTGTCTTTCTAATAATTAGCAAATCACTGATGTTAAACTCACTGGTCTATAGTTCTCTGACTTGTTTCTCGAACCTTTTTTTAATAACGGTATAATGTTTGCCTCTTTCCATTCTAAAGGAACCACTCCCTCTTCTAATGACAAATTGAAAACCGTTGCAAGTGTACGCTAATTTGTTTTACAATTTCCAATAGTAGTTTGGGCGGAATCCCATCCACTCCAGGTGATTTATTATCCTTAACAGCCCTTATTTTCTTAGCTGTATACCATTTTCGGGGTTACAATGAATTGTCCTAAATAGTCTGAATCTGCCTCTGGTACTGGCAGTGAACTAATATCTTCCCTGGTAAACACTGAACTTTCTAATGGCTTCTTTCAATAAGTGTTTCTTCTTGGACCGTTTCCCTTGTTTTTGAAGGGTACAAATTGATCGACTATGCACTTAATTTCACTCTTTAAGATATTCCAGCATTCTGTTGCTGTATTTTTTTCCAGTGTGTTATTCCATTTATTTATACGAAGACAGAATGTGATTTATGTTATAGGAGGAGATCTGGGTTCAGTAGTAATAGTAACCAAGTAGCTTACACCCACCCGTGGAACAACAAACTATGGGTAGCAAATGTCACCAGTACGGTGTTTTGAACTTAACAGGAGCCAGTCAGTTGTCTACCCGGAATTAGCGGGCGTAGTAATTTGTAACAGGAAGTCTGCTGTGTTGAACGTGGGACATCGTTGAACATCGAAGGGTTTTGCAGTTAACTCCGCCCGACACAGTCGTATTGCAACTGGATGTTTCGTTAACTATTTGAACATGCTCCGGAGTCGCACCTTCAAATTGCGAACGTTGTTACGAGCTTACTAAGCACAATTTGGTGTGCAGTATACCTTCAACACAGTTAACATTGTCTTAAGAAGATTATATTCCTTAATAAATGAAAACATAGGAACAGACTACGTCCTTTTTAGGACTACTGCACACAATGCCAATTAGGCATTGTGTGCAGTAGATAATCATTTTAACAAAACTTCACCTGAAGAATGACTGACACCTGCACAAAGTAAAAAAAGCCCTCAAAATAACTACCTTTGCCTTTTTTTAAATACGCCGCTTCTTGGTAGTTCACAGACCAAAGCAGATAGACTGACAATGCTCAAACGTTAGCGTTTTAAAGTATACATTTGGAAATGACTGGGTATTTATATTGACACCCTCGAATTATTACTTTTATCTTATATTTACTTACTTTTGAAATAAAATAAAACATTTAATTTGTGTAAGCGTTCTCTACTTTTGTAGACATTATTTCAAACACAGTATGTTCACAACACTGTGCTATGTGCAGACAAACGTTTCGTAGCAAACACACCCGGACGGAAATGGAAGTTCTTCTTAGCCACTGCATCCATGCATTGTGGTAGTCTAACCAGCTCTTCTTTTGTCTGCCTCGTTTGATTCTTCCCCTCACCGTTGTTTGATTTTGGGCCTATTTCTTTTGTCTCTCCGACCTGTCCGCGGACGTCCGCGGAGAGAAATTTGCTATTCTATTTGACGCGGAGAGATCACGTGATCTCTCCGCGTTAAAAAGAACAGCGCGGAGAGGCTCTCCGGACCGCTCCGATTTCTCCGCCTGTAGGGCATGGGGAAACGCTAAATGCCCGACTGTTCATGCACATGACGTCACCCATTTACGTGCATTTTCTTTATTTACATGCCGCGCATGAATATAGTCAGATACGGCGCCGTTAGCGGGTTAACGAACGGAAAATGGAGGGAGACGGTTTGTGAAATATGTTAGGTTATGTTTGAGTAAATCATGATAATGCATCCTACCTTCGATAGCTCGTTGTATTCTTATTCGAAAAGTGAGTTTGCCAAGTAGAATGCGTCAACCGTAACTGACTAGAAGTAGAACACAATTATGATGATTATGTCGGCGGTACCCGTTCGGCAATCGGCATACTGTCATTATTAATCACGGACGTTTTGCCTAGGCTTTAAGTTTAATTGGTAATGCATGACCAGGCTGCCATACATATTAGGCCTTCGTAAGAATTATTTATGGTTTCACAATTTAATGTTTGGGTGGTAACTGAAAGGGTCTACACAATGTCAAAGCGAGCTTAGGCATAGCGTTAGAATTACATGCAGGCCTACTGTAAGTGTAATAAATGCCGTGCCCTTGTAGTTATACTTATACGAAATAAATTTGGGTACTTTTGGTAAGTTTTGCAGTTAACTTTAGCCTTCAGGCCCGCACCTCGAAAAAAACAAGAAAACGGTCACCTACACTGCAGTCACCAAACTTCACACCATAATATATCTACAACACCTATTCTACACATGCACAATTATCACGTGATCAAAACATTTAATTTATTGTTTTTATCGATCAAAATGTACAAGAAATTCGCTCGTTTTTACATGTATTTATTAAGTCCACAGGAAACTCCAGTAGGTGGCGCCACCTTATGGATGCCTTCAGACGTGGGGATAGACCACAATTCATTTTATTGACTGACAATAATTATTATTGTCATAGTCAATAAAATACACAATGTTTCATTAAATCAATTAATTAAATAAGGTTACGGTAAACTTAATGTTGACAGCAGCTGGGGGTATTTATTACGGTTATTAGTTTGAGTAATTATTTCTGCATTTTAATATTGTCTACCAGAGGTAATTTATCATACTATGATGCAGTCAGTATATATTATTTTGTGTTTACTAACAGTTTGTTGCAAAATGTAATGATGTATATTGTTTTATATGCTGTACTGTGCTATCCATGATGTATACATTAAAGATAATAAGCTAATGTTTATGTCACAGATTTAGCAAATTTAAAAGAAAAACACCAGATCTCCACGCACGAAGCCCCCGATGACATATTGAAATATTTGGAATGTTGTGGAACATTTATATTATGAATTTACCAAAATTATTGTAAAATCAACTTTGTTGGCACCTTTTTATACACTACTCCCAGTATAGTTCATTTAACATAAACTTGTTTCAACAAATGTTGAAGAGTATGCTGTAGAACACAATCCAAGCATGATGAGCATAAGAAAGCATAAATTTTATTATGTACACTGTACTCCTATTTTGCAACATAATGATGGAATGTTGTGCATTTGGATGAACAAATCGATTGATTGCACAAATCCGTTTGAAACATGTAGCGATGTACATATTCCCAGCAGAAGCCACACAGAACTAATGACAATGTGGCAGAACAAAGTCAGGCATATTCTTCACTACTGTGTCAGTTAACACATTGTCCAATTAACAGTACTGCTATGCATTTTGATACACAAAGCTATCAGATGCACACATCCATTTGAAACATGAAGTGATGTACAACTTCCCAGTAGAAGTCGCACAGAACAGAATGGGGCAGAACATAGTCAGGCATCATCTTATGTCAGGTGACCCATTGTCCAATTAATGGCACTGTTGAGTAGAGCTCTTCAGTTTCCTCTTTCCATCAGCACAGCAGTTTACTAGCTACACAGCATAACATTCTTGGTATAAGTAATATTTTTTATAACATTAATGACAACATTTATCTAAAATGTTCATTACATTATTTACAAGCACTCATTTTTAGTTTTACATTTGTTGTATGAACCAATAAAGGATTTTCATAAATTAAATGGCATGTAATGTATAACATTTATCTAACAAAATTAGCTCATTTGAAATAGATTACTGTTATTTTCTATGTTGTAATTCATGCAATGTTACCACGTATCAGAGCAGTGGAGTTCATTGTGGTCCAGTGATGTGTGGCAGGTTCAATTCCTGCTGGTGTTTGAATGTTGCATCCAAAACAGTACTGGTTGTGCACATCTACTGATTCCATTAATTGCCTTCAGCATGTGTAATAAATTTTGTATGTGGTCCCTACCTACCTTTTTTGGTCCTTTGGGCTGAAGGTCCAACGGACTATTTCCATCACTGTGAGTCCGACGTATCCCATTAGTTGCCGTATCTCAGAAAACGTTAAGCACCTTTTTCTCTAATTCTACATAGACATATCTTAGGGCACGGTCACTATGCACGAGAAATGTTTATTTGATTAAACCGTTCTAAGGGCTCCCTAACACATTAACTAATATATAATATTCACGAAATGGTCTACTTGAATACTTTATTTCCAGGTGTATCTTCACTGGCATGCATATAGTCTAGAGAGCTACTAAAGATGTCAACACTTTACTTCCATCATAACTCTTAATGATCTAAAACTATGATTCACAAAAAAACATTTCATTAATAATTACAAACTCACAATATAGTCAAGGACTTTAGGGCCTCTTGGCCCATTTTTATTTGAAGTGATATATTAATTTTTATGTGATTCAATAAACAACACACAAACAAATCAAGTATATACAGTGTTTGAAGATTTAAGTTGAACCCTGAAGAGATTGTATCAGGAATTGTTATTCCTTACTCAATATCACTCCTACGACAGTCAGAATGTATATCTTGCATAACAAATGCCTACATACTAATATGACAACAAATGCCTACATACTGATATGAACATGCACCAATGTTGCATGGAAGTTTTTGCACACACACCTGTACATTAAATACACTTATTTAGTAAAGGTAACACCATAATGCAATTCAACTGTTTTATTTCTCCATTCAATGCAGGCAAATTACAACATGAAAAACATATATTGCGTTGACTATGATCGTGACATTGATGATGATCCATAACTGTTTTTCTTCTCCTTCATGTTAGGCAGCTACTGCCAAACAGTTTCCGTGAACTTATTACCAGTGTAATGCAAATTAAACAAAACTTATTGTATTGGAACGTGTTAATGGGAACTGTTTGCCACGCAAATACAACCACATATTTGTTTATATACACCCAGCATTGCAGTTTCTTGAATGACCATACGAGTACAACCACAGATAACGCATTATATACATGCACTAGGGAAATGGTTCCAAATGGTCGGGCTTTTAGTATTTCCCCCTAGGAAACACACGCACGGGAATGGCCCGCACGCACGACCGAATATGACAATTAACGTGCCTAATACTTCTTGATTACTTCAGTAAGTTATTTCAGAAAGGCCTGCAGTACGCGTGGAACAATTGTTGTCCATACATGTGTATGTTGTCAACCTGTGACCATCAAAATGACAGAGATTTAGATAATGGACTTCACTCCCCGATCGAGAAGGCCCGGCCGACTGCTTCGCAACTGGGAGCATGACACGCACGCATGCACACACGCACGTGCAACGAAACACACACACGTGCACACGTAAACATACACACGCACGCGCACACACATAGAGTCTACGTACACGCACACACACGCGCACGCACGCTCACGTGACTATTAATTAACGGAAATAAAAATAAGGCATTAGCTAAAATCCTTTTTCCATGTGTACACAAAGTTTAACATTGTATGTAACATTTGACAACATTAAACAAATACAGAACATACATTTGTAGCATAAATTCGATTTTAAGCCCGTCTGTGAAGCGATTCCCGCGGTGTTTTAATTCCCTTTAAAACCTGTTAACATAATTTTAATAATTGACAATTACACATCAGTTATGAAAATAATAATAATTTCGTCGAACGCGTATCCAAACACAGAATATATAGTAGACTTCGACCATTGGTCAAGAACGGTCGTTTTTAATCCTTGTATGCAAAGACCACAAATTAGTTTTCTGGACCGGTAACACTATACAGGATACGACAAAAAATTAAATTAATAATACGTCATTAAACAGTGTAACATTGCTCGATATAATATACAAAGATACAAGGCTTATAATGTATAGACTAAAAAAGTGGTCCCGAATGGTCGGACTTTTAGCATTTCACCATAGCAAAGGCGAAATACCCGAGTTTTCGGGACCGTGTAGTGACACTAAGGAACGATGATGTTATATTTTCTCTTGTTAGAAAGTACAAAATACGTCATTATCCTACTATGATATTGTTCAGTATATAGTATATACAATGCCTATATATATGATGCATGGACTAAAAAGGGGTCCCGAATGGTCGGGCTTTTGGTTATCACCCTAGCAAAGGCCAAAAGCCCGACTATTCGTGGCTATGCAGTGACACAAGGGAAAGACAATGTTATATTTTTGCTTGTTGAAAATTACAAAATACACAAGAATAGGTGTTGTAGATATATTATGGTGTGAAGTTTGGTGACTGCAGTGTAGGTGACCGTTTTCTTGTTTTTTTCGAGGTGCGGGCCGGAAGGCTAAAGTTAACTGCAAAACTTACCAAAAGTACCCAAATTTATTTCGTATAAGTATAACTACAAGGGCAAGGCATTTATTACACTTACAGTAGGCCTACATGTAATTCTAACGCTATGCCTAAGGCTAAGCTCGCTTTTACAGTGTGTAGACCCTTTCAGTTACCACCCAAACATTAAATTGTGAAACCATAAATAATTCTTACGAAGGCCTAATATGTATGGCAGCCTGGCCATGCATTACCAATTAAACTTAAAAGCTTAGGCAAAACGTTCGTGATTAATAATGACAGTATGCCGATTGCCGAACGGGTACCGCCGACATAATCATCATAATTGTGTTCTACTTCTAGTCAGTTACGGTTGACGCATTCTACTTGGCATACTCACTTTTCGAATAAGAATGCAACGAGCTATCGAAGGTAGGATGCATTATCATGATTTACTCAAACATAACCTAACATATTTCACAAACCGTCTCCCTCCATTTTCCGTTCGTTAACCCGCTAACGGCGCCGTATCTGACTATATTCATGCGCGGCATGTAAATAAAGAAAATGCACGTAAATGGGTGACGTCATATGCATGAACAGTCGGGCATTTAGCGTTTCCCCAAAAGAAATAGGGCCTTAGACTCGATTATCCAGGCGCCGTGAGGTGGCAGCATCGGCCCCTCACTATGGCCTGGATTATTAAGCTCCAGCCAATGTTACCGGTAGGGGGCTTTACCTCAGATTCGAGTAGAGACGATGATTGGATCTCAGGCCAACTATGAAATAACAAATTAAATAAGGATACACTTTTATCACATAATACTATGGTATAACAACTATTCCACATTAAACTTATATAGAAACATGTCACACACGAAATAAACCGACATTACATATTTTTCGTAGTTTAGTGCCTTTTAATCACATGCATATTCACTAGGTATCAGCTCTCATGGCTGTCAACAAGTGGGCAGTCAAAACGCGACTCTGAGCCAGACTATCTTCCTGGCGAAGTCACACAGCCAGGCGAGAGTCGGTTAAGCGAGACTATGCTTGTTTTGGAGAGGCCTTCACGTCGGCCAATGCATTATTTGATGAGGTTACGGACATCTTGTTTGGTAATTGATTTGCACATGGAATACAATCTGTAGCGATATCAACGGCTTTCCAACGACTACATGCTTCAACCAAGTTCAGCACTGAAAGTCCATGTTTCGCACTCAAAGGGGAATAATGACGCTACAATACCAATGCACTCGCGAACCGCATTTTATATTTTAATAGCAAGAATGAAACTTACACTGGAGCTGTATTTGAAACTTGCAACGTTTCGAGCCGTCTACAGTGGATCTTGATCACGCACTGATGTCATGTGACGCGGCTGTATGGTATTTTAGATGTTAGTGCGATACTGAAACTGGAACTGAAACATTTTTAGTCGACAGATAGTGCGAATACAAAGCATATAACGACAACGTCAAAAAGAAGATATTTCTGTCGGGAGACTTTCACTAAAGCATTATAAATATGCCGCTGACGTGAGAGCCGCCCACCCACTTTTAATTGTTACTAAACATTTCTACTACTCCCAACGTGGTGTACAGAACATATTTAAGTTAAATACATGCAACTGCTTAAAAATCGAAAGACAGTACGAGATGTATGTTCGTAGGCTAGGTGCATATGTAGCAGTTTGTGTCCGTGCAAGTATCTTTGTAAAGTGCTAATAAGTATTGTTTGGTGTATGTAGAAAAACCATAGCGGCTACGTGTGTATATTCTATCCAAAATGCAGGGTGGTATTTTTAAGTAAGTTGTTAGGTAATATCTAATACATTTTCTGGCTCTCGATGTATGACGATGTGGGATGACAATTTGATGACTTTGCCTAGTGGGATAATCATGATATGCAGCATTTTGTAAAAATAGCGTTTCAAAAAAAATGTTGGAACGCGTTTATGTACAAATTTATGAAAGAACGTCAAACATTGACGAGTGAAGATATCTTCCAGTTTTAATAGATTTAGAGATTTCATTGTAGGTTCGGTGTGTGAATTATATTTACTGAGGGAAATTAATCGGATGGCCCTTTTCTGCAATTTAGAAAGTCTATCTGTATCAAAACCCCATGACAAAACGCTGTAGTTGAGGTGTGGCACAATTAACGAATTATACATGGTCTTTAATGTATATCCAGGTAGGAAGTGTTTAAATTTATTTATAATTCCCAGGGTTCGTGATATTTTATTATATATTTTGTCAATGTGTGGAGTCCAATCTAACGTTTCTTGAATAGTAGCACCTAGAAAGTTGAATGTGTGTACACACTTTATGGGTTTACCATCTATTTTTAACCATAATTTTATACTGGAGGTATTACGTTGTGGAAAATGAAACAGCATATATTTAGTTTTGCTTGTATTTAGAGAGAGAGAGAGCTTGTTTACAGATAACCATTCACTGAATGTTTTAGTTTATCGTTTATGTTATCACTGACAACATTATAGTTTTGTATATTTGAATTGCACTTGAAAGAACAGAGTGGTCTGATGAGGGTAGTATCATCAGCACATAGTATGGCCTTGGATTTATTGCTAGCAAGTTGAATATAATTTATATATAGAGTAAATAGTAGGGGTCCTAATATTGACCCTTGCGGGACGCCAGTTGAAATAGATAATGTGTCAGATGTTACGTCATCGAATTGGACAAGCTGGCTTGTTTTGGCAAGGTAGCTCATTAGCCAAGTTAGGGAAGAACCCTTTATGCCGTAGTGTTCAAGTTTTTTAAATATAATATTGTGGTCTATAGTATCGAAAGCTTTTGACAAATCCAAAAAAATTGCAATGGGAATTTTTCCGTTATCTAAGTTTTGAAGAATAGTGTCAGTTAGTTCGAGAGTAGCCATTTCCGTTGAATATAATTTCTTAAACCCGTACTGATTTTTGTTTAATAATTCGTGTATAGTTAGATAGTCAAATATTTGATCGCACACAATTTTTTTCTAAAACTTAGGAAATTGAGGGGAGTAGTGAAATTTTTCTGTAATTGTTGAGCAAGGTGTTATCGTCTTTTTTATACAAAGGAATAACTTTGGCAATTTTTAGTTTCTGTGGAAATATACCTGTGCTAAGAGATTGGTTAATAATTAAGGACAAAGGTTAAAAAAATTTATACATTTTTTTCCCTGCATTATTTAATGCATGCACTGTCAGGCAAAGCGATGGCGCTAAAAGTATTGAAGTCTGCTGACCACTCTGGCCTCTACACTGTCTTCGGTGAAGAGGGTGCTACTCTCGAACAGTTGATGGAAACTGGCCGGAAATTCATTTGCTCGCTCTATGGTGTTGCTGAAGGCACACGCATGGATTACTTGTAAGGTACGCGCTCAATTCCAAAAGGACCAGAGGGAAAGCTGTATGTATCAAGACTCTTCCTCTGACAGATTCTAATCTGGCCTACCACATCCTGCGAGCTCACTACCAAGTCATGCCCTGGAAGGCAGCAGATCAGCAAACTCCGCCCGTGGTTGATATCGCTGATTACGGATGGATTTGTCACTGGTGCAGGGGATGTGCCAACTCCATGCATCGCAAGAGGACAAACAGCCCCCCTGCCCTCATGGACGTCATCAACTGTCAGTGCAAAGCTGTAGGGAAAGCTTGTAGCAGTCATGCATGTAGCTGTCATTCTGCGGGATTGTCCTTCACACCGTATTGCTTCTGTGTTGGTGAAATCATGTGCCTCAACCCGGTCACCAAACATGATGAGCATGAGAGTGACGCTAGAATGATAATGAGGAAGAATGTGACAGTACAGAGGAAATAGAAGAGGAGGGTGAGAGAGAATGGCGGGACTAAACTTCTCTATGAGAATGTAATGTGAATGGCGTCCCTTTCATATACGTTGGTTTTGAATTGAGTAATGATATACACATTGTCAATGTCCAAATGAAACCTGTCATTACAAAAATGCTCTCAAATTGTGTTTCATTGTGTTTCAGCAAATTTATAATTGAGTACTTCTTACTTTGAATTTTGTGCTTTTTAATGTTGTACATGTATGATACAGATTCATTCGTAATTACTGCATGCCATTTTACAAAGCGTTTGTATGTTTCTTGTCAGAAATAGCCATATACATGTATATATAAGTATGTATGTATAGCTATTAGCATACTCGTAGCTCATTCATGATGACTGATAATTGCAAATGAAGAACTATAAATAAATGTTATCTTACAAAAGTCCCAATTTTAACAATAGCTTTATTGTCATGTCACATAAATACAAAATCATTGGAAAAAATTCCAATGAACTCACTATGCACCAAACAAATCATGTTTCTAGCATCATCCAATCAAAAGTCATGATGTATTTTGGCTATTTTAGGGTAAAAATGACGACCATTTGAATTTTGGTCAGGTGTTCATAGTCGGGCATCATTGGAAATGGATCCATTGAAATCCTGATATGGCAAAACGTGTGTATAGACACCAAAATCATTTTCCTAGCATGCTCCAGTGCAAAGATGTAACACATTTTCTAATATGACCTAGGTTCACGGTAGCCATCTTGAATTTGCCTGGCTCCCACAAATTGCCCAAGGATGGCGCGTTGCCATCCCGCTGATTTGAGTTGAAGGACCCATAACCTACATGATTCAGCAAAAAAAACTTACACTACCAACCATTTCCAGGTTCCAAAAATGGCAACTCGACTAAAAGGTGATCGAACTTGGAGTTAATGTTTTGAGCCTTTAAGCTAAAGATTATAAAACTATCTTTTGTAGAAGCAAAAGTTTCATTTAGTTTCAAAGTGTGTTTGTATGGCGAGTGTGTCATCATAGATATGTTTTCAATATTGTCTTGTAAATTGCCGCGAATGAGTTGTAGGTTATTAGCAGCTGATCCACCAAAATTTAGTGGTATTCTATCTTCCGATAAATGATCATCTGTATTTTGCGCCATAAGTAGAGGATCGAGTGGTATCGTGTACCACAATCGGTGTAGTTATCAGACTGGGAAGGCAGTCCGGTAGTAAAAAAGTAATACATTTAGATTGATGTGGCATCTGGCCACAAACAGTTGAAAAGACGTTCCAAACAGACAATAAAGCCGGTAACACTTACAGTGTTTTAGTGACACATTTGGGTCAAATGTATCACTATACAACGTAATGTAGGCTAAATTATGTAAATTTGGACGAACTACACATAATCTTAATATGTATCCACACAAAACGTATTTATTTTGCCAAAGAAAATGGAGTGTGTATCAAATTGTATATGTGTATCACATAATGTAGTATAATATCCGCGAAAATATTCACTAAATGCATTTTATAACCATACATATTGAGACTTCTGACTTCATAGTGTGATACCAGGGCCACAACATTAGCCACCAAACATATAATAAATAAAGATGAGTCATGCTGTGAGATCAACCATAAGTATGCGTATGTAAAACTGTGTATGAATTGTTTTATGAGCATTGTGTAAGCGTATCTGTATGCTATTTTCTGAAGCGACAGTATAACTTGTATTGCATGCGTGTGTATGCATGTACACGTAGAACATGCGGTAAACATAGTACATGTACATGCCACTGGCGGTATGATTACATTATAGCAGTAAAATTAACCCATTCGACTGAGAAAGATAGTTTGCCTATCACGTTTAGAATGTAGTTAGTGTTGCCGATACTATATTTTGTGGCTATCCGCAAAAATTATTTCTGGCGTTGATTTTGTTTTCGCAGTTACGGTGAAACGCAGTTGATGGTTTGAAATTGTTGTAGATAGATGATTTCACTTATTGTTTAGAAAAAACAACTCAACATGATAATTAAATATTGTGTGTGTCTGTGTGTGTAGTGCGCGTGCGTGCGTGCGTGCGTACGTGTGGGCGTGTGTGATCACCTTCGTTGTCGTCATCGTCGCCATACTAATCATCTTGCTCATTGTCACTACAACCAACTTTAAGTACGGATATACTTTCCTCAAACGTGGGTTTATAGGGAGGAAGCCAGAGAGTCTAACATAAAATGGCTAAGAGGACAACTGTATTGATATTTTATTGGTATCCAATATGTGACAGGACCTTGAGCAATAACACACATTGTAACTTTGATGAAACATCAATCACTGAGTCAGTTAGAGCTAAGACGTCCAGTGGAAGCAACGTTCTAGCCTGCCAAGATGCTTGACCTTTCGTAGAATAACAGTCGAACATTGCTGGAATAAACAGATCTACACAAGTAACAACATCAAGTAACAATGTAGTAGTGCACTACTAGTATTGTCGATCTACCTGATACCACGTGGTTACAGCCAATACCAACGTCATACTGTCCACAATGACTTAGTAGGAACCACATTGGCATCACACCAGAACATAACATTTACAGTGTCATTACAGCAGATTATTAACTATACAAGGTTTATTGTAATTGTGTTGAATTGTGTACTTATCTTTGGGGCGATATAGTAAACGTCTCAAACAACATGAATAACAGAACGTACCGCATTTTGTATGTTTCACGATAGTATAATCGTCATTCTACGAAAATAAATACATGTATTACAAATAGTAGGCCTATATGCGGGGCAGAACATATATTAATACCACATAACGTATATAACTGATGTACGTTTGTGTTACAAGCTTGCACCAGTTCGTAGGGCAACAAACCAAAAACACAGGTTATTACCATTACGTAAGGTTAATTCTAAGTTCGTTCCCGCTAACCATTTAATTTGACGACAGGATAAGGCAATACAATTATTAACTAAACCTAACGGAAGAGACCAGAGGTATAATTATATGGTTCATGGACACGAATGACCATAGAAATAGGCGAGAGGACTTCCGTGCCTCGGAGGTGTGTGTGTGTGTGGGTGTGTGTGTGTTTGTGTGTGTGTGTGTGTGTGTGTGTGTGTGTGTGTGTGTGTGTGTGTGTGTGTGTGTGTGTGTGTGTGTGTGTGTGTGTGTGTTTGTGTGTGTACGTATGCGCGAGTGTGCGTGTGAATGTTTTTTTCCTGTGTGTATTGGTCATGCCATTACGTACCAGTATACATATAGTTACATACCCTAATCGCATCCTCGCGACAATACCTAATCGTAATGTAGGTGGACGAAGATACATGCATGTGTGTAAACCTACATTATATTCATGCGCAATAAATATCGGATTTAGTCTTCGTACGAGACGTTATTAAACACGTGGTGTACCGCAGGCCTCTGGTTCTTCTGCTTGTTGTTCGAGCTACGTTTCGACAGCGCATTGTAGCGTTTCACGAAGGCGCCACGCAGCGTTTTGCTGGTGTAGCTATTGCCCTTTCTGCGCCTGGAGCTCTCGGCGCCGCAGCTCACGATGTCCGGATTCATGTCGTCGAGGTCGTCTCCGAGGACGTCGTAGTCCGGCTCCGGGTCGACGTCGTCTTCGTCACACATACCTGGCGGCAAGACACACGTCATCAATTTGTAATGACTACTCTCCCGTTTCGTCAGGTCACTGTCATATTACATGATGGGATGAATATGTTGATATAGACCTTGTCTACGCCCTTTTGCGTAAACGTGTGACAGTGTATTCGTACTCAGTACCAGCCTTAGTACGTATTACTATTATTATTATTATTTATATTTTAGAATTCTTCTTCTTCTTCTTTTAGTTATTATTTGGACTGGATGAATGAATATTGTCAAAAGAGTTAACGGAAGGAACAATATACTATATTGTTGGCCAAAGAACATTGATCTATAATTATATATATATATATATATATATATATATATATATATATAGTGGTGACTATTTTGTGATTATTGCTATATATCATATAATAATAATACTAATATCATTATTATATAATTATATATTATCATTATTATTTATTATAATAATATTGTATACAAGCGTGGAGGCCATACCACAAGATGCTAGAAAGAGTACAGAGGAGAGCGACTAAAATGATACCAAATCTGAGGGATCTTAGTTATGAAAGGCGCCTAAAAGAATGTGGTTTAACAACACTAGAGACCAGGAGATTGAGAGGAGATCAGATAGAAGTGTTTAAAATATTGAATGGTTATGAAAATATTGATAGAAATATGTTTTTTTCAGTTAAGAAAGATAGAAAGACTAGAGGACATGAAGTAAAGGAGCAGTGTAGATTAGACGTAAGAAAGTTCTCATTTTCACAAAGGACTGTGAACGAATGGAACAGATTATCTGATGATTGTGTGGGTGCTAGTTGTGTGAATATGTTTAAAAATAAAATCGACACATACCTCAGAAGGGCTGGATATATGTAGATAAAAGGGTTGGACTCTCGATAAGCCAAAGGGCTTCCTTGTCCACCTGCCATCTAGAGTTAATTCTCTGGATGGCAATCTTGTTAAATCTTGTTAAATCTATAATGATGGAGAAAACGATGACGAGGACGACGATAACGTGGATGACAGTAAGCGAGGTGTTACTTACCCTTGATCTGCTGCATGAGTTTGACGGTCTCGACGATGTCGTGCACGCCGACCGGGCTGTACTTCTTCCGACAGCACCGCAGGCTGGACGAGGCGAGGATGTGCAGGAAGGTGCCATAGCGGTGGAACAACATCGAGATGAACTGAATGAGGAGGATAAGGGCGAAGAAGACGAGGAAGGCGACGCTCAGAGGCTCGAATTGCATTTCCTCGTTCGAGCCCTGTTTCTGCACCCGGATGTAGAGCGTGTCCTTCAGTTGGTTCTGCACGATCTGCGGGGATATATAAGTTGGTGTGGCCATGGCGTTGTGCATGGTAAGTGACGACCTGGTTTTGTTTGCTCTAAGGAGATGGGGGAAACAGCTGGATGAGTCTTGTGAAATGTACACACGATGTTATTGAGGATTTAATTCATACATGTATAAATGTGTATGATATGTACGGGGACGGGGGTGGGGGGTGGGGGCAACGGAACGTAGTGACAGTGTGGACAGTACTATTGGAAGGCTTGTGTTTAAATTTCATTTAGTGCATTTAAGAGTACATTTCCAAATTCCAGGGTGATTTATTTGTAGAAAAATTGTGCTACGGAGATACCATGCGTGAAATTGGGTTGCCAGCATTTAGTATGCCATAAATATTATGATTAAACTGGTGCTGAATGTGAAAACTGTATACTTGCCAACGTTTAAGTTTAGAAAGCCAAGAGATTGGAGATTTGTTTTAACAGCTCCAACTAAGTCCAGCTGGATTGGACGTCGGAAGACGAGGGGATGATTGCAGTTGGAGATTTTCGTGTGAATCACAACGTACAGTGTTCTATTTGCGAGATTTGCTTCTTTTTCCGGGAATTCGGGAGTTTCATAACACATCCGGGAGACTCCCGGAAAATCCGGTCGGGATGGAGCAGTGAGAGTTGCAACGCACCTGGAGAAGAACGATGACGAAGAGCCAGATGAAGTTGAGCATGAAGAAGATGAAGGATGCGTTGTTGCGTAGTGTCTTCAGGTCCGCGGTGATCCTTGCATGGTGCTCCTGGTCGTCGTCGATCGGGTAGAGGTACTTGTCGATGAGCTTCTGCCAGAACTGTGTCTCGTTGGCGTCGAGATAGCGGACCGGGCCACGGCCTAGCTGCGGATCTGTGAGCCAGTGCGGATTGACGAGGTCGTCCCGCTGTATCCGCGCGATATCACTCTGAAGACGGACATTGACGGGTGTGGACAGACGGATCGAGAGGAGTACCTGGTGGTTTGTGTTGTGACTGTGATGATAACAGTAGTAGTGTGGTGTTGGTTGTTGTTGTTGCATTTGTTGATTTTGGTAGTAGTGGTGGCGGTGGCAATGGCGGCGGCGGTGGTGGAGCTGGTGCTGGTGGAAGTGGTGGTGGAGGTGGTGGGGTGGCAGTGGCGGTGGTGATGGTGGTGGTGGTGGAGGTGGTGCTGGTGCATATTATGTTGACGGTGGTTCTGTAATTGTTATTGATATTGCTGTTGCTGTTATTACTTTTGATGTTGGTTGTCACCGCCGCCGCCATTACGTTAATGATGATGATGCCAATGACGATGGTGATGGAGTTTGTGGCAGTGGCGATGATTACAGTAGTCTCGTGATATAGTGACAGATGATGTCACTGTTGTAAAAGTGATAGTGTTACTGTTTGTTTACCTGACAGTGACACTGACAGTAAATGTGACAGTGCTATTGAACGTAGAAGTCATACATTTTACTAGGGAATGTTTCTTACATACATGAACATAGCTGTAGAACGAATCGTCTTCCATGTCAGCGTCGTGCGGAGGTGCACAGACGAGAGACTCGGAGTCCTTGAACTTGTCGTCGACGGCCGCGTGACGCGATCTATCATATGACCTCACGGCGTCCTGCAACATGACATGGTGACGTCGCATCACACAGTAGTTCAATTGACAGAATTTAGCTTGTCTGAGGGTTAGCTTGGGTAGAAAGTGAATGGTTTCCTGGGCAAACACAATAGATTGACACAATTCTGTGTATATAGTAAATATGTAGAGATTTCTTCAATTTAATTAAATGTTTGGGTAGATCGATCTAACCGAACATTTTACTATCGCCCTCCTCATCGTCGATCAGTGTAAACGCCTTCGTCAAACTCGTCCATATTGACCTCATCGTCAAACGGAAGACTTGGCGTGTCCGCATAGTAGTAGTAGTAGTAATAATAATAATAACAACATTAACAACCATCATACTAATCAAATAACAAAATATATTCACAATAATTATTATTATTAATTATCTATCACTATAAAGCCACCTGGTGAATGCTGTCGAGCTGTCTGACGATACTGCGTTGTCTCTCCTCCAGGAGGCTGCGACTGATGGCCGGTCGACCGTAGCTCGCCTCGGGTCGTCGAGGTCGTCCACTCGGAGACTCACAGACGACCTCTGTGGTCAGTCTCCCGACGTCCGCGGCTCGGGTGTCGGCGCTGGTCGTCGGAATGGCGTAGACTGGCGGCGGTGATGTCACTGGCAGCTGACCACTGCTGCTGCTGCTGCCGGATTCCATCTTGCCCAGTTCAGCAATGATCTCCTAGCGGTAGGCAAGGCGGAATTTGAGATTAGATAAAGGACTTGTAGAGACGATGGGGAAGAAGGGAAGAAGGAAAGGAGCGACTGTAGGAGAAATAGATCGAGAATGAAAGAGAGAGAGAGAGAGAGAGAGAGAGAGAGACACACACACACACACACACACACACACACACACACACACACACACACACACACACACACACACACACACACACACACACACACACACACACACACACACACACACACACACACACACACACACACACACACACACACACACACACACACACACACACACACACACACACACACACACACACACACACACACACACACACACACACACACACACACACAGAGAGAGAGACAGAGAGAGAGACAGAGACAGAGAGAACTAAATAGATTATGGTAAATGTTTATGAAACTGTTGACGGAGAAGCGATACAGATCCTATGTTTTCACGTATACTACTAGATCGATGCTGTAGCTTTGTTAACCATCGGCGTGCTGTTTCATTTGTCTTTAAACAAACGTGTTTTGTTACAGCACAACAGATGGGTGATTGTGTCTACCTTTACGATTTCTTGTCTCTTGGGTTGAGCCGTCGCTGATGCTGAACGCTCGTCGATAAAATTCACGCAGCGCTGCTTGATACAGCAACAGATGGTCACCAGGATGCGCTTCAACTCACGCGTGAATCGCGAGCGCTTTCGGTTGCACTCCTACAACACGTGGGTAGGAGCGTATTCTAGCAGATGATTCAATTTAAAATTGGCTTTTGTATTTGAAAATACCCTACAATTTCGACTGTTATTTTATTACAAAATAGTTAATGGGTGGGATTAGAGCTTGATTTGTTTTACACATGTAATATTACACGTGCAATCAATTATGTTGTGTATTTATATGGAAACGTATTGATATGATTTGCAAGCGCGCGCTCGCACACACACACACACACACACACACACACACACACACACACACACACACACACACACACACACACACACACACACACACACACACACACACACACACACACACACACACACACACACACACACACACACGCACACGCACACACACATACGCACGCACACGCATGTATTATATATACTTCATCAGCATTGTCGTGATTCAACGGCTTGACACTAGAATTCTTCTAAACGACAGTGACACGTTTTGTTTTGGAATTCTTACAATTTACTTTTCTATCATTCATTGTTCCATATACGTTATTTGAGTAACGAATCCAGCCACTGCATGCAACAATACGGGATGGAAATAATTACATGTTCAGAAAGCATTGAGACAGTAACGATCGGAACAGATGTGAACATGAAGGGGAAGTATTCAGCAGAACGACAACATCATCTATTACATCCAATCGTTACCTTGTCCTTGTCCGCCTGCGGGTCTGTCGTCTGTGGGATCTCCCTCGTGCCCCACGACACGACGTTCATGTTGACCATGGAATAGATGAAGAGAAGGACGAAGCCTGACGGGATACAGAGGAAGTAGAGGATGCCAGGAACGAGACACATGAACTCCTCCGGGTGTAGGAAGCCGGCCAGCGTGAAGATGCCGACGACAATTATGATGAACATGGCGTTTGGACTCGTCCATGTGTCTTGGGCTGTCTGCGGACAGTATAGACTGTCGTTTAGTATAGTTGTTACATCATTATATTTGCTGCATCGCACCGCACAGTGTAACGTGGCCCATCGCACCGCACAGTGTAATATGACCCATCGCACCGTACAGTGTAATGTTGCCCATCATGACGTCGCACAAGATTAATAATTAATGTGTGCTATAAAAGAATAACAATTTTGAAATCGGGTAACATTCAGTTTGACATATATTCAAACAGTCAATTCAAGAATTGCAGGACGTTTTAACATAGTGAAACAACGCATGCACGCGCACGCACATTCACACGCACGCACATGCGCACACACCTACGTGCTACACCATACAATGAGAAGTTGTGTTATGCATATGCACAACAATACACTTAATATCATCCAATGAGATGCAGTGTGGCATATCTGCAAACAATGTTATCCAATGCGAAGCTGTGTAACACACCAGCACGACGATACACAAAACATCATCCAATGAGAAACTGTGTAACATACCTGCAACATAATGCCATCCAATGAGAAGCTGCGTGACATACCTGTACGACGATGCCAACGGTGACGGCAAGCATGGTAATGGCGTAGATGGTTGTCATGTAGCCAGCGATGGTTAGCTGAGTGCAGGCCTTGCACTTGAAGCAAACCACAATGAAGAAGACGGCTGCACCTATACCAAACACAACATTATGTTAAGTCCGCCACCAATGGTTGCGTACATACATTTGTATATAAAAAGGAATATTGCCGATATTTTGTTAAATCAATCACATCAATAATGGTAAGAAAGGAAAACACTTTACCGAACATATTCTAAATGTAGATAGATTTTGAAAACACGAATGGAATGTTACTGCATCTACGAAGAGAATCATGCGTCACGTAGAGAGATAACCGATACGTGAAAAATACGGACGCTCCTAAAGGTATGATACTAGAAATAAGAATTTCACAATGAAGAATGGGAAGAATATTTTCGGGAAGGCGTAGAGAAATTTGATTATAAAGATGTGTCCATCTGTTTTTTTAATAATAAACCTAAATGATCAGTGTACACAAAACAAGTACATCTGATAAATATTTTGGAACGGGGTTCTTTGCCAACGTACTAATGGACGATGCTAGCCAGAGCCAATAGAGAGATCCACCAAGCACGACGTGAATGGCACCGGCCACCATCAGAATGACGGTGGCAGGCGCGAGTAGACTGGCACCCATAACGACAGCCTGGTAGGCCATGTAGAGGTAGGAGATGTTGTCGTTGACGAGGATCGTGCGGTTGTAGTCTGAGAGCAGGTCCATCATGTTGGCGAGAGTCGACGGGATCCAGCGACGGCGCTGGTTGAAGTACTCACGGAACGTCTCTGGCGCGTAGGTGGACGCGTCTGCGGCTGCGCAGTACTCCACCTTGTAGCCTTGCTGCAGGAGCAGCGTGCAGAGCCAGCGGTCTTCGCCTGCGTGCCAGAAGCGGAGGTCGTATTTTTTGCGCTAATCGTATGATTAACTGTTTTGATATAACTCAGATCGTGATCCGAATGGTAATATTAGTCTACTGAATAACTCATTTAAAATGTGTGTAGCTTAGTTTGGTTTTAGTTTTCGGTGGGTGTGTTGTACCCACGTAAGCTGTGTTATTCAATCTTGTTATAAAAATACATACATTCAATTACGCGAACGACGGATTTTCTACGCAAAACTAAAGTTTTTTACGTTAAACATTAACAACCCCATTAACATCACTAAACCTCTTCAAAATCACCCATCCTTTTCGACATCACACATTTTTTGGTATAACACACTACATTCACATCACTAAACACTTAGAAATAGCCCACCCTTTTCGACATAACACACTACTCAACATCATCAACCCTTGTTCGACACACAACATTTGATAATACCCATCTAGACCAACATGAGCCATATGCCAACTCCACTGTCCGTAGTCCCCCGTTCGCGATAACATACCCCGGTAGACTACCCCATCTTGGTAAACCACATCAACCCTGTTAGACTACACCCACCATGGTAAACCACACGCACCTTGGTAGACTACACACACCCTAGTAGACCACAGCCACCCAGGTAGACCACACCCACCCGGTAAACTACACCCACCCGGTAGACCACACCCACCCCCTAGTAGACTACACCCACTCCAGTAGACCACATCCACCCCCAGTAGACCACACTCAGTCCGGTAGACAACACCCACCCTGGTAGACCACACCCACCCGGTGGACCACACTCAGCCTTTAGACCACACCCATCCCGGTAGACGACACCCAGCCCGGTAGACCACACCCAGCCTAGTAGACCACACCCATCCCACTATGGTAAACCACACCCACCCTGGTCGTACTGGACGTAGTGCCGTGCGTCGGTCGACTTGGTGGCGTAGGTCCTCATCACGTTGTCGTCCATGATGGCGGAGCCGCGGAAGAGCGAGAAGCAGCCGGGTGAACAGAGCACGCAGCCCAGCATGTGCTCGGCCGCCTTCTGCAGCCAGTGGCCGATGGCGTACTCGAACTTCTGGTACCAAACCATGGGGCCTGCGATCAAAGTAGGTACGCAAGGTTTGACCGCGTAGTCGTCGTAACGCCGTATCGTATAACACAAACCGACCACCCAATGCATCTTTAACATTAAATTGGTTATCTAAAACGCAGTGGTGTATGTCAAATGATGTACGCTTAATATGTATGTGAATACAGTATGGAATATACACGAAATCAAGATAACATTGGTTTTGTTATCCATGGATAGCAAAAGTTTATTTTTCGTACTACCGTAGTTGATTGAGGAAATGTCGTTTTCTGAGTATAAATACTAAAACCGAATTGGTCCAACCGAGCCAACAGATGTGCTTCCGCAAGCCGCGCACATTATTGCGAGACATTCCACATACTGACTAAAGGAGGATATGGAATTATTGTCTATTGTTGTCAAACAAAACAGTACACATTACTGTACAGTAAAGGGTGTGATAGATTCCCACCTGTGCCGATGGGATGGATGCGTCCACAAGCCGCTCCCACTTTCTTGTTCTTCCTCATCCTGTCCACCAGGAGCGTGACGGACTCAGCTTTGAAGTCGATGTCCCCGTCCAGCGTCAACAAGTACGTGTTCTCAGCCTGACAATAATAAAAGATAACTCTGTTATTACGTCATGCGTTGGTATAATCGTCGCAATCGAAGTTCAGCCTTTCAGGTAGGTGTGTATGCGCCGTGTATATATAAATGTAAATGTGTGCGTGAGCGCGCGCGTGAGTGTGTGGTGTGTGTGTGTGTGGGTGGGTGGGAATGCATGCATGTATCTACGTGCGTACATTGTGTGTATTGGAATAGATGGTGATTCTGTAATTTGTCATATACAAACAACATCCCCTTTGTGTTTACCCATGTGAACAATCATGTAAACAAAACAATGTAAATGTAAAACACAGAAACGCAACCCAAATCTGAACAAACAAAATAACGAAATTAATGGCTTACCGTTCACCGCAAACAGAACTTGTTGAGTGTACATTTACGTATTTATATTACTGTATTTTCCAGGAGTCCGTTATAAACGATATAAACGTAACGACACAATACCGACTGGCGGAACGAAAGAGACGCGGTGACATGCTGCGTTGACCAACCTGAGCGCGCTGGTTCTGGTTCATACTTCGGAAGATGCGACTCCGATGTGTGATGTTGCACGAGTTGGTGGAGAGGTGACTGGATCGGCCGACCTCTGACTGGTTCGAGTAGATCGACTCGTCGTTGTTGCCGAGTAGGTGGAACCCCAACAGGTTGTACATGTACATAACCTGAATAACGTACAGGGAGGACCAACAGGTTGTACATGTACATTACCCGAATAACGTACAGCGAGGACCAGCAGGTTGTACATGTACACCACCTGAATAACGTACAAGGAAGCCCAACACATTATACATGTACATCACCCGAATAACGTACACGGATGACCAACATGTTGTACATGTACATCACCTGAATAACGTAAAGGGAGGGCCAACAGGTTGTACATGTACACTACTGGAATAACGCAGAGCGAGGCACAACAGATTGTACATGTACATCACCTGAATAACGTACAACGAAGTCCAACATGTTGTATATGTACACTATCGGAATAACGTACAGCGAGGCACAACAGGTTGTACATGTACATCACCTGAATAACGTACAACGAAGTCCAACATGTTGTATATGTACACTATCGGAATAACGTACAGCGAGGCACAACAGATTGTACATGTACATCACCTGAATAACGTACAAGGAGGCCCAACATGTTACTCATACATCATGTACATATTTCAGATGGATGCCCAACAGGTTATATGTACATAGTACAGTACAGGGTGTGAGAGATTCCCACCTATGCCGATGGGATAGATGCGTCCACAAGAGGTACAACTAGATGTACTGGTTGTACGTGAAGAACTCGATAATCTAAACCTTCATTTCTATAAATTATAAAGCACGTACTTAGGTGCCGGAACTAAATACTTATTGGAAGGGCTGAACCGGAGCTTCAGCATCATTCCGCTCTTCTCCTCTGACGGCTCAACTCATGACATGAAAAATTTTTGTCGCCGCGCTGCTTTAAACTTTAGCTTCTCCGTTGTTTCGGCTCGACACTTGATACTTGGGGAGTGCTATTTTCAAAACATTTCGCCGCGACGTTCACAATTTGTTAAGCTGTCTAAAAACATTTATTTTCTTCTCCTCTCAGGTTCTCCAACTTAAGCACCAACAAATATTGGGTGGGGGCTAATCTTAGTTTCAGCCCCCACGAACACAAATTACACCATAACATGCACAACTTTTCCTTAAATATTGGGGGGCTCAGCCCCAACCCCCCCGGTTCAGGGGCCCTAGACATGTTATTGGCGTCTTATAGATATGCACTCTTACGTCAAGTACCTGAGACCAACGTTTCCTCTTGCGGATCTTGTTTCCGTCTTTGATGTGCACTTTGAGTAGATTCCCCCCAGGCAGTATCCAGGTGAGACGACCGCCGTAGGCAGTCGGTGTCTTCACGGGTGGAGCGAGCTTCAACTGCGTCTCGTGTATAGAACTAAGGCAAAGGTGATGTGGTTATGACTAAAATACCTACGTAGACATATCAAAGAAGGCTAGGCTTGTGTACATGTAAAATAGTGGAAAATATTACTAATCAGAAAAAAGGTAAGTTCTTATATAGCGCAGTATCCAGTCCTCAGGCCTGCTCAAAGCCCTTTAGACTTTACTTCCTGGCAGACCTGTTCTATCGTACACCATCTCGACTTCTCTGGGAAGCATTCAGCCACGCTACAATTAATGTGCGAAGACAATTCGTAGACAAATACCCATCATTTTCTATTGCAATGTACTCATTCACACCGCTGACTGAACTAAATCAATGTAGAGTAAACGAACTTGCCCAAGGTTCGACACCGCCGCACAGGATTCGAACCCGGGTTCTCTCAGTCGAGAGTCCGCAGCTCTTAACTCTGCGCTACTGCGCTCCACGTGGACAGATCGAAGAAGGCTAGGTTTTTTTAATAAATCAAATTCAAATACTTTACATATTTATAATTATTTATCTTTGCTATCAGAGCATCTTGTAATATATTTTGAATGCTGTAATTAGCGTGGTAATTAAACAAGATGTGTGTGAGCGCGCGTGTGCGTGTGTGTGTGCGTGTGCCTGTGGGTGTGCGTGTGCCTGTGCGTGTGCGTGTGCCTGTGCCTGTGTGCCTGTGTGTCTGTGTGTGAATGCGTATGTGCATTGTGGTCAGGTGTCGAGAATATTTCTTTATGTATACCAGTACAATTAATCTATTTTATCAGCACTATGCTACTGTATTTTCAATTTAGTAATTGATTGTACTATGTCACGAAGAACACTCTTGACCTGAGCCATATACTTACGTGGCGGCTAGTTCCATGACATTAACAAGTTGTTTAACGAATCGATTGCACACTCGTTCTTTGCGTTCGTTGTTCTCCATGCCGTCGTCGATGAAGATATGGGCTGCAAGTGCAAGTCACGTGATGCTTTGTTTACACGGCAGCAATTAAGAATGCAAAGTGCATACATAAATAGTTTTCGTCTGAGGAGCGTGGCCAGACGACACCCCTTAAATGAGAAAGTACATGGTGATATCGAGACATTGAGGACGACGGCATCATTTGTGAGGACGACAGGCGTTCCCGTCTAAGTGATCGACGAAGAAGAAGTATGAGGATCATTATAGACGGTAGGTTCCGTCTCAAAGTAGAAACGCCGTTCCCCGAATAGAACAATGCCGTTAATAATTTCAATTTATTCATGATATAGGCCTACGTTTCTTGTTTCTCGTTATGTCCAGCGAAATAAAAACTCGATTTACTCGTGGTCCTGCGTGTGTATGTGCGCGCACTTGCTCATGAGTGTGCGTATGTGTATTTGAGTCTGCACTTACCTTCGAACTCATAATAATCGGGATCTTTCACACCAAAATACTCCTGGGCGTTGCAACGCGCTGCCTGATCGACGTCCATCCTAAACATGATTTTGTATGAGGTGTTTGATAGGATCACACAAACAATGCGTATAGTTCGGATGTGAATGCTGTTCGCGCACGCGTGCGCACAAGGGTACGTATCTATGTGCATGTACGCGTGCGTGCGAGTGTGCGAGTACATCAGTATGAGGGTGTGTATGCGAAAGCGTGTGCGTGCAGGCTTTGTACGCACGACACAAATGTAGCTGTATACGTGGCATATTAATTTGACAAAACACTCAGAGTTAGAACGTGAACATGAAGCACATTTATTATAATGTGATTAACATTCATCTACACTGTATATATATATATATATATACTCAATAATATCTACGTTGAGCAAGAACAAATGCGGAAGATAGGAACTTCGAAAACATTTCTGAAATGTCCTTTTCACAACGTGTTCCTTGGTAATCTACTCGCCTTCTTAAATAACGCAATGCAGGCAATACACACCTCATGATCGACTTGAGTACTTGCACCATCTCGTTAGCCGTTTCGTGCCACATGGTTGCGCACACGTATATGCGGTCATTGACGCCGTCGTTGCCGCAGGCTCTCTCGCCCTCCGACACGACGGAGCCCGCCATCGACGCCGAGTCCTCGAAGGACGAGTCCATCCTCGCCCGCAGCGGCTTCACGTGGCACTCGAGGTCGTTGCGACGGCGGTTGAGCATCAGGAACTGCTCCAGCAACGTGCCGCAGTACTGGGGCAGCACGAATAACCTGTGGTGGAGGAATCGAGATGAAAGCGTTAAGTTGGTGTAAAGTTATGAACGTAATTGGACGCTGGCATTGGAGTAGTATTTAGTGGGTCGGCATGTTAGCTTTTAAAATGGCCGCCATTTAGAATAAATTTTCCAGTAATTCTGGATCAAAACGAGTGGCGCATTTGGTTTTGGTAGTTAATCGTTACTTTTCAGAGAACGTGTATTTGCACACATACGCTTACATGCACGCACGCACGCACACGCACACGCACGCACACTCGTCCGAGGGGCAACCGAGAGAGTGCACTCACCGTTCTGCCTTGGCCAGCCTCTCACTTTTCGGCCGCCAGATGTGGTTGTTGACCCAGAGCTGTGACATCCACCAGAGTCCGACGGCGAGGCCGATCTGCCAGTCGAAAGTCTCCTCCGTATACGGTTCACTGTCGCCACAACGTGAGTACTTGTAAACATTACGTGGTGAACTTACTATGAGAGGCAGTATGGAGGAGGGTTATAGGTATCATGTGGGATTGCTAAAGGGACAATTTATGGAACACCGAGTGGTACAAGCCTGTGTATATGCGATGGAAACATTTGCACTAACAGAGAGACAGGAGGAGAAGCCACATGACTGGTAGCAGAGAATAGTTGAGTCCGACGAATCTAAAGAGTACCAGGGAAATATATAAGAAAGATGGTGGAATTGGGAGATGAGATTTGCAATAAGAAACAAATTAGAGGCAGACTGTGTTTGGCCGAATATGTAAAGAAAACAAATGAGGAGCAATATGCAAAAACAACACGGAGAACACAAGAGGTTGTTACACGGAGAAGAAGAACACCAATGTTAAGACACAGAGACGAGACAGTGCGAACAGATGTAGAAAGGGCAGCCAAAAATGGAAGAACGTTACTGTAGACGTGTGGTAATTGGGGAAAATGTCGCTTGTATTTTAGCCCTTCATTGAGGACAATTTTACACAGTCGTGGTTGATTTGCAATCCTTGAAAATGTAACAAGGGAGGGTAGCATGCAATGAAAAAGGAATCGTTTCGACAAACATACCTGCACTGCCAATATCCGATGTCCATATAAGGAATGACAACACGTGTCCACTCTCTCACGTGACACAAGTAGCAGAAGATGGCGGCCGTTGCTGGTGTAACGAGCGTGAGCGGGAAGGCGAAGCTGAATCCCTGCATGCACAACTTGCAGGCGACGCGCGCAAAGTAGAAGCACACAGCTCCGGAAATGACGTTGACGATGAGCGGAAGGAACCGGTAAAGAAGAACATTCGGTTCCCCTTCCTCCTTCTCTACATCAGCTTCTGCATAGTCGTTGTAGCCGTAGTTATAATAATCATCTGGCGGATCTTTATTGTTTGGACGATTCCCATCACGGTTCGGTGGAGGCAAACTCGAATTGTTGTCTTTGGGGTTGTTGGTCTTGATATCTTTGTGGTTATTTTTATTACTACCTTCAGCATTTCTATTTTTGTTGTTTTCATTATCCGTGTTTGTGTTATTGCTATTTACGTTTTTGCGGACGCTAGTAGTAGTCTTATCGTAGTTTCTGTTTTGCCTTTTTATGTTGTCTTTCATGTCTACGTCGTTGTTATTTCCGTCGATGTTTGTTCTTCTCCCATTTATGTTGTTGTTGTTGTTGTTGTTGTTGTTGTTGTTGTTGTTGTTGCCATAATCAGCATAGTCATACTCCTCTCGTCTACCGATCATCTCAGATCCTTTATCTGCAAATTTTCCCTTCGTCCGCTGGTCCAGATAATAGTCGTCAGGAACTCCTACCGGCTCGTCGTTTAGTGTTCTTGTTAGACGAGTGTCTTTCAGTGTGTTTGTGATAGCAGGTTTGTCTGTGACTTCATTCAAACCTGGTATCTGTCCGTTGATAGAGAGGGTTGTACGTGGATAAGCTGTAGTCCCCGCAGCATAATTGAACGTTGCATTGATAGATCGCCTTCGCCGCCTGGGGGCGCTCTCATCGCCTGCTGGAGAAGAGAAGAAGTTTTATGTTGGTAACATATGTTCGTAATAGCATTAATTACATTAAATATAATTGCACTAAGTAGAAATATAATGAATAATAATTGAGTGACTTAGAGAGTACAACACTTATGTGTGATTAACAAAATGAGTTAATTAAATATAATATTTACGAAGCGCTAGATAATACAGCTAGCACACACTAGCAGTGGATTCAATTAATAATAAATACATTGTCCAACAGTAATGTGACGGTGGTATTAATTTAACATAATATCATGGATAGCTTTCCTTTAATTGTATCAAAATCCAAGTTAGAGATATTTCGTCATTGCTAGTTCAATCACATCAAAGAAGCTAGAAGAAACACGACACAGGAATCTTTTGTAGGCAAACTAAGTAATTGTTTTTAAAAGGGGACGCCCATGTGACGACACCATACACTGAATCAAATGGACAATAAATGATTCGACAGCAGTGTGACAGCGTAATTAAAACACCTTGATGATATATAATGTGAAATTGCATTAAATAATTGTCTTCTTAGCGGAAAACGCTATGTTTGGCTTCGCAGTAGTGCTTGGAATGGCTATCAGTGTAGATAAATCATAATCAACACAGGTCCGTTTATAATTATAACAAATGATACCTAATTGAAACAATAAATTAAACGTACCAGGCGTTGGTATCGTTGGCACATGGTACCGTCCGTTAGACACGAAGTCGTATGTGATGTTGTCCTCTGCTGGTTCGTTCCTCAAAGTTACGCTATTTGGAAATCTCATCGTGAAGTCGACGCGATCTCCGGCCTGCGAAGTTCCATTCTTGCTACTTGCGTATACTGTCTCGTTGCCTAGCAACCGAAAAATGTCGGCCATAGGAGTCATATCCGGTACGAGGATGTACAGGAAGGCGAACGTCAAACCGATCTTCCACAAACTGGCGAAGATGTACGTCTTGCATCTGCCCATGCGTAGCCTCGCTTTCACCGACTGGATGCAGACTGCGCCGATATCCCGGTCAATGAAGTTCTCCCAGTAGCGGAGGGATACAAGCACGAGTGACGCGGCCAGCTGAATCAACAACGCAACGTCGTCGATGGCAATGCCATCCCGCGTCAGATAGATGGTGGCGATGAAGAAGACGGAGCACTGCATGGCGAGTGCTACGACATCGGCGACGATGGACGCTGTGCCGCTGTGTCCCTTCGTCATGAAGAGTTTGAAGAGCGCGGGCACGACACAGGTGGCGCTCATCAGCAGGAGCGCGCGCACGACGTCAAAGCGAGGCAGCACTTTGAAGACGAACAGACACAGGCCAAATGTGTGTGCAGCCTCGATGACGAATACCTGCAGCGTCAGAATACATAATTATGTATTTGTTTGTATAATTATACATGCAGCTATGCCCATACATGTATACAGGTACTTGTGACGACGTGGGTACCGAAGAGGGATGGTGAGGGTGCCAATGATTTCGTATGATAATGAGGATGCCGAAGGGGACATACGATGCCTATGGTGACTTTCGACGAAGAGGATGCCGATGGTGACTGACAATGATGGTTATGTCAATGGTGACTTATAATGTTGAGGATGCCGATGGTGACTTACAATGATGATGATGTCAATGGTGACTTAAATGACGATGATGAGGGTGCCGATTGTGACTGATAATGATGATGGTGCCGATGGTAACTTATAATGTTGAGGATGCTGATGGTGACATACAATGATGATGATGATGCCGATGGTGACTTACAATGATGATGATGTCAATGGTGACTTAAATGACGATGATGAGGGTGCCGATTGTGACTTATAATGATGATGGTGCCGATGGTAACTTATAATGTTGAGGATGCTGATGGTGACATACAATGATGATGATGATGCCGATGGTGACTTACAATGATGATGATGTCAATGGTGACTTACAATGATGATTATGTGAAAGTGACTTACAATGATGATGATGCCGATGGTGACTTACAATGAAAATAGTGTCGGCAGCGATTTCTATATTATAAAACTGTTCGACCTTTATTTATTTGTGACCCCACATCTCCGTCAGTTTTGTATATATCGGGCTGAAATTTTGCATGTGATCTAGCGGGTCCGTTGAGATGGTTCGTAGATTGAGACATGTTCGAAATTCTTTCGTGGGGTGGAGAACTTGGGGGTTCAATATTTCAAAACGCTGTACGTGGAGTTCCAGCCGCGGAATTTCATGATTTTCTACATCATCGTAAAGATAATTAGGCCATCTACAAATATGTCGCTGGATGTATGCAGAAATTTTGAATAGTTTTAAGTTATTGATGTTTGAAAATCCTCAGCGCTTAACATGCCCCAGTTTTACCTGTCATTGGTCACGTCCGCATGCTTACAAGTAGCGCCCTCTTTCGCATTTCCTACATTTCCTGCATATGGAGTTGTGTGTCATTTTGTCATTTAGCGTCGAAATTATCGCACGTCAAGTTACTGTACTATAAAAAAATTAGTGTCAAAAGTTATATTGGGTAACTAGGAATACGACATATCTAAAGTTAGTGTATTATAAAAAATGAGTGTCAAAAGTTATATTGGGTAACTAGGAATACGACATATGTATACTATAAAACAGTTCGTTATCAGTTTGTTTGTGCATGCACATCTCCGTTAGTTTTGCATGTATCGGGCTGAAATTTCAACCCAGCATCCGCTGTTGCTGGTTACGCCAGCTTGACGGGTGAGCGATGGAGATTGAGATTTCCGGCAGAAAGTTGTTCTAACAGCTAGGCCAGTGACCAATTACCACTTGTTGATGCAGGTAGCCTGGAAACATTTGGGATGGGTTTGGGTGCCTGGTACATATGACTGCCATATTCCCCAGGCAACGCCGGGTAATTCAGCTAGTACAATGATAAATGTGCCGGGGTGACGTAGGATGGTAATCGCGTCGGTTTTGACTTACAATGATGAGGGTGCCGAAGGTGGGCCATGACTTGCGACTGAAGACTGACTTGATGAGGCTTTCGACGAAGATTAGGACATTGGGTGCACACATCGACAACGCCAGCATCACGATGATCAGATCCTGCTCGAACTTGGTCTGAAACACAGCTTCATTTGCTACCATCTTGGTGTTATCATGGTCATGTGTCTCTATCTATCCGTTCACGCGTTCGTTTGTTCGTTGGTTTGTTTGTTCTTCCGCACGTTCGTGCGTTCCTGTATTATTTCGTTCGTTCGTTCGTTCGTTCGTTCTCTCGTTATTTCGTTCATTCACTCGATCATTAATTTATTAATCAGTTTATTCATGCCACACATGTGTTCTTTTCTATATTATATTACTTGAGATACCTCTAACATCAAGGAATAACTATACGTTTAGTTAGTTTCACATATATATAGGGTCCATCAGCTCCGTTAGTCCATGATATATTACATATGGGGTATTTTGTTTTCTCAGGCATAAACATCATGTAGAAAGGATAACAGATTTGTAGTGTCTCTTCCGAAATACGTGGAGTGAACAGAAAATTACCAAAGTTTTGAAAGGGCAGGAGTTGGATTTTCCTAGGACCATACGCTCAGCGGCGCAACAAACCAGAAACTATGAGCTTGGAAAATAACACTTCTATCAGAATCGTATTTGCCAATTGATATCCTAGCGACTGTTGCGTTGTGTCTCCTTTGCTACATTGTTATCTGGCGTTGCCCGCATTGGTAGAAGCCTTTTATAAAACGCATCTCTCAATTTTAGGTCTGTTTAGTTCTTGTAAATGCAAAACATTTATTTTCATTTAAACTGCTTCGAATTAAATGACAAAGAACGTAGCGGTGACGTGCGCTGCCCATTGTCTTTTCAGATGATCATGGTTGGTTTTAGGAACCAACAGCTATCTTAATCAAACATACCTTAGTGACGTCGCCTGCGCCTGTAGTCATGGCCAAGAGACTGAGCTTGCTGGCCAGAGTTCCGCTCAGGATAACGACGAAGAATACCAGGTAGACGACGCATTTGACGATCCGGACCGGGCCTTCGAAACACTGAGCAGCGATTATGCCACTGTCACGTGACACGGTCATAAACACGTCCCAGGCGTCGGTATTCATCTGTCTGAAATCATAAAAACTCAAGTTAAGATTAAAATATATTCCACATTGGAAAACTGCCATAATAGTTCCATTGATTGTAATGAGCAGTGCGACTGACATTATAATCATTAACATTGTGATATGTTATAATAACGATATTATAACAGATTAAAGTAGTTTTTTCATATGAAATAACTATCTGGGAGTGTCGCAATGCAGACAATAGGCTATTTGCATATTGCTTATTGATGTCGGAACGTATCATATAACACATGAAATATACACAATACTTAATTCTGTAAATACTGTATATTCAGTTATATGCGTGTGAACGAAGTTTTCCGGGCTTCGCAAAGACAGCAAGACTGTTCGATTCTCCGTTCCTTTTGGATTGAGAGTCTGGCGTGTTAATGAGCCCCCTCCCCTCATAATACTGACTTGATACTTACAAGACTTGAGCGTCTTGGTTAGCGCTCTGTGTTCCCTCCTCAGCCGGTGGCTGCTGCCGGCGCCTGCGCATAGCCAGCATCGTTGCAGCGTCTGCAATATTACATGGACCGTGATATAAATATTCTGCAGTGTAGACAGACAATACGGGTATGTAAGAAAATGCCGAAACGCCTAACGGAACGAATTTGTTAAATGTGCATCACGTGACCTGTTGCCTAACAAAAGCTCCGTCAAACCATAAAATGGACAACGCACACCTGTTGCGCTCGTTCATTCCGTCGTATATTTTGTTGAAATTCTGGCCATAAAATTTTTTTTAAATTGAGAATCGTTTCGAGAAAAATCAAACCAATCTAGTATCAACTACGAAATGCTACCTCCTTCGTACACTTGTGTGCTTTAGATTTGTTTAAGTCATCGCACAAACTGCTGCGTTGTTTTTGAATGGTTCTCCCTCTACTAAGACCACTATGAGATAAGATTATTCACCCGTTAGCAAGTTACCCGATCCAATAACCCAAGTGAAATATTTCGGTGACTTTAACATCAATTTTCTCTCCAGGGGTGGTAATCATTAGCAGGATGTGTGCTCAAGCATGTTTTCATTGTGTCGGGTCTTTAAGAGGTCGTAAGTGCCGTTGCCTTCCGTAATACCGACAACAAAGGGTGTTTTCTATGTGAATGTTGTATCGACAATTTAAACATGTTTTAGGACCAATAATAAACCACGAACACGGTTTCGTGCTCCTATTGCGAAGAGCATTCGCCTACATATATGTATATTCATTGTGTACTGTTATCTGGTGTTGTATTCGCCAGATGGCGTCGACTTTTAATTTGCCAGGCTTACTTATTATAGATATGTGACCTCTAGTGCACTGTATCCATTGTCATACGAGGCTATTAACACATTAATTTGAGTGGTGTTTTATAATGACATGCGCCGCCTAAGTAAGTAATGTAATTAATACCAACGCACATTGGTTTGGATTCCATCACTACAATTATCGCATATTGCAGTGAAGCTATTGCAACCAATTAGTAAAAGTAATTACCAATTAATGTCTACTTTAACGTCATGGATGGTTGTATCATTTAAAATGTATTATACATTTACATTGGGTGGGTGCCTAAGGGATTATTGTTCATGCTGCCTTTTTATTCAAAGTGTGTCGTCAGGATTACAACTGTTCATGTACATTCACAAATAAAAGTTCGCTTGATCAATACTTCAGCCAATATCAAAGACAATTTCCCTGAACTCCCGGGTAAAAAAGTAAAAAGGTAAATTCTTATATAGCGCAGTATCTAGTCCTCAGGACTGCTAAAGGCGCTTTACTCTACTCCCTGGCAGACCTGTACAATCGAACACCATCTCGACTTCTCTGAGAAGCATTCAGCCACGCTGTAATTAATGCACGAAGACTAGTCGTACACAAATATCCATCTGTGTCTATAGCCAGGTACTCATTCATACTGCTGAGTGAACTGAAGCAATATAGAGTAAACGAACTTTCCCAAGGTTCGACAGCGCCGCATAGGATTCGAACTTGCGTTCGCTCAGTCGAGAGTCCGAAACTCTTACCGCTGAGCTACTGCGCTCCACACGGGCTGCTCCTCTTGCCTCCACAATATTGCCAATAACTGGTGTTTATGTTTGATTTAAAAAAAATACAAATTGAACATTTTGTGGACGCAATATACAAATTGCTGGCAATGTATTAGACTTAGAAAACAAACGCAACTTGGCGGGCAGTGTACGTAACATATTAATTATAATAGCAAAAACATGTTATTATGATATGCGGAACATATCAGATCAGTTTAAGAAAATTATATTAATACATATTCAGGAGAAACAGTCAATTTTAAATGCCCACCTTTACGTTGGCAAATTATCACACGGGCAAACAAACTTGGTTATATATAAATACCAATATGTTTTTAATCAGAAGAATAAAAATGGTCATGCGGCGTATCGTAAACACCCAACTACTGTTTAATTAGCAGGATTTCATCTCGGACAAATCTATGAAAAAGGCCGGTTTGCATCAGTTTATTCCGATTCCTATCACGTTAGACTCCCATTTCGTACAATACCCTGCCATATGACATACTCGGTTCCAAATCGCTTGTGTAGACAACCTCACGAGACCGATTTATTTGGACAAAGTACGGCTACCCGTTGCAATTCTATTATAGACGGGTGCGAATGTTGAAGATGTTATAAAGTGCGGGACTCGTCTTGATCTTTAATTAAACCTCAAGTCGGGATTTGTGTGAATTAATGGACAGCACTTGCAGTATCTAGACAACCATTATTACGACTCCGTGTGTAAAACATAACTGAACCAAAATCGGCCAATTACCGGAAACAAATCGGACAAAAATGTGTCCAATATTGTTTGTGTAAAGGGCCTTAATACATTCAAAACTGTTATTACTATATGCATCATAGAAGCCGTATTGTGTTTACCCCGGTTCACTTACTTAAGATTCGTTTGTTACACATTAAAACAGTTATCCGACAAATATACTACTGGAAAGTGCAGAAATGTCACAGTCCGTTTTATTCCCATTTAAATGGATGGGAGTTTGCCCGTGTTTGAAAAGGAAAAATAACGACTTGGGTACCGAATGAATTAGGGTAAAACTACCGAACACAAGACTAACCAGAATACATAATGTCTTACCTTATCTTCGGCTGTTTCCAAATTATATATAGTTCGTGGACATCATTGAAGCCAAGCGTGTTCTACTGGATACGGCTTGTGGATAATGCATCAACATTGCCTTACATACAGTCAGTCTCACGCATAGCTGCGTTGTGACATCGTCTATGATAATCAACCGCATCCACTTTCATTTGTTTAATGTCCTCTCAAAAGCATTGACAAGAAACTTCGACTAACGAAGAAGCCGAGTTCGTCAGATAGCAGCGCCAAAGCAGTTGTCGACCGTCCTCGTTTACAGCTGGCGCCACTGGTAGCAGCCCGTCATGTGACTGGCGCGAATATGTGTGCACATCTGCACCCTCACCGCTGTGCAACATTGGATTGGCATGCAAACACGCGATGAATGACCACTGTATGGTGTCCAGCCCGGATATTTTGAACAAGCTGTGCATTCTGGCATGCAACGCCTCTAGCGGTCGGACAGCAGCTGGTGTCTGAAGGCATGAGCGACCAACTAACTAGATACGGATATACTTTACATTATTATTTTTAATTCGTACAATCGATTTTGAACAGTACCGTAGGTCTACTTCTGCCGAATGTGTTGTCATTTGCGTTTTTAAAAAGGAGTACTGTTGAAACAACGAGAATAATAGCTCATCACAGCCTACTAGCATTTTACTGAAAATGCGCACTATTGTTCTCTGCTAACGCAACTTGTTTATTGTGAATCGTAATCAATACTTTGAATACTAAAAAGGTACCTGAGCCAATACATAGTCAAGACAGAGAGGCAATTTTATTTAAACTCTTGTTCTCTACGCGAATACTGCATTCCGCTGACAGGCAGATTTTTTGTATCTGCTAATTCATCCTAACAAGTATACGTTGATGAATATATAAGAAGCGAGCGTCTGTGTGTATTCTAAATTGTCTTTCAGCAGCAGTGATTAACTACAATATTTTATGATTTAAATCTAAAATGTGTCTATTAGCAAAGTCTCTGCGCAGGGCGTGGGTGCAACGTCTGTGTGTGGTGTGTTTATGTGCAAAGACTACGACTGGATCTATCTGCCGGGATAATGTGCATACTCTGCGTGCAAGAAATGAGTGCATAGCACGTGTGAAGGAACTGTGCATAGCACGGGTGCATGATCTAGCTGCAGGGTATATGCATCGCCTCTTGTCGTCAACGGCAACTCGATCAGTATGGATAATGTAAACTATGAGAACGAATCCGATTAAAATAGCAACGTGAATGAAATGGAAAAAGTATCAAGACGACAGGAAGACTACGGCTCAAAAAGGATGAAAGCGTGAAGGAGGATGTTAAAACGACAGAGGAAAACGAAAGGTGGAGAAAGAGGAGATGGCGACATGGAGCAGAAGAGGATAACAACCACACGAGCAGTGCATGAGCTAGACACCACCCTTGCTGAGGAACCACCAGGAACAGCAGTATGATGTCACCAAAGAAACCACACTACCTCCCGCCGTGATGTGCAGAAACAGGTAACGTGCATTCCCCTATAACGTCAACATTTGAAACCGTGCACATTCCATATCGACAACATGTGTAGTGACGTTCTCCCAATGTCATGCCACGAGACAACGTCAGCACAGCGAAGACGCATAAATCATTAAATTTATACCGAACATTTTCGTTCGGCAAATTAGCGGCCAGCTAACAGACCTGTACCACATGTGTGTGTTTCTACTTAAAACTGCTGTGACACACGACTGCACACCTGGGCGTCACCAGGAAGCGCGCATATGTGAACCAGTGGACAGTAAGGCATTGAGCACGCAGGGTCAGAGATCTCGTGAAGCGTCTCCTCACCTTTGATCATGATGACAATGAGGATACCGATAGTGTTACTATCGTTGCTTTCTTACGTGTGTCTCGTGAAGCCTGGTGAGTAACTTACTGTCGATGTCACCGCTAACATTCGTGGGTAGTGAGTTGCAATAAATAAGTGAACACAATGAATGAGACATGATAAACGTTAGACACAAGAGGTATACAGGGTAAGTGAACGACGGTGTTTACCATAAAACAACGAAACGAAGAATAATACAACGGTATTTAACGATCAACAAAACAATGAAACGGATACCAGATAATACAACGGTATTTGACCATCAACACAAAACAACGAAACGAAGAATAACAGATAATACAACGGTATGTGACGATCAACAAAACAATGAAAAGAAGAATATCACATAACATAACACAACGGTATTTGACGATCACCAACAGGGTGAAACGCGGTAAACAACGTAAAACAATGGAATACAAGATACAACAAAAACAATGGAATATGACAAACAACATAAAACAATGCACACACACATACACACACATGCATGCAACACAAGACAATTGAACAGGGTATATAACATAAAACATTGCAACTTGGTAAGAAACGGAAAACACCGATGACAATGTATATCATAAAACAATAGCACACGGTGTACAACCCAAGCAATAATGTAGGCCTAAATCGGTATGCAACATAACGCAATGGAATGCGCTGTACAACAATATTAAGTATGTAGACACGCTTACATATCAATAAGCAGTGCAACTGTGTATGCAACTACACGAGGACAAAAAATAAGCATCTCAGAGGAAGACACATTCACGGTTCTTACTTTTGCACGTTATTGCACACACAGATGCGCTGAGGTGCTTCGAGTGCACGAGTTACATGTACCAGTGCAAGACGACTGTGGACAACAGTCGGTACGATATCTATAACACGACCTGCAGGACCAAGTGCTTCGTCAGGGTTGGAGAGGATCACGGTGAGTATACCGATTATCTAACGGGATTAGACAAGATATCGTAAAACGATCTCGTGTTTTATGGCCTACTTTCATTATGCTATATATATATTGGGATAAGTAGTTGACATTTTAAAATATTCTGTTCAGTTATGGTACATAACAAATAAAAATAAAAATGCAATGCGCACATACGATGTTTACACAAAAGAAAAGACTGTTCATTAAACACAAGCGCAATTAATATTACATATTATTAGCAACAACTGTCACATCATAATTAACGGTCATCAAGTAAGGCTGTCCACGTCCCATTCGTGCGACACACCTCTCTCCAACTGTCCACATGTCAATCACGTAATCACAACGACATCATATTACAAAAGCAGTGTAAGACATCTACTATAATCGAGCTATCGTTCGTATAATGTTTTATATATAATAACGAATGGTTTCAGGGTAAACGCGATATGTCTGTGTTGTTCGTTTTGAAGAAAAAAAACACACATTTTGGTGTCATCCTCAAAGTTTATATCAACACGTGTATACGATTTTAGAATATATTAAGATTCCAAAGTCAAACCGACTGGCGTATTTGTTATATAAAATGTGATATTAATTTATGTGAGAAATTCCCTATTTGTTAAGGGTTTTATCGGTTTTAGAGTTCCTATAACATCTTTAATAATTTGACTTCTCAGAATGCTATATATGCTAGGCAATAAAGTGGATATTGTAACTAGATGGAGTTCAATCGAAATACGTGTACTGTTCAACGTTTAATTGGTAAAGAATTTTACACGATGCACGAACATAATATTTAATATATAATAGACTTACCATATTTATTTTGAATAAAGTAAGCAAGCTTCGTTTAAACGAGTCACAGACTAGTTGACAATGAAGAGATATTGAGCACATTATATATGGTATATATTAGAAGCAAGTCGCTGATGAAATATTACGTTACAGCAATATATCGCGGATGTTTCGATGACTTCGCCGACGTCGACGACTTGTCGTACGACTACATCGGTTGCCGTAACCAATCGTGGAACAACCGCCAGCTGCCATGGTGTCTGTGCAACACCGCCTTCTGCAACGGGGTCTCCATGCGCCACCTGGGGACACACTCCGGAACCAGACTGAACACTGCACGGAAAGGGCTCGGTCGGGAGAGGAGCGGAATATTCCCAGATAGTGTATTCAAAGGAGGTAAATCTTTTGTATATTGTCACCGTTCAGGTAATTTAATGTGATATATTATGAAGAATAATTGATGCCTTTAGCATCGAATGTACCAGTGCCATCAACTTTAAAATAAAATAAGAAACGGTTGAATAGTTTGTGGAAATCAGTATTCTGCATTGGATATTCCAAAACTACTTTCTTGGTTAGTATACATCTAATCAAGTTTTTGAGCCGACAATAATTGGATGACTTAAATGATGAAGACCACAACATTTATAAAGAAGCACTTAATCAAGCTACAGCTGAAATTAGAAATTCAAAGAGAAGCTATGAAAAAAAATTAGCTAGTAATATAAAACATGACAGTAAGAGTTTTTATGCATATATTCGAAGCAAACAGAAAGTTCAGGATAAGGTCGGTCCTCTAGAAGATAGTGCTGGAAATACAATATCAGAGGGATTCTTAATGACCTATTTTAGTTCAGTGTTTACCAGGGAAGATATTAGTTCACTGCCAGTACCAGAGGCTAAGTTCAAGGGGGCAGATTCAGACTATTTAGGACAGTTAGTTGTAACCTCGGAAATGGTAGCTAAGAAAATAAGGGCTATGAAGGATAATAAATCACCTGGAGTGGACGGGATTCCGCCCAAACTACTATTGGAAATTGTAGAACAAATTAGCGCACCGCTTGCAACAGTTTTCAATTTGTCATTAGAAGAGGGAGTGGTTCCTTTAGAATGGAAAGAGGCAAACATTATACCGTTATTAAAAAAAGGTTCGAGAAACAAGTCAGAGAACTATAGACCAGTGAGTTTAACATCAGTGATTTGCAAATTATTAGAAAGACTAATTAAAGATCACATGGTGGATTTTCTTGTTAAACATAACTTGATAAACCCATCTCAACATGGGTTTTTAAAAGCGAGGTCATGCTTAACAAATATGTTATGTTTTTTGGAAGACATCACTAGGTGGGTAGATGAGGGATCACCAGTAGATATCATCTATTTAGATTTTCAAAAAGCTTTCGACAAAGTACCACATCAAAGATTACTCCTTAAGCTAAAGGCCCATGGCATAGGAAATGGTATAATAAACTGGATAGAAAAATGGCTGAATGACAGAAGACAACGTGTAGTAGTTGATGGGGAGGCTTCAAACTGGAAATCGGTATTGAGTGGGGTACCACAGGGATCAGTACTAGGACCTATATTATTCTTAATATATATCAACGATTTGGACGATGATATAACAAGCAAGGTGTTGAAATTTGCGGATGATACAAAAGTGTTTAGAAGGATTAAAAGTGATGGAGACAGACAGCATTTACAAGATGATCTTGATAGGTTGATCAAATGGTCTGAAAAGTGGCAAATGCTGTTCAATTTTGGGAAATGTAAATGCCTCCACACAGGTCATGGGAATGAAGAGGTAAAATATAAAATGGGGGGTACTGTTCTAAGTACTACTGTAAAAGAAAAGGACTTAGGGTTAACCATTAGTGCTGATATGAAGGTTTCAGAGCAGTGCGGAATTGCAGCGTCAAAGGGAAATCAAATCCTTGGATTAATTAGGCGAAATATAGCGTATAAGAAAAAAGAATTAATAGTACCGCTGTACAAAACAATAGTGAGGCCTCATTTAGAATATTGTATACAAGCATGGAGGCCATATCGCAAGAAGGACATAGATATGCTAGAAAGAGTACAGAGGAGAGCGACTAAAATGATACCAAATCTGAGGGATCTTAGTTACGAAATACGCCTAAAAGAATGTGGTTTAACAACACTAGAGACCAGGAGATTGAGAGGAGATCACATAGAAGTGTTTAAAATATTGAATGGTTATGAAAATATTGATAGAAACATTTTTTTCTCAGTTAAGAAAGATAGAAGGACCAGAGGACATGAAGCTACATTAGTAAAGGAGCAGTGTAGATTAGATATAAGAAAGTTCTCATTCTCACAAATGACTGTAAATGAATGGAACAGATTATCTCCTGATTGTGTTGGTGCTAGTAGCGTGAATATGTTTAAAAATAAAATCGACACACACCTTAAAAAGGCGGGATACATGTAGATAAAAAGTATTGGACTCTCGATAAGCCAAAAGGCTTCCTTGTCCAACTGCCATCCAGAGTAATTTTCTGGATGGCTTGTTAAATCTTGTTAAATGACTTCGCCGACTATTAGTGACATGATAATAGCTAGCACCTCTCAGCTCAATGATGCATAGAACAAATGCAGTTAGTGAGAACTTTGCGTTTCTTATAGGTGGCGCTTCGGACGTTCTTCAAGTGAAGTAAAAAATTAGGGATATTCATGAAAACCAAATTTATGAAATCGCATTTCACGCACCAGTGTTTTTTCAACTATAGAGTCATTTGACTTTAACCAGATTCTGACAACATCAATTAATTCATGTCTCTGTGTGAATTATGTTGATGCAGGTCACGTGACCAAGTATGAGATGAAGGAGACGAGTTACGGTTCGTCGTACAATGTCAACGTCGATCGAGCTCAGGCGTCCAGCAGACGACAAGCTGCGAATCAGGCGAAACGCGGAGTCAGTCAATACGACAAGCAAGACGATTTCAGTTCAAATGTACCTATTTTGCAGTAACGGTTACATTAAAATTGTAAAGTTTGTTTTATAGACTATCTAACTGGCGTTTAATAATATTTCTATTTGTTATTTGTGTTGTGTGTGTGCATGCATGTGTGTGCGTGTGTGAGCGTGTGTGTGCGTGTTAGTTAGAGAGAGAGAGAGAGAGAGAGAGAGAGAGAGAGAGAGAGAGAGAGAGAGAGAGAGAGAGAGAGAGAGAGAGAGAGAGGAGAGAGAGAGAGAGAGAGAGAGAGAGAGAGAGAGAGAGAGAGAGAGAGAGAGAGAGAGAGAGAGAGAGAGAGAGAGAGAGAGAGAGAGAGAGAGAGAGAGAGAGAGAGAGAGAGAGAGAGAGAGAGAGAGAGAGAGAGAGAGAGAGAGAGAGAGAGAGAGAGAGAGAGAGAGAGAGAGAGAGAGAGAGAGAGAGAGAGAGAGAGAGAGAGAGAATATGCATCCCTGACACATAAAACGCACCACATACAAACACATACCTACCCGGACACACATACACACAGAAGCATAAACACGCACAGACGCGCAACCATATACACGCACGCGCGTACGCGCACGTACGCACGCACACACACACACTAACATTTATACAGATCTAACCATCACACCTGTTTTTATGCAGGAGAACTCCACTGCGACATCAGAGAGACTCGATGACGTTCCTTCTTCATTTTCTCGGGACGATGAAGGACAAGGGAACAGATACGTTCCACAAGAAAACAATTCAAAATCTAGAACAGTTAGGCTTAACGGTGGCGTCATCTATGGGCAACACCGGGAGCAACGGATCCGGCCACCTACTCACAATCCTGTCCGGTTTCACAACGGAAGAGATGAACAGGGAAGTCGATATCTGCAGAGAGATGGCTACGATGGAAATCGTCGGGTTTCCTTCCAGTCCCTTGGAGAACAGCTGTACGGTCAGATCAAACGTACTCCTGCGGTGAATTCCAAGCAGCCACACCATGGCATATTTTATAGAAATCGATCGAATCAGCGTTCGTATCAAAACAATATGTACGAAAACGTCTACGAAAGACGACCAACCGACGGCAAACACGAGGCTAGGCTGGAGAATGGTTTAGGGGTGTCTGCAGGTGGTGGTAGTGATGTAGGCTCCTATCGACTGGCTACTCGCGGTTATAGAGGAGAAAACAGCGCGGCTCTATTCAAAAGTAGGCTACATTCTCATCCCGTTATCACATGTCCAAAATATCAAACAACTCAGTGACCACTTCGTTTCCCCTGTTAATGAACTGGCGCAGTCCAAGTCCGCACTTCGCTTTAGATAATGTGATACATTTCTGAAGTCAGTTTCCTTTTTGACCTCTGATAGGAATACAGTAATAATCACGATATGCACTTGAACAAATACAACAAAGACCTGCCTGTCGCAGTAAAGGTGACTATAACTACCAGAGCAATGTCGTAAAAAATATGGTCGTCTATAACCAAATTGATATTCCGTCCAAAACATCTTATTGCCTCCTGTCAGACGCATTCGCTTTAATAATCAAATAAATAAGAACCAAAATTTGAAACATGCACAAACTCGTTTCTCTAAGACCTGGACTATTTGGACCATCCTAGAGGTGTAACTGGGTGAGGCTAAGGACGCCTTGATATGTAAGGAACTGCTGGCCCGGACGTGTAGCTCATAGAGCAACTGGGATTTGTTAATTACGAAACAGAAACAAACCTCTTGTGTTGGTCTGTTGTACCAGCAATTCGCGTATTCGTAGTATTACAATAACCGTCCATTAACCAGGGACTTAACGATTAGTTAAACGTACAACGTCTGATAGTTTGTGGCTCGTAATTTAATGTTTTGAAATATGTCGAAACAGTGTATTGACTATACTACCCAAATCATTTTCAAACAGTTTGCTCTTTTTTTATAATACGGCCGTTTCCTTTGAATAGAATTTTGAATGCTTCAACTCGAATATTACGTTTACACTACGCTCAAGCGCAAAGTCGATATTAATACATATAGAACGGTCACATTATATTAAAACCTGTAGTTTGTTGTCACACATTTTTATGTTAAGACGTTGACATACACATAGTGTACAAATAACGTGTAGGAACTCATGGTATAAAACTAATATACTATAATTATTATATTTAATCATCTCTATCATCAATGATTGCAGGGTGACATTTTAATTACCAGTAAAACACATCAACGAATTCAAAATAAGGATAACCATGTATGCGACACACACCGATATAGATGACTAAGAATAGTTATTTTGTCGACAGAAAAAGTTCATCTGCAGCCTTATCCGAAGAGCTATCAACAAGAGGTTTACCGGAAACCCAAACCGCCAGTGGCACCACATGACACCATTCCCGTCTTCTCGGCACACACGCGGCCTCGATACACTCAGTCGGCGGACAAGTTTGGCAGCCGTTACCACAATGTTGCTCGCTCAGGTACTTACGTGCTGCTTCATATGACGTCACATCTTGTTCGTTCTTCCTGACCATATTTTCGTCATTCGGGTTTGTACAGATGTCGCTTACTAGTTCAATTTATATCGCGAGTACGACAGCGAGTATCGTTAATCTCGAAGCTTTGTTTTCGTTAATATACACTTCCGGTATACGGGTGTCACGAGCGCATGGCAATAAGTTAATTAAAACTGAATTGTTGACGTGTTAAAAACTTACGAAATATTACATGGAGTCAGACTTGGAGACGAAATAGTATGGAATCGCTACAACAGCCCGGAAAACTGAGTTTCGAAGGAAACAACGAAGACAATTTGCGAATTTGGTATCAGAAGTTCGAGATCGACCTCGAAGCTACGGAAAAGTCAAGCCGGCCCGACAAAATAAAGTGCGCGTTGCTGTTACACTGCGCAGGTGAGGAAGCAATTGAAATATTCAATACTTTCGACATCGTTGAAGAGAATAAAAACAACTTTGCCTATCGTGTAGAACAATTTAAGAAACATTTGCAAGAAAAGAAAGATGTGGCATATGAAAGACTGTATTTTAACGAAAGAACACAGTAAAATGAGAGTCGTTTGCATTATATCTCACATATTTGAGGAAGATAGCAAACATATACGAGTTCGAATAGTTAGCCGAAGGTCTGATTCGTGACCAAATTATTATAGGAATCAGAAGTGTCGATACACGAAACAAAACAGGAACTTACACTTGACAATACGATCATGATTTGTAAAAATTATGAGTTGAATGTCACCAGGATTAAAGAAATGTAATTAGTTGATGACCGATATTTGGATGCCTTGACGAAAGAGAGGAATTTCAATAGAAAATCATTGCTGGACAAACATGTCATCGATGTCATGGAAGAGATCACTTCAAGAGATGTTGTAGAACCACAAATCCAAGGCCAAACCTGACACAGGCATTGATGTGAACATAATGCCAATGAAAGAGTACAACACCCTTACAAGCAGGCAAAAAATTAGAGCTACAAAAATTAAGGGGAAGAAGTTGCTGTAACAAATGTATTATCTTAATTATTATTATTATTAATTCATTTTATATATGATATAACAACTATTTTTATTCAAAAGCAAGGACAAGCAATTTTGACTGTGAAACACAAAGGACACTCAAAGCGAGGATTGTTTATTATCTGTCCAGGTCAAGTTTAGCCTATATTGGGAAGACAGATGAGTGATGACATGGATCTTGTTAAGAGGGTACTAGCTTTTGAGCAAGCTGATGACAAGAAAGCTCCTGATATCTTGGAAGAATACAAATACTTGTTCAGATAACTTGGATGTGTACCAGGAGAAGTTAGCATCACGCTCAAACCAGATGCGGAACCGGTAGTAGAACCATGCAGGAAAGTACCATTCAGGAAATTCAAAGAGTTGGAATAACAATTGAAGAGAATGGAAGAACATTATGTGTTTACAAAGATCGAAGAACCGATTGATTGGGTAAATTCATACACTTAGTGTACAAGCCAGATGGGTCACTTCGAGTTTGCTTACACCCGAGAAACTTGAATAAGGCAATTCGAAGAGAACACTTCAAACTTCAAACACGAGAAATTGGCAAAAATGTCAGGAAGGAAGTAGTTCTCAAAGATAGATTGCACACGAAGGTTTTACCAGTTAAAATAAAACAAAGACAGGTCAAAACTCTGCACATTCAACACACCATTTGGCAGGTATCGCTGCCTACGACTTCCGTTTGGAATCTCGTGTGCTGCAGAGATATATAACAGATCCATCCATCAATTGTTTGAAACAATTCCAAATGTAGACACATCGATGAAAGACATGATCATATGGGGTTCGACTCGAGAACAGCTTGATGCCACTGTGAGAAAAGTACTTAACAAGTGTCGAGAAACAGGATTTTCCCTCAAACAAGAGAAATGTGAAATGGGCGTAACAGAGTTGAACTTTCTGGGAGAAATTGTCAGCAAAGAAGGTATGAAAGCAGACCCGGATAAAGTCGCAGCTATCACGCGCATGACACTACCCACAAGAAAAGAAGAACTGGCTAGGTTCATTGGTATAGTCACATACCTCTCAAGATTTCTGCTAGATCTTGCAGAAATGAGTTACCTCTTGAGAATGATGATGAAATCCGATGTGCACTTCCAATGGGGTCAGGAACAACAGAGAGCAATTGAAAACATGAAAGAAGTGGCCTCAGGCAAGCCCGAGCTGCAATTCTACAAAACTAAATTGCCAAATAAAATATCGTGTGATGCAAGTCAGAAAGGACTTGGGGCAGTATTACAACAGCTGCATGGTGATGGGTGGTTACCAGTTGCGTATGCCACAAGGTCAACGACCGATTGTCAATCGCGGTATGCACCCATCGAAAGAAAAGCTTTAGCTGTGGAGTTTGGCTGTGAAAGATTTCACCAATACGTGTTCGGACAGACAGTGGTAGTGGCGACCGACCACGAGCCACTTGTTGCAATTTTCTCGAAAACGCTGAATGACTGTCCACCACGAATACAACGAATTCGACCGAGGTTGCACAAGTATGATCTGAAACTCACATATATACCAGGAAAGTACATGTATACAGCGGACACATTGTCACGTGCGAGTCAGCAAAGCACACATGTAGACCAGAAACAAGGGAAAGACACTTGCGAACACTTATGTCGATGCCATCGCAATAGCACATGTGCTGGCGAGTATCGCAGAAATACGGAAAGTGCAAACACTCGATTTTGAATCGGAGATAGAAGCACATGTACATGGCGTGATGAGGTCAGCGTCTGTGACAGACAGGAGGAAGACAGAAGAAATCAAGAGAGAATATGAAGATGATGCAGAGATGTTCGCTTTGAAAAAAACCATTATTAAGTCAGGATTGTCCAGTGTATATACACTCATACTGGAACTACAGGGATGAAATGACTGTTTAGGATGGCTTGATCGTGAAATTAACCAGAATCGTGAGTCTAAGGAAGATGAACATTCTTGAAAGACTACACACGGGTCATCTCGTTCAAGAGAAATGTAAACGAAGAGCGAGATCAGCAGTGTTTTGGCCTGGTATGAACAAAGACATTAAGAAGGTGATGAGTCAATGCAGTGACTGTCTAGACCAGAGAGCCTGACAGTGTCCAAAGCCACTGATTCCACACGAAGTACCAAAATAAGCGTGGTTGAAAGTTGGATCGGACTAGTTCCAATTGCATAACAAGGAGTAAGTTCTGATTGTTGATTATTATTCCAACAACAAGATGTGTACCAGATCCCTAACCAGAGCATCAAATCGATCATACAAGCTATGAAAGAAAGCTTTGGGAGATCCGGAATCCCACACGAGCTTGTGAGCGATAATGGACCTTGCTACTCAAGCACCGAATTCAAGCAATTTGCTGAAGAATGGGATTTAAAGCACACCACATCTAGTCCAACATATCCACAATCCAATGGACAAGCGGAAAGAACAGTGAATACTCTAAAGAACATCATCGGAAAATGTGGTGATAAACAAATGGGTTTACTAACGTACAGATGCACCCAACTTGAAAGTGGATACATTCCACCAGAGCTCAATCTGGGAAGTAGAACCAGATGTAATCTTCGAAGGCATGAAGAAAACACGTCCAAAGCATATGCCAGAAACTTTGAGAAGGTCATGCAGATGCGAAGGCAGACATTGGAACCTGAAGAAAGCGTTCACAACATGAGCATTCTGTGTAATTATTTAAAGTGCTTATATTATGAACATTGCAATGAACATTTTTTTTTTTTTAATAGGAAGATGTAGGTATGTCGCTTACTAGTTAAATTTATATTTCGAGTACGACCGCGAGTACCGTTAACTTCAAAGCTTTGTTTTGGTTAGTACTCAGTTTCAGTGTACGGGTGTCACGCGTATAAGTGTCAAAAGCACACGGCAATAAATTCATTAACAAGATTTAACAAGATTGCCACCCAGAGAATTAACTCTAGGTGGCAGGTGAACAAGAAAGCCCTTTGGCTTATCGAGAGTCCAACCCTTTTATCTATGTGTATCCCGCCCTTCTGAGGTACGTGTCGATATTTTTAAATATTCATGCTACTAGCACCCACACAATCAGCAGATAATCTGTTCCATTCATTTAAATTCCTTTGTGAAAATGAGAACTTTCTTATATCTAATCTACATTGCTCCTTTGCTAATGTAACCTCATGTTCTCTAGTCCTTTTACCTTTCTTAACTGAGAAAAAAAATTCTAACAATATTTTCATATCCATTCAATACACTTCTATCTGAGATCCTCTCAATCTCCTGATCTCTAGTGTTGTTAAACCACATTGCTTTTGGCGAATTTCATAACTAAGATCCCTCAGTTTTTGTATCATTTTAGTTGCTCTCCTCTGTACTCTTTCTAGCATATCTATGTCCTTCCTGCGATATGGCCTCCACGCTTGAATACAATATTCTAAATGAGGCCTAACTATTGTTTTGCACAGCGGTATTATTAGCTCTTTTTCCGTATACGTTATGTTTCGCCTAATTAATCCAAGGATTTGATTTCCCGCACTGCTCTGAAACCTTCACATCAGCACTAATGATTAACCCTAAATCATTTTCTTTTAGAGTAGTACTTAGTAGAGTACCCCGTATTGTATATTCTACATCTTCGTTCCTATGTCCTGTGTGGAGGCATTTACATTTCCCAAAATTGAACAACATTTGCCATTTTTCAAACCATTTGACCAACCTATCAAGATCATCTTGTAAATGCTGTCTAATTCCATCACGTTTAATCCTTTTAAAACTTTTGTATCATCCGCACATTGCAATACTTTGCTTGTTATATCATCGTCCAAATCATTGATATATATTAAGAATAATATAGGTCCCAGTACCGATCCCTGTGGTACCCCACTCAAAACTAATTTCCAATTTGAAGCCTCCCCATCAACTATTACCCGTTGTCTTCTGTTAATCAGCCATTTTTCTATCCAGTTAATTATGCAATTTCCTAAGCCAAGGGCCTTTATTTTAAGCAGTAATATTTCATGTAGCACTTTGTCGAAAGCTTTCTGAAAATCTAAGATTATATCTACTGGTGATCCCTCGTCTACCCACTTTGTGATATCTTCCAAACAACATAATATATTTGTTAAGCATGACCTCGCTTTTAGAAACCCATGTTGAGATGAGTTTTTCAAGTTATGTTCAACAAGAAAATCAACCACGTGATCTTTAATTAGTCTTTCTCATAATTTGGAAATCGCCGACGTTAAATTCACTGGTCTGTAGTTATCTGACTTATTTCTCGAACCTTTTTTAAATAACGGTATAATGTTTGCTTCTTTCCATTTTAAAGGAACCACTCCCTCTTCTAATGACAAGTTGAAAACTGTTGCAAGCGGTATGCTAATTTGTTCTACAATTTCCAATAGTAGTTTGGGCGGAATCCCACCCACTCCAGGTGATTTATTATCCCTTATTTTCTTAGCTACCATTTCCGGGGTTACACCTAACTTTCCTAAATAATATGATTCCGCCCCAATGAACTTAGCCTCTGATATTGGCAGTGAACTAATATCTTCCCAGGTAAACGCGGAACTAAAATACTCATTCTGTTCTTTTGCCATAAAGAATCCCTCTGATTTTATATTTCCAACACTTTTCATTCTCTTCTTTGCTTATGTTTGGATTTCGAAAAACTAACCCAACCGTTAACGTTGAGTTTCGTGTATCAATGTTGTAGCAAACAGCTTCTTCATAAGTTGCTTCTATTTCTAATTTTATTTCAAAAGACTGGATAGATTCTTTAATATATAAAATAACTCCACCTCCCCTTCTTCCTATTCTATCTTTCCTGAACATTACATATCCTGTTAGTCCCAATTCGGCGTCTGATATATCGATGGTGGTCCATGATTCGGTTATACCTATTATGTGACGGTCAATATCTTCTTCCATAATGTTTAGTTCACTTCTTTTTTTTACTATGCTCCTTGCATGTAAACAAACGCATTTATAACCAGCTTAAGAACAGTTTTCTAAGCTGTTCTTAGCTGATGTATTTGTGCTGTCTTTGTATGTGCCTCCAGTTTCAAGGTTCTCTGTGAATCCCAGCTACGAATCTAGTTTAAATAGATGCTGCCTGTCCCACTATCAACAGATCACACAGGTTCTCTGAGTAAACGGCAGCCCCCTTTCCACTTACGCCATCTCTCATGTACATATCTTCCCTCCAAACAAAGTATCCCCATAAATCTATGAATCCCATCCCCTCTTCTTCACACATCTGCTCAACTAGTGCGTTGATTGCCATCCTCTTGCAGTTTTTATATGTTGGCCCCCTTCCTCCCATTACTGGCAACATTCTTGAGAGAATAATCTGTTCAACTCTTGTCTACTTTACCTTCCTCACTAACTATCTGTACTTCTGTACTATTCCAGTTGTTTCTTCCTTGTCTGCATTAGTTGTCCGTACGTGTACTAGTATAGACCCTCCCTTGCCATGCCTCAATGCCTTCTCTACCCTTTCAGTCACATGTTCTATCTTAGCTTAGTCTTTCTCAGAATAGAGTCGCACTTGAACACCCTCTTTTTTCTCATTGCCTCCTTAATCACTGCCTCAGAGTTGCTCCTTCTCCGGTTTGCATCTGTCTAGTCGTTGTCTTTTCCTCCTGTCGTCTTCTCTCCTATTACATTCTCTTCCGTTCCATTCTTTCCTGTCGTTTTTTCTCTTGTCACCTATCCTAATGTCATCGTCCCTTCAGTTCAGTGCGCGCCATGAATCTTCTTGCACATATAGAACATGGCGAATAGATTACACGCGCACAAACGTACGGACGTACGCACAACGCACGAACGCACACACGCACACACGAACACACACACACATAGGAGCATGCGTATTGAGGACTCCAAGTGAGATTTGTGTTGAAGAAAACAACGTGGATCTTTTATGCAGAGGCACCATCCCAACTCAAACCGCTTTTTAAAACATATTTATGTTCTAACAGAGGCCCACGTAGGGTCAGACGACACTTCGACTCCTCGTTGATTTGTCATTTAAAAGTCGAAACAAGTATATATTGTAAGTTTTCCGTCAGTTGCAGTTGCGGTTGCAGTTGCAGTTGCATCGGAACTGTTCATTTATTGCAGAACCTCAGAATCAATCAGTTCAAGCTATAAAAACGAGACGAGTGTCATCCCTAACTGACCTATTAAAGTTTAACTACATTAGTAGTACTAGTTAATTTTGTATCTTCGTTACAGAACAAATTAGTGGCACCCACTGTTAACTTACGCTGTCATAAACGATAGTGTGGACGGCAGCCATATTTACACAAAGTTGGAAAATTAATACATAATAAGTCATCACACTGTTTCAGAACACTTTGAAAATTCGCCGTACTTCGACCACAAACAGGAACCAGATTACAGACATTACAATGAAGCATCGTACCAAGAAATACCTGTATTTAATCGTCGATACCCCGAAAAGCCGACTGCTGCAGATGACGAAAATGAATATACCCACTACACCCCCGAATCCCATGACGGGGTGACAGGTAGCTACAAGAGGCCTCCTGGTCGACAAAACTCGGATTTTATCTACGGCGACACTGCAGCTTCCATGTATCCAGACTTCCCGAAAAATCTAGGTAGGCACTCTTTTGTACACGAATAAGAGTACAAAAATAACACTTTTCTTTGATTAAAAACATCTCTTGTGCCTAATGACGAAAATAAAGTAGCATGAAGTAATTATATTCGACATTATATCGACAGCACGCGCACCCACTCATATACATGTGCACACAAGCACACACTCACGCACGCGCGCGTACACACACACACATGCACGCATGCACACACACACACACACACACACACACACACACACACACACACACACACACACACACACACACACACACACACACACACATACACACATGCGCGCGCGCATTATAGGATAAGATTCAAATAATATTAGTAGAACATTTCAGGCTATTCATAACCAATGTTCATAATGTTGATATAAAAAAGTTCACAATATATTAATTTGAACGTGATATTCGCAGCGTTAAATCAGGAGCACTGTTCACAATACTCAATTAGGCTAACAACTCTGTTTACTCCAGCCGCCCGCATCCAGTGCGTCAAGACTGGATTCTACCGCAACCCGACAGAGTGCACCACGTTCGTCGCGTGCATCCATGACCCGCGTCTGAAGACTCCCATTATGCACCTGATGCACTGCCCCGGAGGATTGCTGTGGGACGACAACGACAAGGTCTGCTCAATCCACTCCTCCACGTGTCAGGGCAACGATAGCCGGGGAGAAGGAACACAGCACGGGAACGGGATGAACTACGATGGCAGGAACACGTCTGGGGACAGGCGATCTTATTGAAGACAATACCACCAGGCAAAGGCGCGGGAACAGGGTGACTATAGGGGGCAGCCGCCCTCTGTAATTTCGCTGGGGGGGAGGTGACGGACACATGGTTCTGCTTCCACTAAATATGAGCTTAAATATGGCTGTTCAATTGTGTGCAATTGGAGGATTCTTGTGAGATTCAAAAATGTTAACGCCGCCGCGAAAAATATTCAACAGCACCCCACCCCTTCTTCCGATGTCATCGGCGCGGAGTGGCGCTGAAGCTCCAGTGCTCAGCATCCCCAGTATTAATGTCGTTCCCGCGTCAGTGCCACTGGGCCTTGATAAGACGTGACGCGGGAAGAAGCATGAATAGGCTTATATTATTAGTAAACGTTACTGAAGAACCATTATAGATATTGGCAAATTCACGTCTTGCAGTGTGGACAGGATAATATATATCCTCGTGTAGCAATCTATAACAGGGAGAAGAGTCAAACCATTATATATTAGGCACCTCTATATCAATATATCTACATCAACATTGTCCAATGTGAATGAAATATGGATAAAATTGCAAAAAACAGAGAGGTTGATATACCGGGTTAATTAAGAGAGGTTGTCCGTTCATTTTTACTGTACAATTATATTATACAGTACAAATTATATGCACTCTAACATACGTACCCTTCTAACATTTTTGTTATCGAACAAGAAAGAAATTTCGGCCTGAACAGTACAATGTTTAAAAAAATATCTCAAATACACGAATAGCGAACTCGGATACTTTTCAGAAAGTGAGCGTCGATAGCGTGATGACGTTACATTTGATGAACACATGCATCTCATTAATTGTCAGGTTGAAGAGACAATTCGAAAGAGGCGCATTGCCATAAAAAAAACACTGTTTCCTCCAGGTAAACCAAAATTTCAACACCACTACCACAACTACCACCACCACCACCAACACTACGACCCCCAACACCACCATCAACACCACGACACACACTCACACACGCACGCTCGCAAACCACCAACACCACCACCAACAACAACACCACCACCAACACCACTACCAACAACAACAGCACCACATCCACCACCAAAACCACCAACACCACTATCACCGCCATTAACGCCTCTACCACTAACATCGCCAACTCCAGCAGCACCACCACCACAAACAACAACAACATCACCACCACAAACTACAACAAAAACAACAACATCATCACCATCAACACCAACAACAACATCACCACCACCAACATCACCGTCACCACCAATATCACCAACACCAACAAAAGTAACACCGCCATCACCGCCAACAAAAATACTACCACTAACACCACCAATATCACCACCATCAACACTATCATCACCACCAACACCTCCAACACCGCCGACACCGCCGACACCGCAAACAAAGCCAACACCGCCAACACCGCCAACACCGCCAATACCAAAACCTCCACCACAAACAACAACAACATCACCACCACAAACAACAACAACAATAACAACATCATCACCACCAACAACGACTTCACCAACATCACCACCACCAAAACCTCCACCACAAACAACAGCAACATCACCACCACAAACAACAACAACAACACCATCACCACCAACTACATAACCTCCACCAACAACACCACCCACACCGCCACCACCACCACCAAAAACAACACCACCACCCACAACACCACCCACAACATCACCAACAATAAAAACAACAACAACAATAGCACCATTGACAACACCAAAATAACATCACCACCACCAACACCAACTCCAATATCACCAACATTACAACCACCAACACCACCCTCACTACCAACAACAACAACACCAACGCCAACACCATCAACACCTTCAACACAAACAATAACACCACCACCAACAACAATAACACTGACACTACCAACACCAGTACCACCACCACCGCCACCACCACCACCAACATCACCAACATCACCAACATCACCAACATCACCAACATCACAACAACCAACACAACCAACACAACCATCAACAACACAACCACCACCAGCACCACCATCAAAACCACCAACACCACCACACACACGCACATTAACACCACCAACACCACCAAAACCACCATCAATACCAGCAACAGCAACAGCAACGGCACAACCATCACCACCACCACACCATCATCACCACCACCTCCTCTACCGACACCACCAACACCACCATCACCATCACCAACACCCCCAACAACACCACCACCAACACCGCCACCTCCAACACCACAACTATCACCACCAACAACAACAACTCCGCCACAGCCGCCACCAGCAACATCGCCAACACCAATACCAGCACCGCCACCAGTAGCAACAAAAGCAACACCACCACCACCAACGCCACCACCACCAACTCCACCAACACAACCAACAACAACTATAACACCGCCGCAAAAAACAACTACAACACCACTAACACCGCCGACACCACTAACACCGCCGACACCGCCGACACCACCGACACCACCGACACCACCGACACCACCGACACCACCGACACCACCGACACCACCGACACCACCAACAACAACAACGTGGTTCATTACAACACGTACGGGCGGTCAGTAGGTTATAACAAATATAATTTAGATTGTATAACATGACTTTGAAACAAAAAGGACATTTGCGGCAGTTTGCACTCACTAACTCGGACGCAGCAAATAGCGATGTTTCGATTAACTGCAACTACTGTGTCGCAATTTTCTTCATTTATGTGTCACACATTACATACCAATTAACAATAATTCTTCTTCTTTCCGTTTTAGTATTTGTTGCAGTCGCTAAATTTACTGTATTTATCCAGAAACATGCGTGTCTCTTCTACACTGTGCTAGTGAATGCATTGAGGGATGGGTGTGCCAACCTCCCATCTCCCATGTGTTGTGGTCAAATTTCAGAAACAACTTTCCACACATTCCTCTGCAATACCTGCGTAAGGTTTTTTGCTTGACAATTCTTTATAAGCAGTACCGAATTCTTTAGCTACTGACATTAAGCTATAACGCAGAACACGTATCCGCAGAAGTGAGAGAAACATTGCTGATTGAGCATAACCCAGAGAAGTCAAAATTATTCGAATTACCAACAGAAGGAAGACAATATTATTTTCAGCGGCTACTCTATCCACTGAGAAGAATTACATGAGGTAAACTGCTTTAAGTACCTTGGCGTGACCAACGACAGGACAGCAGGGAAAGGTCAAGTACATACACAATGTATTTAAGTACAAGTACTTTCAATTTTGCCATGTCCAAGTACAATTACAAGTACTCATCTAAAAATAGGCAAGTACAAGCACTTTATAAAAAACTCAAGTACAAGTACAAAGTAGTCTGAAAATGTTAGTCATGTACATTGAATGCTCCATTTCAACATGTCTGAGGTTCTGAACATATTGCAATTGACTACTGTTCAATCAGTATCTTAAGCCAAGGCAATTGTGTCTATCAAGAAAGTACACAATACAAGTGAACTGTTGGTTTCCGAACATCTGAAACCACTACAGCTGATCAAGAGGTCGTATTAGTTTATTCAATGTAATTAACTTATGGGCTTCAAATCTCAGCTGACATGCATGTAAGTGCCTATGCTTCTCATTATCTTTATTCAAATAAACCAATCAACATGTAGTCATTATGTTATGAAGCTTTGTGCAAAATAAGAGTAAATATACCGTAATTTTCATTGTAGCCAATTTTTTGTAATCCTTCAGATAGAGCCAAATACTTAACGAAAACTTAAAAAGTAATTGGTGGAAAAGTACTTGCCAAGTCCAAGTACTTTGACGGTCAAGTACAAGTCCAAGTCCAAGTACTACACTCAGCAAAAAGGCAAGTACAAGTCCAAGTATAGTATTTGCTGTACTTAAGTACACAAGTACTCAAGTACTCGAATACCTGAACCCATCCATGTAGGACAGTAAGATAGAATGATAAAATTAACAACGTGACGAAGAAGGCCAACAACACAAGAGTTTTCCTACAGTGAAACACCCACAGATGGCCCAAGCCATCAGACCTTTGTAAGACCATAGTGGAATATTCGTCGATAGTATGGGTTTTATTCGCGAAGTAGAACATCAACTACAGGTGGAAATGCTCAACAACTAGCAGCTCATTTTGTTCAGAACGACTACCGTCGATGATGGATTGTGACAACCGTGATCGAAAGTACAAAACTTGGCGTTGGCTGGAGACACTGGACATAACAACGACTTCACTCACCGCCGCGCCGCATCAGCTGACACTAGAGACAACGTATATCGCTATTTCCAGACATTCACCCGCAGCGACGCATACAAGCACTAATTCTTCCCAAACACGATAAAATCATGGAACATGCATACAATAATCAGCTAACATGAAATAAATCCACTCATTTAGAGAGTATCTCCTCTCCATGCCTCTGTAAAGTAACTTAAATAAGCCCAAATAGCTATAGGAGTACCGATGATCCGGCCTTCTGTTCTTCCTAAACTTCATAAACGCGATATAGGCTAACCTATATACTTTAAGCGGCGCTACACCACCTGCTATCGACAGCGACACTCCACTCAAGCTTGACAATATAACCATATACATGTGGCTAACACGAGTGATAAGCTAATCAGAAGGAGAAGAAAACATATATAATAGAGTGTTGAATAATCGAAAAGTACATGGACGGGCAATGTATAAGAACGTTATTATTATTATTTCCACGTCAATACGCAGGCAGGATGGACAGGCATATCTTACAAGTTACGCCTTGATCAAATACTTCCAATTATACGCTTGATCTCATATAAGTCGAACAAAAGTCATATATTTTCTTTACCTGAACAGCTATAGTTAACATTTATACTAGTAGTATAGTAGGCTGACGAGTGATTATGATTGGAACAAAAGCAAATTACGTCACTTCTATGTCAAAGGTCAACAATTAAAGGTCAAGGTCAATTGTCAAGGTCAAATGGCATCACTGGCTGGTCATGGTCAAATAACGCCCCTGGTGAACAGGTCATGAACTAAATAACTAGGTCTAGGTCTTCCCATAACCCTACTTCCGGTTATCGTACAGGTCTACGACCTTCCCATCACCCTACTTCCGGTTAACGTACAGTTTCACGACAAATGTTTAACCCTACTTCCGGTTACCGTACACTTTCACAACGTATTTTAACCATACTTCTGGTTACCACACTGGTCTACGACCTTCCCATCATCCTACATCCGGTTACCGTACAGTTTCACTGTGTATTTTTAACCCTACTTCTGGTTTGTACGTTTTATTAGGGTACAAAAGAAGACAAAACTTATTTACAGGTCACTCTCCATTACTGCCAGCACCGTTTGCTACATAATGTTTAGCCACTGGTCCGAAACAGAGTCAATTAAGTATATCAAATACTACACAAATGTTCGGATGTCACGTCAGATAGCTTCGCACCTACGTCTAACAAAACACTCAAACAGGCTTTCATCACAGGTGTTGAATTAACGCCATCAATGGCCTCGTCAAAGTGCATGTAAATTAGAATTTCATCACGTAACATACAGTCGTGATGAAATTGATTAGAATCGTCTATCTCGCAACGGAGGCATTGTCGTCTTGAGAGTTCAAAGACGCTACACGGGGACACCATTTTAAGAGAACAAATATAAAAATATAAAGTATGACTCACCACCAGCGTATCCAAATTGGCTTCTTCGGCCGTCCTCATCAAGCGGCCACAAGATCCGCTGGCGATGTGCCGCTTCAAGGCGTCCCGTCGCGTCAAATGGGTCTTACACGACGGGCAGGTGACTGCGACGGTTTCACGGGCAGCGGAGCCGTGGGCTCCTCACCAGCAGCAATGGGAAGTTGGGCCGGAGTGATGTAACGCACGACCTTCTAAAAGTATGAACGATTGTTATTATATGTGTTTTCATAAGTGCCTTAATGCCAGATAATTACACATAGGAAAAGTACTGAAATAAAAATAATATTAATAAAGACTTACCACGCGTGGCTCATAAACCTCGACGATGAAGGAGCGGGACTGTGCTCCAGTTGCCTCTGCATATGAAAATGCACGACGAATGTAGTTTGCCATGATGATGATCAGGTCGCCTCCACGGTCTTATATAGGATTGTGATAATCACGTGATAACGTTCCGATAGACCAAACAAAACCGTATCCAAGCGCATGAATTAAAAATAACTACCAAACAAAATGGATTCGTCGGCAGAAATTTTCCGCCATTTTCACCGAATTCCTGCCATTTTAACAAATTTCCCGCCATTTTACATGAACCAATCAGAAGCGTACGTCAGACTTTAATACATTGCAAGATTGCTTTATTTAGCGTCACCAAGCATGTCTACTGTCCGGAATGTAATAAATTTGCTCAAACAAATAAAGGGCATCGACTACATTCTTCCGCCGCTTCAGTAAAACTCCTATTTTCCAACGATACAAGTGTGGTTTGGGGTCTAGATTTTAAGACCTAAATACATTTTGGGTTTTTAAATTAGGCTTTTAAAGTATATATGTATTTTGGTGAATGAAGAGGGAGGCTTAAAAGTAGATTGTGAAAATGTACGGTTAGCGGAATCAGGGTGAAAAGAAGGTCGTGAAACTGTACGGTAACCGGAAGTAGGGTTATGGGAAGTTCGTAGACCTGTATAGTTAAGGGAAGGAGGGTGATGGGAAGATCGTGAAACTGTACTGTTTACCCATTTTCTAGTTTACTACCTAGTCGTCAGGGTTATACCTATTTTTTATTTCTAAATGTATATGCCAAAGGCGCTGTACCCGAACAAATGGTCCACCACCTATCCGACATTATAAAACACCATTGCGCATACGCAATTACCTATTTAATAAGGTAATTTGACCTATCTGACCTAGTTATTTATTTCATGACATTTTCGCTATTTGACCTTGACCTATTCCCCATTTGACTTTTACATTTGACTTTTACATTTGACCTAGAATTGATGTCATTTGCTTTTGTATCAATGATAATCACCCGTCCCTTCTGTTCAACATACTTATACTTATTTTTTTTAGTATCTTCGCATATAGCGAAGCACATTTCTGTGTACTTTCCGACATAAAAGGTAGTTTTGTAGCTATTGGCCAATACGAATTTACTGGTCTAATTTTGCCGACGGGTAGGGAGTGTCCTAGCTTTTTTTTATCCAAGAGTGCGTGCAGATGTAGCCATACATCTTCTATTTTATTTGTTTTGGAGGAAAATGAACCGGGCATTGAAAGGTGAGACCATAATGTATATGTTTCGGCCAAAATCACAAAAGTGATTGGAAATGCCCTTGTCAGCAATTTTTTGGCTGGCGTGCAGAATTGGCCAGTGCGACTTAATAACTTAACGACAGGTTTCCTGTGGCGGGTTACGTTTTACGATAATACATGGCGCATTTTGTGTTTAATAGTATTTACATTAACTAATTAACTATTCTTCTTCTTCTTTATAGTCTGTTGTTGTGAATTTTATATTTTATCTAGAGTTGAAGACATGTGAATTTGGAGCGTGTGTGTGATAGATAGCTATATATATATTTATATATATAGCTATCTATATATCTACCTACCTCTCTATCTATCTATCGATAGATAGATAGATAGATAGATTGATAGATAGATATATAGATATATAGATATACAGGACAGATAGAGAGGTAGACAGGCGGGCGGGCGGGCGGGCGGGCGGGCGGGCGGGCGGGCGGGCGGGCGGGCGGGCGGGCAGGCAGGAGGTAGGTAGGTAGATATATAGATAAATATATAGGTAGATAGAGTGATAGATAGGTAGACGATCGATAAATATATATAGATAGATATATATATAGATGTATAAATAGATATATAGGAAGGTAGATATATATATATAAATACATATGTATATATATATATATCTACCTACCTATCTATATATATATCTATCTACATATATATATGTGTGTGTGTGTTTGTGTGTGTGTGTGTGTGTGTGTGTGTGTGTCTGTCTGTCTATCGTATATGTCTGTCTATTTATCCATCAATCTATATATCTACATATATATATTGATATGTTACATATATATATATATATATATATGTAACATATCAATATATATATGTATATGTGTATACGCGTGTATATGTATGTATGTATGTATATACATATATATCTTCACTTCACTTTCCCATAACACGTAAGGATCGTTTGGGCACCACTGACGACTTTTTAACCAGCTCCCTCCACGTTTCCGTTCTCCACAGCCCTCTGGGAGTCGGCGAACTCCCGTCCTGTCCACTCTTTGATGATGTATTCCCACCTCTTTTTCTGTTTACCTCTTCATCTCCCCACCTCTCACGGTACCTTACAAGATGGTCTTTGCAAGGCCAGGTGATCGTGAGACGTTGGCGAATCACTTAAGTTTGCGCTTCTTGATCGTTGTAAGGAAGACTTCGTATGGTCCGATGGCCAAAATTTTTTCGATGCTCGATACTGGATAGTTACTTGATGAGTTCAATTCATATAGAGTGTAGTTCCCGATAGAAGGATATTTTCTAAGAAAAGCACACACACTTTTTCATTTAGGGAAACATGTCTCAAAGCATGCATGTTTCATGAATGACTGCATACTAAATATCATAGATGGCAATACAGCTGCTTCTGTCACCATGTAGATACTAGTTAGGTCATTCATAGTGCGAGTGTGCCTTTAGCTGCAAGGTGTTGCGTTCTTGTTATGTTTCGATGTTGCGTTGATGAGGTTGGTAAATATTTAACAAGATTGCCATCCAGAGATTTAATTCTAGATTGCAGGTGGACAAGGAAGCCCTTTGGCTTATCGAGAGTCCAACCCTTTTATTTACATATATCCAGCCCTTCTGAGGTATGTGTCGATTTTATTTTTAAACATATTCACACTACTAGCACCCACACAATCATCAGATAATCTGTTCCATTCAATCACAGTCCTTTGTGAAAATGAGAACTTTCTTACGTCTAATCTACACTGCTCCTTTACTAATGTAACTTCATGTCTTCTAGTCCTTCTATCTTTCTTAACTGAAAAGAACATATTTCTATCAATATTTTCATAACCATTCAATATTTTAAACACTTCTATCTGATCTCCTCTCAATCTCTAGTGTTGTTAAACCACATTCTTTTAGGCGTTTTTCATAACTAAGATCCCTCAGTTTTGGTATCATTTTAGTCGCTCTCCTCTGTACTCTTTCTAGCATATCTATGTCCTTCTTGCGGTATGACCTCCACGCTTGTATACAATATTCTAAATGAGGCCTAACTATTGTTTTGTACAGCGGTATTATTAGATCTTGTTCTTTATATGCTACATTACGCCTAATCAATCCAAGGATTTGATTTCCCTTTGAAGCTGCAATTCCACACTGCTCTGAAACCTTCATGTCAGCACTAATTGTCAGTCCTAAGTCTTTTTCTTTTACAGTAGTACTTAGTACAGTTCCCCCCATTGTATATTCTACATATTCGTTCCCATGTCCTGTGTGTAGGCATTTACATTTCCCAAAATTGAACAACATTTGCCACTTTTCAGACCATTTGATCAACCTGTCAAGATCATCTTGTAAATCACTTTTAATCCTTCTAAACACTTTTGTATCATCTGCAAATTCCAACACCTTGCTAGTTATATCATCATCCAAATCGTTTATATATATTAAGAATAATAGAGGTCCCAGTACTGATCCCTGTGGAACCCACTCAAAATTTATTTCCAGTTTGAAGCCTACCCATCAACAACTACCCGTTGTCTTCTGTCAATCAACCATTTTTCAATCCAGTTAATTATACAATTTCCCATGCCATGTAGTAATCTTTGATGTGGCACTTTGTCGAAAGCTTTTTGAAAATCTAAGTAGACGATATCTACTGGTGATCCATCATCTACCCACTTAGTGATATCTTCTAAAAAACATAACATATTTGTTAAGCATGACCTCGCTTTTAGAAACCCATGTTGAGATGGGTTTATCAAGTAATGTTTAACAAGAAAATCCACCATGTGATATTAAATTAGTCTTTCTAATAATTTACAAATCACCGATGTTAAACTAACTGGTCTTTAATTATTTGACTTGTTTCTCGAACCTTTTTTAAATAACGGTATAATGTTTGCTTCTTTCCATTCTAAAGAAACCACTCTCTCTTCTAATGACAAGTTGAAAACTGTTGCAAGCGGTATGTTAATTTGTTCTACAGTTTCCAATAATAGTTTGGGTGGAATACCATCCACTCCAGGTGATTTATTATCCTTCATAGCCCTAATTTTCTTAGCTACCATTTCTGGGGTTACAATTAACTCTCTTAAATAGTCCGATTCTGCCCCCTTGAACTTAGCCTCTGGTACTGGCAGTGAACTAGTGTCTTCTCTGGTAAACACTGAACTAAAATACTCATTAAGATCTTCTGCCATTAAGAATCCTTCTGATATTATGTTTTCAGCACTATCTTTTAGAGGACCGACCTTATCCTGAACTTTCTGTTTGCTTCGAACATACGCATAAAAACTCTTGCTGTCATGTTTTATATTACAAGCTAATTTATGTTCATAGCTTCTCTTTGAATTTCTAATTTCAGCTGTAGCTTGGTTTAGTGCTTTTTTAAAATAAATGTTGTAGTCGTCGTCATTTCCAGTACGTCTATCTGACTTCCACATCATTTGTTTATAGTTAATTTTTTTAATGGCTTCTTTCGATAAGTATTTCTTTCTGGTCCGTTTCCCTTGTTTTTTTAAGGGAACAAATGTATCTACGATGCACTCAATTTCATTCTTTAAGATATAATAATAATCTTTATTGATACATAATGTTAAGTATAGCACTGATGTAGCATTAATATGAAACATGTATACATTACGTAACAAATGGAACGAAGCAACACATTGCTTGTGTTCCTTATTGATGTCATATATGCAATGAAAACTATGATTCGTGAAAGAAAAAAAAACAACAACACACATCTTCATAATAAACTAACTAATTATTTAATAATGCATTATACAAGTACCGTAAGACTGAACACCAGGTACATCTTAACATGACAACATTATACGAGTACCGTAACACTGAACACCAGGTACATCTTAACATGACAACATTACATGAGTACCGTAACACTGAACACCAGGTACATCTTAACACGACAACATTATACGAGTACCTAACACTGAACACCAGGTACATCTTAACATGACAACATTATACGAGTATAATATTATATATTCCAGCATTCTGTTGCTGTCTTATTCTTCAGTGTGTTATTCCAGTCTATCTTTGCTAAATATTTCCACATTTCGTTATATCTTCCTTTGTGGAAATTTTTCCGGAACTGCTTTTTATTATTTCTTTCTGATTTTACTTTGATGGCAAAATGTATCTGGTTGTGATCACTACTTCCCAGAGGCTCACATAATTTAACATTGCCAACTAATTCATTTTGTGAGGACAAAACTAAGTCTAACACATTATCTTCCCTGGTTGGTTCTAGCACATGTTGAGAAAGGAAACTATCTTGTACTAAAACTAAAAACTTGTGGTCCTCACTACCCATACTCTGTAGAGATTTCCATTTTATATGCCCATGGTTAAAATCCCCCATAATAACACAGTCCCGTTTGCTCACTTCCCTTATAGCGTTTTGTATTTTTTCATTCTCATCTATGCTTATGTTTGGACTTCGATAAACTAATCCAACCGTTAACGTTGAGTGCCCTGTAACTATGTTACACCAAACAGCTTCTTCGCAATTTGCTTCTCTGTCTAATTTTATTTCATAAGCCTGGATAGATTCTTTAATATATAAAATAACTCCACCTCCCCTTCTTCCTATTCTATCTTTCCTAAACATTACATATCCTGTCAGTCCCAATTCGGCATCTGATATATCGGTGGTTGCCCATGATTCGGTTATACCTATTATGTGAGGGTCAATATCTTCTACCATAATGTTTAGTTCATTTCTTTTGTTTACTATACTCCTTGCATTTAAACAAACACATTTATACCCCGCCTCAAAACAGTTTTCCAGACTGTTCTTTGCTGAATTATTGTTGCTATCTTTAACTATGCCTTCAGTGTCAGGCTTCTCTGCGAGTCCCCCCTGCGAAATTAGTTTAAATAGATGCAACCAGTCCCACTGTCAACATATCTCAGCAGATTCTCTGAGAATACTGCAGCCCCCTTCCCACTTAGATGGAGGTCATCTCTCATGTACATATCTTTTCTCCCATCAAGGTACCCCCATAAATCTATGAATCCTACGCCCTCTTCTTCACACATCTGCTCAACTAGTGCATTGATCGCCATCCTCTTACAGTTTCTGTATCTTGCCCTCCTTCCTCCCATTACTGGCAAAATTCCTGAGAGAATAACCTGTTCCACTCTTGTCTTCTATAGCTTCCTCGCTAGATTTCTGTACTTCTGAACTATCCCAGTTGTTCCCTCCCTCTCTGCGTTATTTGTCCCTACATGTACTAGTATAGACCCTCCCTTGCCATGCCCCAATACCTTCTCTACCCTTTCGGTCACATGCTCTATCCTAACTCCCGGTAGACATACAACAACGTCCTTCCCCTCGCATATAGTCTTGTCTGTTTTTCTCATAATTTAATCGCCCATAAACACTCCCTCTTTTCTACTTGCCCCCTCAATCACTGCTTCAGAGTAGCTCCTCCGGTTTGCATATGTCTGGTTGTTGTCTTTTCCTCATGCCGTCTTCTCTCCTGTCACATTCTCTTCCATTCCCTTCTTTCCTGTCGCGTTTTCTCTTGTCCCCTTTCCTCCTGTCATCTTCTCTTCTAGCACATTTACTCTCACTTCCTTTCGTCCCTTCATCTTTCCTCCCATCACATTTTCTTCTCTCCTCTCCCGTCCCTTTCCCCGGCTACCTTCTTCACTACGGTCACTTTCTCCCCTGTCACCTTCACGCCTCTCATGTTTTCTGTTTCTGTCTCACAGTCTTACCAACTGCCTCTGACTACCTGTTGATCTATCCCCACTGACCCGTTTTCTTTTCCTCTGCCGAACACTTTTCCTCCGTCTCTCTGTCTTCTCAATTTCTTGTTCCTTCACACCGGTCACCTTCCCTCCTCTCAGGCTCCTTTCTTCAGTCTCCATGTCACAACTCTGCTCCTTCTGTGTTGTAGAATTCTCAACTCTCTCCGCGTCATCCCTCTCTGCTCCATCTATTTTTATGTTGAGTTTCACCTCCATCTCCTTCACTATATCCGTCAACTTACACACCTCCTTCATCAGACATTCCACCCTCAAACACCCCATACACCGAAAGGTGAATCCGTCATCTTTGGTCTCTGCCCATGATTTTCGATAGCCAGATAACGCAAAATCCACCCAGCTCTGGCAGTCGTTGCAAACTAAGTGTCGTTTTGCCCTGAGTTGCCGCTTGCAAGGTGCCATATCAGAATTTATTTATGTTCAAAATAGGTTTTATATAGTCTTTGAAAAGACTTTTCTGTGTACAATTTACACCAGATTGTTTATGTTATAGTTAGTTATATTTTTTAACACACAGTGACACACCGTGCCTTACCTAGTAGTTACGATGTCGATGACAATGTATTCAAGTTAGGCTTAGATACAAGGTAGTCTTTACGAAACTGTTTCCTGTGTACTAATATACACTTTAAAAGGTTGTTATTTCATGTTTTAATTACTCATCTAACTACATCGATTATCTCAAATAACGGTATTCTGTTGACGTTCACGTTACGTTAACTTCGCCAGTGACCTAATTTGTAAACAACGTTCCGATTACACTAACGTCCCCAATTATCGCTCGCAAATCGCCTACTTTTAATCTACCCTAGATTACTCCCTCTAGCTAACTTAAAAACAATATTGCTTAATATATATCTATAATTACGTTATGTACGCTATACACTCAATAATACCACTTATCTTGATCAAATATCCTTATATTTTCGCAAGTTTGCTGCACCAAATTCAAAACAATTCACCACCGGAAGTTCCCCTGCAATATGCTTCGTTGATAGGTGTTGCCTGATGGCAGTTTTGAGATAATACTATACGTGCACCCGCGCATACATGACATATCATCAATCACATATTCCTGCACATAAATATAACTTTAAAACGTTGGCTTTTGTTTTGTTTTTCATAGAGAATACTTTTGTTGCTAGAATTTCAACAATACACACGACGGAATGCATAAACGCATCATCACGTGTTTGGCATCCATTTCTGATCGCTTGACGGAGTTTTTTGCTACACAGCAGGTCACGTGATGGATAGGTTAATTGATGTATCCACTGCGTCCATACGTGCATACGTATATGCGTGCAGACGTACATACATTCACATGTATGTTGTAGTTTTAAGCCTAGGCATTGCCGTGCCCTCCGAGGCTGCCACATTGTACTTCACAAACTACGAAAAGAATAAAGTGGAAACGGTCGGACTAGAGGGAACAAACCGGACAACAGTGATTATGCTACCCAATATTATACATTGGTATGGAATAACTCTTGACATTAAGCAAAGGTACATTTTTGTCAATACCTTTATTCCGTTATATGAGCATGACGTCACTGTGGTGGTTCAGTTCAGTTCACCCACCTGTATAATTGCTATAAACAGTGGTGCATAGATTATGTAAACTCTTTGATTTGTGCAATATTGAATGATTCCCAGAAATGTGTAGATGGTGGTCGAATAAACAGGTATGCCAGGGGATGAAAGTAAAGCCCTTTCAGCTATCTTAAGGACTGGATGCTGCGCTATACAAGAACTTACATATTCAATACACAACACTACAACATATCTGACTAAGACAACGAACACCGATTTGTAGTGTAATCGTTAATATTATGAGTGAATAATGAATGTTTATCGCAGCTACATAGTTATCAGAGGTGTCATGTAACGAAGTAAAACTACTTCGTTACTCTACTTGAGTAGTTTTTTCAAGTAACGGAGAGTAACGAAGTACTATTTATATTAATTACTTCTACTTGTAACGAAGTAGTTTTATCTAAGGTAACGCTACTTTTTACTTCGTTATTTTCATTTACTTAGCGATATATTTTCGTTACATTTTTTCTGAACTACGTTGACCTGTTGGCATTCCGCCCGTCGACAGCATTTCATTAAACGTATTTAATTACAAGAAATTAGAGCGTTGGTAAACTACGTTAACGCGGTAATAACTGTCACTTGACTTGTGTTAGTATGGTCAAGTCATTAGGAACAGTAAATATGGTGCGAGGCATTGTTTGTTTTGTGCCGACATCAATCGAATCGTTTCCTTTCTGCCCGTCGTGGCTTTCGCGAATAGGCGCCTTCGGCGGGTTCTCCTGGCTTCGGCGACTTGTAAAGTGCAATTGAAATTCACACATAGGCTACGCCATGCATACTAATGTGATTTATAAGTTTAATGCAGCGTAGTAGGGAAGATCAGCATGCTAACATTGCGCAAATATTATTTTTTGGCTGCAATAAACGCAAATTTGCTTGGTGCTTGGGCTTGCGCCAAAATATGAATTCGTCAACCGCATACGAAACGGCGAATCGATCGCAGTATTATTCGGCACGGTAAATGTGCGTTCTAAATTGGTGTTGTGGTATTGATTGAAAGACGAAGTTAAGCCAGCTATGAGCGTATTTATTATAGTTTTTCAATCTTTAGTCAACCTTAGCACTGCATTTGTCAACTCATTTGCGTGTTCGGCTCCTGAGGTCGCATTACGTCATCGGTACCATATTATCGTTCAGTTCACCGTGGACTGTTAATCCGTAATCTATTTTAAAACTACAACATATATGAATTTTATTCAGTTCAACATTCAACAGTGGACGTATGGCATTTAAACATAATAGACATTGACGTTGGCTGGCATCTTAATAAGCTTCATGAACTGCGTAATTATAGATAGCGCGGCCTGCACAATGACTGGCTCCGACCTGGACTTCGACGGCGTTCTCGGTCAGTTGGTGCAGCGACCGTGGCCGTCGTCGTAGCTAGCGCCCATGGTGGCAGATACCGGAACACGTTTCCGTACCACGCTGTCGAATTTACGAAAACTAAATATAGTTTTCTATAGAACATTTCAAAATAAGAAAGCATCATATGAATCCATGGAATTGACCTTTTTAAATTATTTATTTACATTTTTATTACTTTTTAGTGCAATTTCTACTGACTTTTTAACGATTATTTTATACATATTTTTTATCATATGGACATTTTAATTATGCATGTATCTATTCATTTAAATATTTTAATTTATTTAGATATATATTTATTCCACTTCTACAAAGGAACTGTGATGGTACATTTCGTGCGGAATGGCACAAGCGAAACAGACGCGAACTACATCACGTCTGCCACGCGAAAGTGCACATAATAATAAAAATAAATAGAACATTATTCATATACATAATTAATATATGTTGGAGTTAAACAGTAATTATTTTCAATCTGTGTTAATTTTTTGGATCGCCGATGCAGTAATTATTGTTGTTACTTGCCTGACAAAACATCTTACCGTTCTACTTTTAATTCTACTTTTACTTCAAGTACTTTTGGAAAGTAGTTTTACTTTTTACTCAAGTAGGATTTTTAGACGCTACTTTTACTTCTACTCAAGTAGTTCTTAGCTGAATTACTTTTACTTCTACTCAAGTATAAAATTAATGTAATTCAGTCACCCCTGATAGTTATACAATAACACAAATCTAGTATTATGCATTGATTTATGGAAAATGTTACTTTCTGTTCATATTGTAATGTTTTACTGTATATTTGATACAGGGATCCTAAAAAGCTGTTTGATATAGTAAGCATGTAGCAATATTGGGAGTTGATGTCAGCGAACGAAAAATCGACAGGTTGATGTTCTTCGCGACTGTCAAGGCCGTCGACAAAGCGGGCTTGGACGGAAGCGAACACGTCGTGATTGCAGTGTCACCAAAAGCGTGGATTCACGGGGTTTCACTTCACCCAACCAACAGGCAGATATGCTGGGCACACACTAGTGAGTAGCTGTTTGTGTGCGTGTGTGCGTGTGTGCGTGTGTGCGTGTGTGCGTGTGTGCGTGTGTGCGTGTGTGCGTGTGTGCGTGTGTGCGTGTGTGCGTGTGTGCGTGTGTGCGTGTGTGCGTGTGTGCGTGTGTGCGTGTGTGCGTTTGTGCGCGTGTGCGCGTGTGCGCGTGTGCGCGTGTGCGCGTGCGCGTGTGCGCGTGCGCCGCGCGTGCGTGTGTGTGTTTGTGCGTGTGCAAAATATATATATATATCTATATACAAGTATATATCAATATGGTGATATATGCATACATACATATATACACACACGCACGCATACAAAACATACGTCATTATCATTGTTGTCGTATCTGATAATACATAACATAATATGCACTGTACATATATATATATATATATATATATATATATATATATATATATATATAGGTATTTATATACATATATATTTATATATAGTGGAGATACAGACATATGGCGAACAATGACCATTGATGTTTACATACTGTGCGCGGATGGTGATGAAACTATGGATGGGTTTGCTTATCCATTTCCAGACGTTGCAGCCTTGATGGATTGTCTATAGACAGCTCTTTCCTTTGCCAGTCTCCCCACTCGCCAGACGTCTGTTCCCATCCATTCCTCTATGTCCTATTTTGGACGCTGCCATTGCTCTGAAATCAGCATGGGACAACGTGAAACCGGAAGCATGTTGAACGTCAAGACAATGGCGATGACGAAGCAGCTTCTTCTTTCATAAACGTATGAGATAAGCTCCGCGAGGTGTATGGGGATGCTGTATGTTCGACGAATGACTATGTTGGTGTGGGCGAGATAACAGAAACTCCGGCTACTCTAAATAACGAGCAGCTCAGTGAAACCGTACGACACGCCGACGCAGACGCAGAGCGATGACGAGTGCGACAAAGTGTCGAAGTCTGAAGATAAGACAACAAAATTCAGTGACTCATATGCTGCTTTATGGACGCTAAGACACGAAGATTCGACTGACAAGTGCGAGGCTATACTCATGAGATAGCACCAACAAAGACACTATACGTAGAACAAGATAACTGACATTTACGATCAATAATATTTTTTAAGCTTAGAGGTTCGTGAGAAAATGAAGAACAAAACTGTTGTAATTCTGTGTAATGTGGTGTTTGCTAGTGGACATCAACATAATGTATAATTACCGCGGTATCCAGTCACGTTCAAGCGTTATCCATGGTATCTACGGGCATTTAGAGGGCAGTCTTTGATGTTAGCACTGGTATATAGCATCGTCGGTTAAGTCGGATTTTCGCATAACTCGGATTAAATAACTTAGTCCGATTGGATCCAACTTAGGCGAGGTTTACTGTAATAGGTTGCACTAGGCTGACCTATAACTAATTAAAATATACTCTGCATCGTAACACATGCGTGCATAGACAATTCCCCTTACGGGTGTATAAGGCGCTGCTACATTTAACGTATCACAAACGTTTTCAGTATGAATGTTGCCGATATGAACGGGAACATGCTCCTGGTGATCGATCTGCATGTAAATCCCTCACACGCACCCGGCTTTGCCCTGTTGCTAGATGGATGCACAAGTGAGTTAAAAGAACGCATTTGTATCGTTGTCGTAATGCGTGTCTACTTACTGACTGCTTCACAGTAGCATCAGTTAACGTGGCCACGTGCCTGTCGAAAGCAATATCACAAAACAAATGTGAAGCGTGGTGACAAGTATATGCTATAGGCATATACAATTAGCATTATATGTATATTAATGCGCTAACCCGGACTACTGGTTTGTTTCTCTATATAAACAAACCATTAGTAATATCAATGACTTTTCGCCCTCGTATTTTTAATGTTTTAAATGTTAGTTTTTTTATGTGTACAAATAAAGTAGACGTATATAATATAAAACTATAAACTACACGTGAGTGAAAATATTCTAGATTTCCACTTAATTATTATCATTCGAAGATGACGCTACATTAGATTGTTAATAAAATAGTCAATGATCTGTACGTTTTAGAGCCACCTTCCATTCCCGTGTTGGACCCACCAGTTCAGATGGAAATGTCACATCGCCTGAATGACGGCGACAAGACAACGATACTTGTCTGGCAGACGTAGACCACTACACGTTTGACGCAACCGCAGAATAAGTGCTGGCTCTCTGGACTTCTCAGCAAGATGGGTGTGCCAGGCAACACCTCGACGTCGGTCACTGTCACAATCACCGGACATCACCTCACGTGCTCCACTTCCCACTTCGAGATGGCGATGAGACAGACGGAGTGGTCAGGGGTGACCTCGCTGGGGAGTACAGAACGTGTAAGTGGAGTGAGACCGTCGAGTCTGGCGGACTGATCACGTGTGTCGCTGCGTGTCACTATGAAGGCGACGACTGCAGTCACGTGACCATCCACATTCCGAGTTTGTATGGGGAATGGAAGATATGCGAAGTCGATATTAAATAAATAGCATAACTATGAAATCAACTTACCTTCAATATTTCGGCAAACTTAGATTGCTTTCCAAACAAACTAAGTTCGTTAATGTCATTGGTGTGGTAATAACTAAATGTTTAATAATACATTTAGCAAATTGATGAACATTGTCATGAATAGTCATGTTAATGTCTTCAATTGTATTGAGGCAGTGTTCCAAATCGATTAATTGTTACATTACCATTTTGTGTGTGTGCGTGCGTGCGTGCGTGCGTGCGTGCGTGTGTACATGCATGTGTGTGTATGTATTCGTGCTACACCTGTTGCAATATATGTTCAATATATAGAGTGTTGAGCAAGTATACACGCATATTGGACGATTTGTTATTATAATGACAGCATTTCAAATTGTTCTAATACACACACGATATTACATTAGTGTCCACAATCAATTGACAACCCGCTACTCCCTCGCTCCCTCGCTCCCTCGCTCCCTCGCTCCCTCGCTCCCTCGCTCCCTCTCCCCACAACCCGCTACTCCCTGGCTCCCTCGCCCCCTCTCTCCCTCGCTCCCTCAACCCGCTACTCCCTGGCTCCCTCGCTCCCTCTCCCCTCAACCCGCTACTCCCTGGCTACCTCGCTCCCTCTCTCCCTCGCTCCCTAAAACCGCTACTCCCTGGCTCCCTGGCTCCCTCTCCCCTTAACCCGCTTCTTTCTGGCTCTCTCGCACCCTCTCCCCTCAACCCAATCCCCAATTTCTTTCCGTCCATGGACCCTATCCATATATTGCCTTGGCGCACTGGATTAATCGTCCCATGTCGTATGTACTGTTCCACCGACGTTCCTATAAGTTCATACGCTTGCTTTTGGTCTTTGAAACCGATTTCGCTTCCTGACAGTAACCTTGTGTAGTGAAACTGACAACACACACCAGAATGCCACACTCGGACACTTTTGCCGGCGTGTCGCTGAAATAGTGTTATTGTTGATGCGGCGGAAGCTTTTTGCATTAAAAAAAACACCGTAAATTTAATACAGATTTCTGTTGAATGATTAAGTTTCTTGATTAGCTAATTTTCTTCTGTGAAACAGCCCCTTCCACACGTACAGCGAATAGTTAGATTGTTGACGCATACGAGCATAAGAGTGAACTTACTATTCTTATGGGAAGGTGGAAAGCTATCTTTAATTGATATCGCATTGCACGTGACGTAGGCACACATGCTTTGTGTTTTTTTGGGCCATTCTATGCAATGTCAACACGTTACACGCATTGTGCTGGACGCGATTAAGCACGTAGTGATTCCATGCCGTAAGTGGATGAATGTGTCAAATTTTTGTTGATACATAGTGTTTGCATAACATTATTATATAATATTATAAATGTATTACACGACACGTAAACAGGGTGTGTTAATGATACAAGATATATACTAGTGCACATTGTATTGTACTGTTAGGGTTATAATAAAATGTACGCATCCATTCCTTGTATGTCTTATCTAAATGTATGATATTGTTATATCTATTTTATAAAACAGTATCGAAGGTTACTGTCCAAGAGCCGACTAATCTTTCTTAGTCCAACATATGTATGTATGTATGTAAGTATGTATGTATGTATGTATGTATGTACGTACGTACGTACGTACGTAAGTATGTATGTATATATATATAATGTGTGCGTATGTGCGTGCCTTTGTGCGTGCGTATGTGAATAAAGGCTGGACTTGTGTGTGCGCGTGCATTCGTGCATTCGTGCATTCGTGCATTCGTGCATTCGTGCATGCGTGTGTATCAGGACGGGGCAACAGTATTTTGAAATGTATTTTTTAATACAAGTACGAGCACTTTTTAATTGACAAAGTAGTTACGTACATGTACATCGTGGCTTCACAAAAAGTACGTAAGTCCTATACTAGTACATTTCTAGTGGAATAGTTGCTTTGGACATAACCCATTTGTAATTGCGAGTACGGACTGGGTAGTGCAATAGGCGCAACCGAATACAAATGCCCTGACATGAGAAGTCTTGCACCGACGATGAAACGCCACTGTCGTCAACGAGACGGGAGGGAGCGGACGGACATTATGTAACTGTCATTATTACGTAATACACAAAACCCAAGACTTGACGTCATAAAAATAAACATTATTGTGCATATAAATGATCACGCTGCGGATATCGGTAATTATTCAGGTAGAATAACCTGTGCCATTACGAAAAGCATCCGTTACAATAATAATGTGTACAGCGTCTACGTATGAAGAGTAGCAAGTATTGCTGTTTCATGCCATTGCTTAAATGTCAGAAATAGTTAGAAGACGCTACCACAATCACTACTCCAATACAACATGTATACGCGCATGCGCGCGCGTGCGAACACGCACACATACACGTTATAGTATCACACGATTGCATTAAACTGCGGTTACAATAAAAACGTGTTACACGAAAACAATTATCACAGCAAAACGCACACAGTCGTGCTATTCAATTGATTAACATATCAGTTGCAGTAATAATTTAAATTCCGTCGATTATCAGCGTACAACACACATATATCCAGTTATAATACACCATTGACTGACACATAGGTAGCAATGATAACGTATTCTCCATCAAGTATCACTGTACAAAATAAATTTGTTTTTAACTATTTAACAGAATGTGCACCACACACGCACACCATACGCGCGCAAACGCACACGCACACTCTCGTTAGTAATGCATAATAATACGTGTCAACTGACAAAATAGTATATAAATAGTATGTATTAGCTAGAATCGCACATATTCGTTCAATGACGTGCCAAACCTTATCCAGCATTCTGTGGCGTTTAGAGTATACCGCAGGGGTCAGCAGTAGTATAGATGGTTTTAAGAGGCCCGTGCACGACACCTTTGGTGACCTTTGGGCAAAACTTTACTAATAAAAAAGTTTGTATTACCCCTAAACGTTTTCGGGAACCTACTTATAAAAAAGATCAGACTTTTTTGACACTAAACGTTTTCGGGAACCTACTTATAAAAAACGTGATGGATTACCCCCCTCTAAGTACATTTGAGGTGCCACCTAGTGGTGAGCGCAGTGATCATTTTAGTATTTTCCCTAGCGATCAACGCCGTACATAGCGTGTGCTTACGTAAGCAATAATGCGTTTATCGCGCTGGTATATAACCGCGATAAAACCACTGTGCGGGTATATAACCGCGATAAAACCACTGTGTGCAGACTTTTCCCCGTTAACCCTATGAGGATGCCCCACCGTACCCTATGTTAGCAGCGTTGCTGCGATAAGCGACCGGCGCTGCAGCTGGAGTGGACTATGACCCTAGCGCGACAGCATAGCTGGCTAGGGGTGTATTATTCGCTGTGCGTTTAAAATCTAGCGGTGCGATCAAAACGAAACCAATGCATCAATACGTTCAGCGGCTAGCGGTGAGACGGAATGCGTTGTGCATTTAAAATCTAGCGGTGCGATCAAAACGAAACCAATGCATAAATATTCAGCGGCCCCTGTATAGGTAAGGCGGCCGGGTGGTGGCGTAGGATGGTTACGCAGTGAATACAGACGAGTGGAAGCGGCGTGAGTAGTAGAGTAATATATTTATTATAGACTGCTAGAATGTTCCATGCTTGCTTAAGAATCACGGTGGCGCTCCAGGATACGGGCGCGTCCAACGCCCGCCCTATAGTGAATCGGCGGCGCGTGAAAACCGCGTCGCTGATATAGTTCGGTCCGTAGGATAGGCGTGTACCACGATCCATCCCTTACTCTTCTTAAGAACGGAGACACGAGGCTGGTGTCTGCGTCGAAATCATCAGCGTCGTGGCTGATAGCTGGTGGTGGTGGTGGAGTGATTGGGCGAGGACTTTTACCGGCTTTTGATCATCGCTGAACGATTCTGACGGGGCCGCCGTTCTTGTAGCCAGTCGGACCCTGTGAAATTAACCACAATACATGAGTATGGTTTAATATTAATGAGAACCAATATTAATGAGACCAATATTAATGAGAACTAAATTAATCAGACCAATATTAATGAGAACTAAATTAATGAGAACCAATATTAATGAGAACCAATAATATATGCATGCGTAAAAGCAGGCTTACCGCTGTATTGTACGAGGCGTTGTATTCGACTCCATAATCGTGCATGAAATGAGCAAACGGTGGAATGCGCCGTCAAACAGTGGCGACGGCGCATGACACTGAGTGGCGGCGGCTTATCGTGATCGGAATGTGAACAGAGAACAATGCCATTTCAAAAACAATAAACGAAAAGCTAAAAGCATGAAAGTAAGCGTTGCATATGATTAGTTGGGACTCGGGAATCGTGTGGTGTAGTGATATTAGAGAAATTCGATGTAAAGACACATTTGACGATGAATGTACTGACATGACCGCTTAGTTTTTCCCTAAAGCTAATACCTCGGTAGACTAGGCAGTTATGCGTCGTATGTGTTAAGTACGCATGCGCGTTATTTTGTAAGAGAACTGTAGACTGGGCAGTTATGCGGCGTATGTGTTAAGTGCGCATGCGCCATAGGTTGTAACGTGTATAAAACGGTTGAGAAAATTCTATGTTGTATAACGCCGGTGTTCTAACGTATCATTTCAGCAGCAGACGTTCTCCCGCGATAATGGCCGACAATAATGAGACACCGAAAAAGCCGAAGGCGATGCGTAAACAGGGTTCGAATGCGGCGGCCAACAGCGGCCAACAGCAGCAGCAAGCTACAGCAGCAGCGGCGACAACAACGGGGCGCCTAAGAGACCCGTGGTGGTCATCGCGTCACCACTGGTAGCGACCGGTCGTAAGCGAGGCGCCGAAGAGGCCTTGGGGAGCGTCGAGGCGGCGGCGGGCCAGCCGGCCGTATCGCGAAGCGCATCGCTCGAAAGAGAATGCGGCGAGTCGTCGACACGGGCTACATTGGTGAGTCTGAGGGATCTACAGTGGGCTGATAATGGCGTGTATAAAATTAAGACGCCCGTTATGATCGACGCTGTATCGTACAAAGAGAAGTGTACGTATTTGGGATGCTCCCGTTGTCGGCGAAAAATGTATCAGAAAGACAAAGACGGGCCTATGATATGTCGAACGCACGGTGATCAGGATATGGTGGCGAAGAATTTCTTCGCGTTGCGTGTGATGGTGAGGCATGGCGAGGACGTCGAAGACGAGATTTGGATTACTCTATTTGACACGCACATGGCTAATCTCGTCGAGTACCGGGCCGACTACTTGGTGGAGTTGAGCGAGGAGCCACTTCGTGATACCGTGTTGGATTTAACCGGCACGGAAGTGGAGATCAGCGTGCGTAAGACGACTTGGAACGGGGAGCCGTCGTATACCGTGCGCACACTGAAGAGATACGACGACTAATGTGGTGTTGTTGTTGTTGTTTGTGTAGAAGGAAGAGTACCCGATATTGGTAGATTTGCTGACGCGGAGGCGTGCAACAACAAGTGAGGAGGCCGCGCGACTACTACGCGAGAGGGCCGAGATTTACATAAGGGCGTTTTGGCTAGCCTACGAAACGAACGTATTTAGTAGTACCATTTCGTAACTAACAGTTGTGTTTATATGCTGTAGGAGGAGCGCCGCGTACTGCTGGATGTGTTAGATACCAAAGAAAGGATACGTGCGAGGTACGACGAGGTTGCCGCGTTCGTAAGAACGCTGCTGGAACGTGGAGTGGCGGGGGCAGTAAAGGGGGAGGAAGAAGATCGAAAAAACGATCATGCGGACTAATCATAATAATGTGTTTTGTAGGAAGTGCGGCGGCGCACCAGGCGTGAATGTATGCGAGAGTTCGTAGACGCTTTGCTGACGGTGGTTACCGAACGTAAAGATTAGGACATGCTTTGTGCTGTAGGGAGGAAGCGGCGTGCGCGACACCAGCGTGTTGGACGCTATCATAGAGGAGGCGCTTGACGACTCCGATACATCCGCGCGCCGATACCTCGAAGCGACTCGAGCGCCGCCACCGACGTACGAAAGCCTGTACTCGATGGGGCCGACGTGCGCTCCGTGTTGGAGCCTACCGACGGAAGTGATACAACAAGTCGTCGCGCCGGGCAGGTGCCAGTTGGCCGGTCGCTATGAGCGGCACGCAGTGGCCATCCTCGCCGAGTGCCTCGGTGAGCTGGTACTGGAGCGGGCGCGCGATAATTGCGGCGTATGCGAGCCGAATGAGGGCTGTCCGTACGTGCATATGGCTGGCTATCGTGCGCGTAAAATAGGAAAAGACGTTGTTTTGAATGTTGTACGATGGCGAAGCTTAATAAAACGTTGACAATGTACTTTTCGTTTCCGAGTTACCAAAAACACACGCATTCCCAAAAGAGTCCCGCTAGGGCGCAGCCACCCTAGAACTATTACCCCACAAAAAAAACACGCATTACCCAACACGCATTACCCAAAACAGTCCCGCTAGGGTGCAGCCACCCATCATCGCAGTCCCGCTAGGGCGCAGCCACCACCACCACCACCACCACCACCACCACCACCACTGTTATAAGTAGCGGTGCTCGAAAAAGTAGCACAGTAGAGAATGCCGCCTCCTCCACCTCCTACTAGTAGGTGGCAATGTCCGAAATGCGGGGGCTATTTCGCGAAACAGTTGACGTTAGAGCGACACGCGAAGAGCTCGAAACGATGCGGCGACGACGCGCTATGCGTAAAACGACGAGAGTGCCCGAAATGCGGCGCGACGTACACTACGCGCGCCGCTATGCTACGACACCTGAAGGAGCGGTGCCTTTAAAATTAACGTGAGCTACGGTTTCGTATTGCGCCACAAGGTGTCGGGTCGTTACCGATATTTTCAATCTTCGTGTAACTGCTGCGGCCGCCTCCTCCAAATCCCCGCCCTCGTTACCGTTAGCCGTTCGTTCGAACGATTCCGAGACGTCGTGCGCACGACCGACGTACTGCAGTACGACATCGCGCAGCGTCCCGACTCGGGATGGGTCGCCGAGTTCGTAACGAACGCCACCTACTTCGTGAACGCCATCATCGCCCATCCTATCGGGTGCGTTGGCGCCAATACGACACTTCCCGCCAACGTGCGCACCAACAGGTCCGTCGCGGCGTTGACGAAAGATCGTCGAGGCACGCCCTACGACGACCATCTATGCCTCTTCCGGTGCATCGGCCTCCACCTGCAAGGCGGCCGACGACGCGAAACGCGAAACGCGGAACGGTGGCAAAATCGATACGACCCGTTTAACGAAAGTCGCTAAACGACTGCACGCGCACTATTGCCGCGCCACGCGCACGACGGCCTCGAACGGTGTGCGCCTGAACGAACTGGAACGCGTGGTGACGGTTTTCGGCATCAACGTCGCCGACAATCGACTGACACCGAGCGGTCGCGCCGAACTAGTCCGTCGGTCGCTCGAAGCGAACCTCACGACCCTGAACGTCAACGTGTACGAGACGCACTACTCGTACATAGTCGACCTGCGCGCGTACGCGAAAACGTACAAGTGCGGAAAATACGGCAACGCCCTCTGGCGGACCCTGTGCAAGTTACGACATCACGAATCGACGTGCGAAGGTGGCGTTCGTCACGTGTTTCCCGGCGGCGCCTACCGGCCGACGCCGTCCGTATTTCAGCGGCTCGACGACGAGGGCGTCGACTTCCTGCGCTACTATCCGTACCGCGCGACGTTAGATTTCGAATGTTATTTCGCCGACAGCGATCTCCCGTCGGATACCGACAAATGCCGGTGGATAGCGCGACATGAACTGCTCAGCGTGAGCGTCGCGACGAACGTCCCCGGCCACGAAGCGGCGCGGTGTTACCTCACGAACGGTGATTCGGCCGAACTCGCGCGCCGCCTCATCGACGACCTGGAAGTCGTGAGCGCGGCGGCGTGCGCGGCTCTACGCCTCCGCTACGACGCGACCTTCGAGGCGCTCGACGCGCTCGACGACGACTGGCGGCGGCGGTGCAGCGACGACGACGCGTCATCATCGCCGTACGCCGCAATCGCTGACCGCCTGTGGACGCACCTTCGTCAAATGCCCGTACTGGAATTTAATTCCGGTAAGTACGATCTGAATGTCGTCAAGAAGTACTTGACCCCCCTGCTCATAACCGACGACGCGCAGAACACGTCGTCGGCGTTTACCATTAAACGGCAGAACAATTATATGTGCCTGACGACGTCGACGTTGAAGTTCCTCGAAATAACCAATTACCTCGCTCCCGGTGTTAACTACGATCGCTTTCTGAAAGCGTCCGGCTGCGCGGCGATGAAAGGGTACTTTCCGTACGAACATATCTACGCGTTGACGCGCCTGAACGAGACCGCCCTGCCGCCGCGCGAGGCTTTCTACAGCCGCCTGAAACGCGAGGGAATCTCCGCGGAGGCGTACGAGATTTGCGCGACGGCGTGGCGTGACGAGCGCATGAGGACGATGCGCCATTTTCTGATTTGGTATAATAATCGAGACGTGGCGCCGTTTCTCGAGGCCATCGAACGGCAGTTCGCCTTCTATCGGCGCCGGCGCATCGACATGTTCAAGGACGCCATCAGCGTACCGGGGTTGACGTTGTTGTACATATTCAACGACCTGCCGACGTCAATCCATTTCTCGCTGTTCAACGAACCCAACAAAGACCTGCACCGCCTGCTGCAGTCGCAGATCGTCGGCGGCCCGTCGATCATCTTCGCGCGCCACCACGAGGCCGGCGTGACGGCGATTCGAGGCGACGCGTCACGACCGTGTCGTTCGACAGTCGGCTTCGACGTGAATGGCCTCTATCTATGGGTGATAATGCAGGAGATGCCGACAGGCTGGTACACGCGCCGGAGCGCGGAGAACGAATTTCGACCGGAACGCGTGCACCCCTACGGTCGTATGGCCGTGGAGTGGTTGACGTGGTAGACTGCGCAAACCGGCGCGTGTATACGTCACCAGTTGAACGGGCGCGAGAAGCGCGTCGGCAAGTACCGAGTCGACGGCTGGTGCGCCGCCACGCGAACGACGTACCAATTTAACTGCTGCTACTTTCACGGCTGCCTGACGTGACAGACGCACGTGACGACGAACGCCGTCAACGGTCAACCAATGACGACGCTATACGCCGCGACGATCGACGTGACGGCCTACCTGCGCCTCTTCGTCGAAGACGTCGTCGAAATGTGGGAGTGTCATTGGCGCGCCGCGCGACCGCCCGTGGCGCCGACGCCGCCCGACGCGTCACGATGGCGACCGGTGGCCCCCATAACGCGCTCGACGATACTGGAGGGTGTACGCGACGGCTCTCTGTTCGGTCTGGTGCAGTGCGATATCGCCGTGACAGAAGCGCTGCGCGCTAAGTTCGCCGAAATGCAGGCCGTGTTCAAGAACGTCGATATTGCGCGCGACGATCTCAGCCAGTTCATGCGCCGCTACGCCGAGTCGCACGATCTCCTCACCCGACCTCAACGGACGCTCGTCGGTAGCTACTTCGGCGCCGAGATCGTGCTCGCTACGCTCATCCTACGGTGTTATCTGGCGCACGGTCTCGTCGTCGCGCGCATCTACCAGGTGATCGAGTACGCGCCGATCGCGTGCTTTCGCCGCTTCGGCGACACGGTCTCGGAGGCGCGACGCGATGGCGACGTCGATCCCGATAAATCGATCATCTCCGATATATTTAAGCTGCTCGGCAACAGTTCGTACGGGAAAACGATTACGCGCGTCGATCGGCACCGGAAAATCAAGTACGCCACGCCGGTCGGCGCCTCGATGCTCGTCAACAACCGTCGCTTCCGGCAACTCGAGGTGGTCGTCGACGATGCGCTGCACGAGGTGGCGCTGAATAAGCGCACCGTCGTCTACGGTCTGCCGATCCAAATCGGCTATTTCGTGTGTCAGTACGCGAAATTGAGGATGCTCGAATTCTACTACGACTTCATCGACGCCTACATTCCCCGCCCGCTCTTCCAGTACTGCGCTATGGACACGGACTCGGCGTACATCGCCCTCGAGGGCGCGACGTCGACGCGCTGGTGACGGAAGAACGGCGCGAACACTACTTCCGGAATCGCTCGCTCTGGTTTCCGTCCGAATTCTGCGACGCGCACGTGGACGCGTACGTACGATGCCGCGTCGTCGGACTAGCGTGGGTGGCGGCCGACTGCTGCGCGCGCCGGCGTCTGATCGATCGTCGAAAGCCGGGTCTCTTCAAAGAAGATTGGCGCGGCGACGGAATCGTGGCGCTGTGCAGCAAGACGTACTACTGCTTCGGCGGCGACAACGGCGCGAAGTACAGCACGAAGGGTCTGAGCAAGTGCCAGAACGACATCGACGAGGACACCTACTCGTCTAACTCGCCTAACCCAAGGACTGGGGGTGGGGCAGCCTAGGGGTAGGTTCTGTAGGTTCTGTATGTATGTATGTATTTATGTATGTGTGTAGGTAGGGTAATAAAAACAATTGCGCAAATTTTTAGTTTTCATCGTTTTTTATTACTACTACTATACACGTAAAAGCGAAGCGAAGCATTAATGCAATGGTTTTAGCCAATCGAATACGAGCTGGTCATTGGCCACCCGATCGGGGCCGAATAGGGTCTGGAACGTCGTCAGCGGCCTCCGCGACATCGGAGGAGGATGTAGGCGACGCAATATTGTCCGCACACGCTAGAGACGACGCTCTGCAGCCGTTTGTAGTTGTACGTCCACGCGTCGCCGCAGTGGCGGTGCAGGAACGCGCGGGAGTCGGCGTGCAGCGGTGGCAGACCGTACGAATCGAAGTACTCGCCTCGCCGGTCGACGTCCACGTAGACGGCCACCCAGTGCTCCCTCGGCTCGCCGCCGTCTTCGGTGTTGCACACGAAAGCCGTCGGGTAAGTGGCGGCGGTGGTGGTGGTGGTGGCGGTAAGTAGCGCGTCTTTAGGCACGACGCCGATGACGATGCGTTTAGCGTACGCATCGTGTTCCAGGCGACGCAACAGTTGGAACGTATCCATCGTTCCCAGTCGTACACGACGTTCCGGTTCTTGTCGGTCTCCATCACCGTCTCGAATTCCGCGTACACGACGACGTTCACCGGTCGGGGTAGCGGCGTCCCGAAGTGCATTTCCGCGCCCACGGTCCCCTGACGCACGACGTTGAAATGGTCCCCGTCGCAACAGTCGGGCGTCAGGTCGAAACCGAAGATGGTGTAGCCGGCGCCGAAGTCCGTGCGCGATATGTCGTTCCCCTCGTCCTCGGCCGCCTTTCCGGTGGCCTCGAAGAGATTCATGTAGCATCGGACGTACCGGTTGCGCGGGAAGTCCGGCTGCAGCGGCTTGCTCGGCACCTGACGTCCGTCGACGACGAGCGTGAGGAAGTTTATGTCGTTGTGCCGCGCGTCGAACGGATTTCTAGTGTTGTCTCCGTTATAGGCGACGTTGTCGATCATCATCACAAAAAGGCGTTTCGGAATCGCACCCATGTACAAGTTCTCGTGCGTGTGCGACAGCGTACCCGCCGTTATCGAGAACGAATTGCAGTCGACGCGGCGCATCGGGAACTTAGCCGTTCCAAACTCCCACGCTTTGATATGACCCATCTGGACGTTCGGATTCAACTTCACTTTTCGCACGTACAGGAAAATCGACTGCATCTCGACGCGCCACCCCGGTGCGCCTGCCGCGCCCATGACCGCGAAGGCGTCCTTCGAGCGCCCCATGCGTATTTTCGTGTCGACGCCGTTCGGTATGTGCCGGTTTAGCATAAACGCGTCGACGTGCAGGCGTCCCATCGTCTCCACCTCGCGGTTACCCGCAGCCAGGGCGCGCCGCATCACGAACCCGGTGTTGTCGGCCGCGAGCGCGTTCATGTGGTCGGCGGTGTCTTTGTACCACAACGACCCCGTGAGATGCGATCGTTTCGCGTCGCTACCTTAACTCAGCAGGGTCTCGAGGTAGGCCCGGTACGCGTAAGTTTTGGTCGACGGCGTCACGAGCGTGCCGATCAGCGACACGTCGATTTGACTGAACATCGAATGCAGGAAATTGTTGACCGGGTCCACGTCGGCGCCGGCCCCCAGATCGGTGCCGTTCCCCTGAACCACTTTGAAGCGGACGTACAGTTGAAGGGTCGCCAGGTCCGTATAGTCGTTGCCCGAGCCCGGGATGTGGAACTCGATTGGGCCGCCGGCGTCGAGAGCCGTCAGCGGTTGGTAGACGGTCCACTGTCTGCGTCACCGTCCCGCCGAACAGGTCCAGTTCGGCCTTCACGCCCTCGCACGATGCGCAGCTATTCACGAACGCCATCATTAGTCGTCGAATATGTCGTCCGTTCGACGCCGTCTCTTCCGTCTACTGACGGTCGTCGCCGCTCGGCATGGGTTCTTTATTGCGCCGCGGCGCTGCGCTTTTTTCCTCTTCGGCGGCGGCGAATTCAATAGGCCTGTCGAGAAGATCGACGCCGGCCTCCTTCGCGCGTCGTTTTACCGACTGTTTCAGATTGCCGCCGGCGACGACGTCCCGCGCCACGCGCAAGCCGGTGTTGAGCGCACGTTTTCCCAACGCCACGGCGCCTCTCTTGATAAGCGGCATGGCGCTTCGAAACAGGCTCCCGAAGAGATTGCCTAGACCGTGTCCTCGTTGCCCCCGACCACCGACGAAGACCGGCAGCTGACCGCCGACCTGTCGAACGTAGTAATCCTCGTACGGGTTCGGCATCGTTAAAACAATTTCGATTTACAGCGTCTGATGTGAAGCGTCGCCACTAGCTTCCCCTGCTCGAATGGTATCGGTTGACCGAGATCGTCTCTTATATCGACCTCGATCGTATCGAATTGATGCCGCAGCAGCTTCACGTATTGGACGCGGTCGAACGTTTCCGACATAACGCTGCCGTGCGATTCCACAAGATCCGTGTACACGTACAAGGTGTCGACGCCCGCCTTCATATCCACTGTATTGTGACCTTCGTACTCGTACGTGTACGCGACGGACATGTTGCTGATGACGACTTCCGACGCTGGGCCCATCATCGGGGGACTCAAGGCTCGTATGAGGTAGGGTAAAGGCGACACCCGGCGACATACGCAGCGTCATTCGGTTAGAGACGTCGCTGAACTCTAGATGCACCTTGACCTTATCGGTGCTCAATTTCATTAGCTGCGCGTTGATCTGGTGCATCAGCGCGTAAGCGCTGTTGCAGAAACCGTGAGTAATCTTACCCTGTCGGTATAGCATGACGCTTTAGCCGGCGTCGTCTACGGTCGTGTAAGTACCCGGTTCGCCCGTCGCGCAAGACAGGAAGAAGTAGGAGTCCTCCGATCTCACGTTGTACCACGTGTGCGGATACTGTAGCGTCACCAGTCCGCATTCCCACTCCCTCGACAGGTCGAAACGTCGCGGTAGCGTCGTGATGTAGTGCATCAACGTATTTTTGGGGTGCCGCTTCATAGATGCGTTGCTCGATAGCGTCAGGTAAAAGTCAGACGATACCGCCATCGCCTCGTCGTCGTCGCCCACTCATAGACGGACTCGGGAGCAGATAACCGAGACAGCTGCTCAACAGCGCCGTCCACAGATTGGAGTCGCCTTGACCTCTCGTCAGATTGTATATACTAACGGCGATGACGAAGTACAGGACGACGACCTGACAGAGGAATACGATTTCGGCCTTAGGGCATTCGTTGCCGCAGATCTGCCATGGAACGGGTTCGTGGACGGTGGTGGTGTCGACGGAGTCCTCCGCGTGCTCGGTGTCGGTCGTTCGATGCTCGTCTGAAGCGGTATCGTCGCCGTGCCTCGTCGCCCCGTCGATCATCGTCGCGCCACTGCGGTCTGCCGATACAGCAGGGGCCCTTATACAAGAACGAAAATCCGCTGCATATCCCCGCCTCGTGCAGTCGCCAGCACCCCTCGTGGCGAGTCCAAAGAGTCATGACTATCCGGAGCCGCCGCCGCGCTACTAGCCTTTATAGGTCCACGAGCGACTCGGCGTCGATCCAGCTGTTGAAGGAGGCCGGACAACCGCTCCATTTCACGAGCGCCTCCGAACCGCCGCCGCGAAGACGACGACGACGGTGTAGAACCGCCTCCACGCGATACAGTTTGTCCTTCGGAACGACTACGCGTTGTAGTTCCGGTTCGTAGAAGGTGCCCTCTACCGGCGTCCCGGCGTCGTCCTTCAGGCGATAAACGGGCGGCTCGGACGGGTGCGCCTCTACGACGGTGAAGAGCTCCTCGCTCCAGTTAGCCAAATATCCTTTTTTGAATTGACCCTTCGTCTTACTGATACGTACGCGATCTCCCTCGCGCAGTTTCGGTTTTTGTCGCCGGAAGACGTTGCCGTACAGTCGTTGCCATACGCTCTCCTGATTCGTCGCGTCGACGCTCGCCGGCGTCCTACCGATACTTCGGTGGTAGGCGTTGTTGTACGATTGCACGAAATCCGGTAACGCCTCTACGTAGCGCAGCGTCTCGTGTTTCGTAAAATAACGCCACATGCGCGTCTTCAAAGTCCGATTGAAACGTTCCTCGACGCTCGCTTTAGTCTCCTCGTTATGCTTCACGAAATGATGAACGCCGCGACTCTTTAGGAACGTTTGCAGGGGTCGGTTCAGAAATTCGATCCCCTTATCGGTCTGCAGCGCGTTCGGCGGCGGCTGCGCGCCGCTCAGCAGACGCTCGAAGGCCGCGACGAGCGACGGGCCGGACTGACTCTTCAACGGAACGCACCAAGCCCGCTTCGAAAAGACGTCGATGACCGTCAATAGGAATGTTATACCGTCGTTGTGTTTTTTCAGCCTAGCCAAGTCGACCAGATCGGCTTGCCACTGCTGGTTTCGACCGCCCACGATGACGCGACGTCGTTTGAAATGTCGTTTAACCGGTTTGTGTAGGCTATAGGCGTCCTGTGCCGCTAGCCACCTCTCGACGGCCGGTCGTCGGACCTTCGACGCCCGGTGCAACGCGTCGACGCCGCCGTAACTTCCCGCCCGTTTCGGATCGAAGTAGACATGATTCAGTTCGTCGTCGTTGTCGTTTCGTTGGTATTGAAGAAGCTTTCGTTTTGGACGACGACTCCACCCGGACACCATGGCAACGACGACGACGACGACCAATGAACGACGATTATTATACACGTATAGAGAGCAATAACTGCGATGATGAGGCTGACGACGATGGACGTTAGCGTTCGTTGTGACGGCATCGTTATAACTCGTCCCACGCCTCCAACGGCGACGATTGTCTCCTCGTGTTTTTACCGTCGTGCCGCACCCTTCGTCTCCGCTCCGGCGTCCCTGCTGAACTGTCTTCTAGTCGCTGTCGTTCCCTCTCCATGTACGCCCGATAGCGCGGGTTGCCTACGAATTCCATAGGGATGTTCATACACTTCATGCGCAACCCGAACTCTCGCCATCCTACGGGCGGTGTCGTCTTCGTTCTCGTTCGCATGAGATCGTTCACTAGATCGACCATGTTACTCCCCGCGACCTTTTCACCGTCGTACATGAATTCGCAACGGTCTTTCCATCGAGACAGCGGATCTGCTTTCATTTTTGCGATAAGCAGGCCCGTCTTCCCTTTCAGCGTTTTCGGCATGCTGGCTATGATTTCGCGCTCTACGGCCTCAGACGATGGTGGCGCCACCGCCGCCGGCGTTGACCACCGACACGCGTACCGGTTGAGACGCTCGAGCCGTCTCTATCGTGTTGTAGCGACTCAGCAGTTGATTGTACGACGCCACCTTAGCGCGTTCGGATAAATCCGACCGCTCTAGAATGTCCTTCATGTCACTGTCCAGGCTACTCAGCACACGTGATCGGGGTGTGCTCGGCTGCTTCTGCTGATCGATACGTGACAGGAGGCTTTCCACCAATCGCGCGTCGATCAACGCCATCTTCTTCGCGTACTGCATCAATCACCCGATGACCTGTCTGAGCAGTTGGAGGAGAACGGTGCTCGCTAACGGCGCTAGCAGTGCCGTTAGAAATCCACCCGCCCCCGTTTGCAAGATGGCTCGCTTCTGCTTCACCGGAACTTGTTTATCGGCCAGTTTACGCAGGTGATCCCTGTATTTCGTCAACACGCGTTTCTGCTTCGGCGACACCTTCACGTTCCCTTTCAGAATGTTGTGCGCGCAATCGCACAGACTACAAATGAGACCGGCCTCCGAGTGGCCGATCACGGCTTTTCGCAGATCGATGTTCCGTCTATGCCTCTCCAACAGCTGCAGGGCGAAAATATGTCTCTTCACGCGATTCGTCGGGCCCGCCACCTTCGGTCGTCGCTTTGCTACCACCGCGCGTCCCGTCATAGCGACTAATAAGCGTACGCGGCGACGTCCCTCTCTTCTTATAGTCTGCCGCCACCCTTCCGTACGTAGACGTACTGAAGGCGATCGTCCGGAAATTTGCACGAACGCAGGCGCATGTCCTCTTCCGTTTCCTGTTTCAGATCCACGAAGAGATAGCCGTACGCCGCCGACGTCGCGTCTTTGAAAGCCTCTATCATGTAGTTGACCTTTCCCGGGTACATCTGTTTCGCTAGGTGACCTACTTGACCGTCGTCTCGAGGGCTCTTGAATAGCTCTATGTATTGGGCGTTCAGGCTGATTGTACGGTTTTCTTTCCATTTCGGAAACATGTTCTGTCGTAGTTGTACGACCGACGTACTACAATGATGGCTTTTTTTGTAAATAGCACCGACACCCGGCTATCAGTTTCCTCCATGAGGTCGTCGAATACTAGAAGCGTCCTCGTTTTACCGTCTAAACGCGTCGGATCCGGCAGGCCGTCTACGAACTCTATTTTCGAAGACATAGACGCGTAAGCGGTCTGCCACTGCCCGTAGCACCACAGGATTTTCTCGGGCGGCGGATCGATCATAGCGTGTCGTATCAGCCGGTCGACGAACGTCGTCTTACGCACCCCGTAGGACCGGCTACTATACACGTAAAAGTATGCTTCAACAGTGGTCCGCCCATTTTCCACGACTGATACCGGCGAACGCTTTTGACGCGTCTTTATAAGCGTCGCGCACCTCCATCAACAGTTTACCGAGTGCGTTCTTCCCCGCAACGCCCCCGATCCTGGTACCACCCCAGAAACCCTCCCTACTCGGTACCCATTCCACCAATTCGGCGTCCCCGGTGGCCAACTGGTCGGCCTTCAACTTTGCCGACCCGACAAACTTGTTCATCAACAACCCCTTCATACACCCGACCCTAACGGCGTTCCATTCAGTTCCCGTTCTCTTTTTTCGAATTTCGTAACTGCGTCGTTTCGCTACATAAGGCGATCGCGTTCTTTTGATACGCTCGGCGCATTCGATGTCTTCGTTGAACATTGCTTTCCTATACTGATAGGCGTGCTCGACGGATCGGAAGCCCCGACCGAACACCGTCAATCGACACATATACATATTCGACAAGAACGAGCGCGATCCGCCAAACTTTATAGGCGACGACATCATACCGACTACCGATAACCCGCTACCGTCACCGCTTATATAGGACCGCCGCCGCCGCTAGATGGCGGCTACGTATCTTAAAAAAGGGCCGACCTACGGATTCGGACCCGGAATCTTTCGATCCCTAGTCGAACACTCTCCCAGGAGAGCTAATTCGGCGGCGGCGTTGATGAGTGGTTTTATCGCGTTTATATACCAGCGCGATAAACGCATTATTGCTTACGTAAGCACACGCTAGGTACGGCGTTGATCGCTAGGGAAAATACTAAAATGATCACTGCGCTCACCGCTAGGTGGCACCTCAAATGTACTTAGAGGGGGGTAATCCATCACGTTTTTTATAAGTAGGTTCCCGAAAACGTTTAGTATCAAAAAAGTCTTTGATCTTTTTTTATAAATAGGTTCCCGAAAACGTTTAGGGGTAATAAAAACTTTTTTTATTAGTAAAGTTTGGCCCAAAGGTCACCAAAGGTGTCGTGCACGGGCCTCTTAAAACTCTCTATACTACTGTCAGCAACCAGCGGTCCTCGGAGCTATATCATGCGGCCGTTTCATCACCCGTCAAGGAAGCTTAAATACCAAGTAAATGGAAATGCAGAACGCAATGAGTGTCATCGTGAAGATCGTGATCTACGTTCGCTGCCTAAACCAGTTCCAATACCTTCATATACAATTAATGACATATATCTTCTAGTTTTTGAAGCACGGGTACGTACAAATTGATTTTGACTTCGTGTGGAGATCTTCTTAACATGTTTAACAAATAACCTTTGAATATTCGATGATAATTCATTTTATGGGCTTCATACATAAATAGTAATATCCTAAATTGTACCAAGTCAGTACATTTTAAATTGCGAGCTTTGTAACATAAAAGTGGAGTTGTGTGATCGCATCGCTGTGCACTGTGCATAATCCATATAACCCTCTTTTGTAACATTGTTATACAGTGTAAGTTGGTGGGATAGGTATTTCCCCATATTTCCACACAATACAATAAATACGGCAAACACAGAGTAGAATATAACATGTACATACAGTGGCGGTCGATTATTTTACTGCATCTGTACATAATACCAACACTAATTGATAGTTTAGACTTTACTCGTCTGATGTGATCTTTCCAGTTTAAAGGTGCTCAATCACTTCGTTTGCCCATCGCCAATCCGGTTCTTTTATGTCCAGATGTGTAATGTGTGAATAGTTTAACTAGTGCGCACAGTCGGTTTAATAAAAAAAAATGCGTACTTGTTTTTTAATCGTCAAAAAAAGAGTTGTCGTTACAGCGGGTATCGCTGGCGAAAGCCAATTGCGCTGTCTGCCTACTGCGCCACTTCGGTCACGTGCTTTACGCGAGATCGGCATCCCAGGCATTCGAAAACAATAACAACACACACGTGCTTTAGCGTATCAAGATGAAGATTATAATTCCAAAGTAGTTGTACGAAGGTACGTATTACACTATCGCAGTTAGCAACAAAAACGCGTAGCCGTGTATTAATTCAACGAGAATTGCAACTTGCGAATGTCTACTCTCGACTCGAGCCTGACAAGTCTAAGTCTAAGACTAAGACAGTCACCATATCAGCCAGAGATTCAGTCAGAGAGTGACAACGAGCATAATATTTGATATGTATTGTATTTGGTTACGCAGGATGTTGTTAATAAGCTGTTATTCCGACAATACATATTGAGAGTAGATGACGTGAGGGTGCGAAATGACAAGTAACATTGCTTTGGCGGCAGGCCCCTGTTGATCGTCCAAGTAACTTAGTCAGGGAGCATCCGTAATTTTGTGCAACAGAACATCAAACACGGAAGTATTATGTTGGTGATCGTAATTATTAAAACATTTTTTGTGACTCATATTTTTGATACTATTACTGCAGAATATTGTTGATTTGCATTGTATTTTATGCAAAATAATTTAGATTTTTATGACAAGCATGATGGTGATGATTTTATTCAATATAAAAATGTAAACGTGTAAATACATAAAATATCAATACACCTAGAGTACACCATATATAAGGATTACACAAGAAAATGCACTCTCACCACAGCAATATATATGAATACATAATAATATATGTAACTTGAATTGTGATATTGCTAGAGACCACATTGCAACCCATGAATGAGAATGAGAGGAGGCAGAAGAGGGGCTAGAGGCGGTCACCCGGGCCCGGCAGACACATGGAGGATACATAGTCTGCGGCAGGCACACATTTGATCAATCCAGGTAATTTCAAATTTATAACAATCAACCACGTATAAGTTATCAAAAAATTGTAATGTGCACATTTAAATATACCACATTTGTTTTCATACACATTTTAATAATAACATCTTGGGCATGGAAAACTAGATTGACTTCTGCACTTGTATATTATACCCACAAGTGTATCAACACAGACATATTAATACACCTTTAAACAGTATTTAGCATATGGCGATGACTCTGAAATAAGTTTATAAAATAAATTAGTCATTCTTGAAGAAGGTAGACATACGTATTATGAACCTTTGAATACTTGACGAGGAAAATATATTGTTAGCATCACAATAACACCTCATTCTGTCATTTCCAACATTCACCTTGACCATTCAACCTCAGGCTTAAAATGTAAAACATGAATATGTATAGTAGTTACATGGCAGATACTGACATGAAGTTGTATACTGAAAACAAAACTAAAAATATAAATGCGCTTTACTGATGAGCAGAATTCAAATCAGTCTATAATATTGAGTAAGATCAGGCGTCACTGTAATGAAATTGATTTTTTTTTAATTCATGTCATGACAATGAACACCTAGTAAAGAAAAATAGTTAAAATTGTTCACCGTTTTGAGAAATTGCATATTCCACTAATGTCTGCATGCTGTATCAAGCCACCCTCCCCCAGAACAACCCTGGTAAACACTGACTGTTCCTAAGATATCAACATGTATAGATGCAGCTGTAGTAGAACATTTCTTGCTGCCTTTTTTCTTGTGAAATGATGCAGGTCATACATGAAACATTACTATATACTGATTATGACAATGAACACATCATAATTATTTACTCCAAACACTACTATGATGCCTGTTTTTGTTTACTGAATATATGGTTTTTTTTAATAGGAAATTGAACTAGTGTGCTTAGTACCACTAGCTCTCCAAGTTAATATGGCATACTGGGCAGTTGTATTTGTCCAGGATCTCGGACAAGATTCTACACTCATGCAACATGCTGCATATTAACAGTTTATCATATAAATGTCCACTGAGTGATCCCAATTGTGTCGTGTTGAATCCGTGACAGATTCCCCAGTGCCGATGGGGTGTACACTGGCTTCCAGGTCAGTCAGTTAGCGTGACTGCCTGGAAACCAATGTAGAATGCAGGATGCTCGACATAAGAATGTGATGACGCCTGACTAGCTCTGTAGTTGGTGATGCAACGGTGGGTGCCAGGGTCTGCAGAAGTGACAACAACTTTCGATGCTGTCAGACAGGTTCAGTGTCGAGCATTCTTCGGTGAACTGCATCGGTTTAGATATCGATGACATCACTGTATGTTTTCGCTGTCTTTGATGGTACTGCATACCAGCTTCCTGACATTTTGCTGTACGTCTGCATCTACCTATACCGGAGACAAAATGACAATTAGGATGGCTCTGACATGCATGATATTTTTATATGTGACGACACATTTATCAAAAGTCAATAATACAAGGTATTTGTATTCAATTCAACTATAACTTTTAGCAGTGTCCATGAAAAAATACATTAATTATCCAGAATTGTTACAACTGGTAGGGTTTCTTTGCCTTTGTGTTGCTGATAGTCAGTGGCAGCCAGCCGAGTTCTTGCAACATACACCAGGCACAAGTTTGTGAGGAAGTAATGGTATTGAAAGCCTTTTCACATTTTTCAACAACAATCTGTTGATACACTGACAGCAGCATTTTACTTGTTTAAATTATCTATGTATCACGAGGACTGTTATATATTTTTCATGCCATGTATAATTTTTCTAAATTATTCTTTTTTATCACTGTTCTATATTTTCACAATTTACATTAATTTTCATTTTGCATGATAATTAAACAACACTTGGGTAAGTTTAGTTCTGATATGGTGTAGTATCCAGTCCTTGGGATTACTCAAAGCGCTTTAAACTTTACTCTCTGGCAGACCTGTTAAATTGAAAACACCATCTTGACTTATGTGGGAAGAATTCAGCCACACTGAAATTAATATGCAAAGATTATTCATACAAAAATATCCACCGTCTGTAGCCGGTACTCTTCATACAGCTGAGTAAACTGGAGCAATGTAGCATGTAGCGATTGTACATGTAATTCTCAGTCACATAGCGATGACCCTGTCTAGTCTAGTCACTATTTTTTGCGAGTTGTAAACATACCAAGCATTGCACATACTACAACAGTTTTGAATTTTATATCCTATTGATGTTTAAAAAAAAAAAATCATAATATAGTTATTTTTATTTGATATGTACATATTAAATTTGTTAAACTAAACATCGTCCTAAGTAATTTTTTCTCATTGGTTTACATTTTATGGGCATTAAATATACAAATTTGTTGTTAAATACACATAATTGTTTAGTCACTAATTTTGTGAGTTGTAAACATATAACTAGCATTTGATATCACATGTGTAGTGTTGTTTTTTTGTAACAAAGAATTGTCATAAAAGTAACTGTTTTGTTATATGTACCTGACATTTTTTCAACCTCTTCCTAATTTTTGTTTCTATTGTTGCTTTGCATTTTATGTGTATGTGATATTAAAAATTATTACATTATACACATCAAGTACAATGATTGTACCTGTAGTTGTATTGTGCTTTTCATAATTTTGTAGTCATGATCTCATCAAATAGTTTCAATAAAGTGTTTTTAATTTACATTGTCTTTACTTTAATTCACATGCATTTCTAACAATATGCAATTTAACGAGGACACCCATTACTGCAAAATCCTAATGCAGACAACCAAAACTATCACATACAGTGGTGGAGTCTGGTCTGGGGGGCACAAAAATCTCCACTGGCGACTGAACCAAATGGTGTAGTCTAAATTTTGTCGCTATCAAGCCGTTATAACTTCAGCTGCTCTGCTGTCTCGGCTGGAGTGGTGATATCGGAAGACGGGGGGGGGGGGGGGGGGGGGGGGGGTGCTGTTGAAACATTTTCAAAGATGGTGTACCAAATAATAAGATTGGTCAGAATAAAACATAATTGTCAAAACAACCAAACACATGTTTGCATATCTTCCAAATGTTATGCTATGATTTATGTATATATATATATACAGCTGTATATATCACGTTTGCATACCAGCAGCAATTAATACTTACGTTTACTTACTGTCCTGAGCTGCATCCAGCCTCAGCAAGTGACTGGACACCCGACAGTGAGCTGCCTTTGCTATGACCGCTGATGCTCGATAGAGCCACCACAGATCTTGTCATATGTGATGGCTGCAGTGGTGTTGAGGTAGTTCACGCCTTTGTGTTGAAGCTGTCAAACAAAGTCATGAATTGGAATATGGAATGAGTCAGATTATTTGTGAAGGTGAACATGGTTTGACAGCACTACTACACGTAAATATATATAATACTATATAATATTATATATGTATGTATATGTAAATATATGTGTGTGTACATGTGGTGTGTAACTTATAAACGTTTTAATTTCATTAATAGGTAAACATATTTTGCACGATCACTTGCCCAATGGTCATTTGCCCAGCACTCAAGTGTGAAAAGGTCATTTGCCCAGTTGTAAAAAAAATACAATAAATGATATGAGAGTGGCAAAGTTATTATTGTATTTATTGTAAAATTGTAGTATATAACAAACAAAATAGACAATTTACAAGTGTCAGAGCCAACAATGTGAAACAATTTGGATTGTGCACCATCCAATTGCCAATATAATTAACTACCTGTAAGTGCAGGTAGAGCATAGGTGGGTTGGAAAGAAGGTCACAGGAAATAAAGTCACAAAGTAATTTTATTCAAAAAAAAAAAAAGTTTTGCAATTTTTCACTCATAGTACTAGCGACATTATATCATATGTCTTATTAAGAGTCTTCCCAATCTTACGTATTATTAAAATAATTCCACACATTGTATGTTTAAACAGGTTAAATTAAGTTATTTTGACTTCTGAACACACACACACTAAAATATACATTCAAAGATACAAATCAGAAACTGAACATAAGCATCTTGTGCTGTGCAAGCCAGCAGGTGACTATAGAGATAAAATGTCATGTGACATAACATTAACATTAAAGCAGTTACAGCCTTTAGCAGATCTGTGCGCCAGCATAAGCATAATTATTATGAAATGACAATCACTGAGGCTTGGCTATATTGTGTCACGTATACTTACTTGCATTGTATATACACATTTATGTTTGCAATACAAACATTCCAAATTAAATAAAAAGAAACATAAGTTAAAAAAATGATCTGCAAATGAAATGTGCTATGTAGTTGACAGTTTGACAACCACCCTATCATACAAACATTGAATAATTGTACACACATTAGACTGGTCAAACCAGAACATAACAGTACATTAATACCATTACTTAAACTGACATTGGTTGTAATGGTTTAGAGCTGCACCCAGCCTCGGGAAGAGACTGAATACCTGACAGTGAACTGGTTTTACTGCGACCACCGATACTCGATAGAGCCAATGCAGCGGTTGTTGTCTGTGGTGGCTGGATTGGCGTGGACGTCATTTGCATATATTTGTGGTGAAACTCAAGTGAAGGCATAAAGTGGAATGGCCAAAATTGATTAAATTTTACATTTTTTAATAGTACTACTACCCCTAAAAATGGACAGCGTAGTATAACACATCAAAATAATATCCAGGCTATTTAAATAACTTTCAGAAATAATAAAATAAATTGTCCTCTTATGTTCATACACCCGGTGTAGTTGTTTTCTTGCTCCCTATCAAACTAAGGTTAGCATAGAGGCCTAGAAGATCTCTATCAATGTGTATACATATTCTACACTTTTCAGAGATGTAACTTATAAACTTTTCTTTATATATTATACATACTTCTACACATACTATATGCAGTTTGGGTCGTTTACCCCTTGGTAATATATGTAGACTATTACGGTCACAATATACATATAAATGATTAGTATTCTCTACAGAAATCATAAATTATTACTACTCTTTAAATTTACATAATACAAGATTATTAAATTTATATGTTATTACAATCAGCATTCATGTTGTACATCACACATGGACAAACAGTAAAGAAGTGTTATTTTGTATTCTACACTGCTGAAGGCAAGTAAAGATATATTTATATCATACAAAACATGGTAGTAAATCTCATAGACTCATACTGCTATTGAGTAGGCATGGGTAAAGCCTAAAGGTCAATTGGTAGCTGTGTTTTACTGGGTATTATGTGATTCCTGAGGTGATTGTCACTGATCTGCCGTCAGTAAATGTAACTAGCTTTGATGATCAAAGTGCACACTACAAGCAGCCAGTGACTCAAGTTTCAACTGACATCCAAGAAAGCAAGTACTTATAGTTAGATCCAGGCAATTATTTTAGGCATTCGATTATTTTATTAGTCTCAAATGTCCAGCCAGTGGCAGTGTCAGTCAGTGATTGGGAGTAACGTGTGAATGTCCAGTGGGTGCTACAGCTGTATTACATTATACATAGTTAAATATTGAGATAATACGGCATGTCCTTAAATATGAAGGCATAATATCTACATTACTGTATATTAATTTGCGATGGAACGACACGGATTGATGGAACGTCGATGGAGCGGATTTTTAAGTTCATCTACCATTCGGTGTGTGCTTCGCAAGAGACTGACACTTCGCATTTAGTTAACTATTGATATAATATAACATGTCCATCAATATAAAGTCATAATATCTACAATAATGTATATTCATGTGCGATGGAACGTCGCGGAACGTCGATCGAAGATGGAATTAAGATGGCGGACGATGACGGCTTTATTGTTTTGGCTGTTCCATCTATTGAACACACAGTCGTGTGTGTGTGTGCTTGCTGATAAATTCAATATTACTAACCTGTCCAGAAGAAACTTGGCGAATGCTGCATCACTTTTCACGCCAGCCGTTTCTTTCGTTCGGTTTCACAAATCCATAACTTTTCCAATATACACCTTTGTACGCGGATACTCTCTGTCTTTCCGCTCTCACGCTCTTTTTAGCCGAGTCGGTGACATATATCCGTGGGCATCCCTTCGTCACAGATAAAATTATCGAGCTATCACTTGTACACAAAATGGATGGCGACTCGTAAATACGTAATGTTGACTGAATCCAGGCACCGAAAGGTGGGGGTCAAAGGCCGATGTCGCCGCATATTCCCGTTCACGTGACTATTACACGAGAGGTCTATCTCAGACCACATCCAAGTTCAGATATGTGTCTTGATATTCGGTTAGGACTGACCGAAAATCATTTTATTGTTTGTCTGTTAATTTCACTAAAACGAAGTAAAGCATACGTACAAATGAACCAGTGTATCAATAATGAATACATGATACGATTACGTTTCGTGAAATTAGTCTGACACGTGAGGAGCACAACAATCGAAATGATTGAGCACCTTTAATGGTTCATCGATGAGCTTGACATGCCTTCTCTAAACTCATATTGGCATTCGTTTAATATTGTACAAGCATGCATGAAGCCTTCTAGTCGAGAAGTAAAAAGTTTCTCTAGTATTTTTGAAAACTGTGACAAAAGTAAAATCGGCCTGTAGTTGGTAAACATATGTTTTTCGCCAGATTTATATATAGGTATTACTTTAGCCGTTTTCATCTTATGTGGGAAAACGCCACATTTAAATGACAGGTTACATATATGTGTCATCGGTTCGGCAATGCTTTCAATTACATTTTTAACGACACTCATCGTAATGCCGTCACAATCAGCTGATTTATTACCGCAGTTATTAACAGTGCCTCTTCCTTATAGGTTAGTATCACAACTATTGAAAGTTCATTACGTTTGCCCATGTAATCCAGAACGGACACATCTGAGGGAGTTTAAATTTGCTTAGCTAGCTCGGGTCCAATGCTTGTAAAATACTTATTAAACGTGTTTGATATTTCAGCCCTACACTGATAGTAACACCATTGTTATAAAATTGTACCGGATAGTTGCACTCAAGTAGAGATTTCCCCATGATTGTACGTAAAATTGTCCATGTCCCCGACAAGTTGTCCCGGTGCTCAGACAATAATTTACTAAAATAATCCCGTTTTTAGCATATCGTATAACGGTTGTTAGTTTATTCCTGTACGAATTATACCTTAATTCGGTAGCTTTGTTTCTATTCGAAATTAACTGTTTGTATAATTTTTGTACATGCATTTTTGAGACCGTTCTTGAGCCAAGGGCTTTTTTGTTCACACTTATTTTTATAATTAACTCGACGAAGCGGACATTGCTATATCCTAAATATCTACTTATTTAAAAATCCAACAGTACATTTCCACTCTTTCGATCCTTCATCATATTTTATTCCCCCCATCAACCTAGACGTTCCTTCTCCCCTACCTCCCCCTTCCACCCTCCCTCCCTCTCCCCTCTTCCCCTTCCTTCCTCCCTCCTTCCCTCTCTCCCTTCATCACGCCCTCCCTCCCTCCCTCCCTCCCAGTGTCACCCCCTCCCTCCCAGTCGCACTCCCTCACTCCCTACCAGTATCACTCCCTCCGTCCCTCCGTCCCTCCGTCCCTCCGTCCCTCCGTCCCTCCGTCCCTCCGTCCCTCCGTCCCTCCGTCCCTCCAAGTCTCACTCCCTCACTTCCTCCAAGTCTCACTCCTTCACTCCCAGTCTCACTCCTTCCCCCTCCAAGACTCACTCCCTCACTTCCTCCAAGTCTCACTCCTTCACTCCCAGTCTCACTCCTTCCCAGTCTCACTCCTTCCCAGTCTTATTCCTTCCCAGTCTCACTCCTTCCCAGACTCACTCCCTCCCTCCTCACTCCCAGTCTCACTCCCACAATCCCTCTTAATCTCTCTCCCTCCCTCCAAGACTCACTCCCTCCCCCTCCCAGTCTCACTCAGTCTTTCCCTCCCAATAACACTCCCTCCCATCCAGTCTCACTCCCTCCCCCAGTCTCACACCTTCTATCCCAGTCTCGATCATCAATCCCCCTCTGACTCCCTCACTCCTCCCTCTCAGTCTCACTCCCTCCCAGTCTTATTCCATCCCTCCCTGTCTCGTCGCAGGCTCTCCTCCGTCTTTTCTGCATTCCGATAACATTTCCTCTGCAAGCTCACCCTTTCTTCCTCAACCCTTCTTTCCTACATTATGTTATGGCCATTTTAGACTCCTGCCTCCCACATTTCTTACATTTCCCACCAAACTTCCATGTCATGTAAGGACATATCGCTCACTCTGCCCCTCGCCTTCAAACGTTTCACTCTGCCTTCATCTTCATTCAAACATGATATTCCCTAGACAAATATATATGCCCCCCCCCCCTCTCTTCCTCACATCGGTCCCTCGATCTTTACAGCCGAACCTCTCCCTTCCGTCCCTGCCTCCCTTTCACACTCCCACGGTTCACAAAAAGGAACAACATTTTAATAACAAAAGTAACCCATTAAATGGCCAAGCCGGAGTAAACATGTACGTTACGTCGAAGTTACGTTACGTTATTATTGTTCAACTACGATCATGCCATTTACTTAATGTCGATTTCACAGATCTTCCACCCTTCGTACAACTTCGGAAAGCGAATGATCACGTGACCGCAGTCGCTTCCTTCACAGTGACACGCTGCGACACACGTCACTAGTTCTCCGGATACGACGACGCTGGTCCATTCACATGATACGTACTTTCCCGCAAACTCACATTTGTACGATTTCATCTCTCGCATCTCCACCGTGAAGTGGGATGCGGAGCACGTGAGATGATGTCCGGTGATTGTGAACGTGAACGACGTCTTCATTCTGTCCGGCACACACCTCTTGATGACGAGTCCCGGCAGCCAACACTTGGTCTGTGGTTCAGGGTTCCAGCGACTAATGCTTCTGTTAAACGTGTACACGTCAGTGTCCGCCAAAGTCAGACATGTTTCGTTGTTCGCGTCGTTCAAGCGAACTGACATCTCTATTGTAACAGTCGGGAAGAGCACAGGCTGAGCTGACACTAAAACGGGAAGAGCATTATCGATGTACTATCAATCATAACGGAAGTGTCTTGATTGATATAGAAATACATACACTATCACAGTTGTCATTAAAACACTGCCGTTTATTAAAAAATATGCTCAATATAAGGTTGTAACATCAATACTGGTAAAGAAACACGTCCTTATATATGACTCTTGCGTTAATGTTCTACACAAATACGACAAGAACAGCTCTTTTGTCAAATGAGCACATCGCGGTACCTTTGTAAATCGTGAAGCGGACGCTGTCATCAGCAGGTATCGTCGACAGACCATGGTGCTATCCCGATGACTCAGTCGAACGAGTTCTTTCACTCCCGGATTCAGTCCAACTCCCGTAGAAATGACGCCGTCGGCCCAAATTACCCAGAACCCCCTCGTAGCGTCGCAATTCTGGGTGAATTTGGACGTACTACTGGACGTCTGACCAGACTGCTCATCAACGATGGTGTTGGCTTCGAGGGAAGAACTGGACAACTCCAGGCGGTACACCAAATCATTTGTGGTGTTGTACAACCTGACCTGAATTTGATTGCAACTTTTGACTTCAAACATCACGGTCCTCTCTCCGTCCATAGGCAAAATCGTGTCACTGATGTGGCGTGGATGGCACTCTACAAGATTGATCGATCACGTCACGTAGCAACCAAACAAGACACCATAGCATAGTTTGTTTCGTTCTGTTAACGGTTAACGTAATTCATGCACATTTGAGTGACAGTCAAATGTATTGGTTGTAAGCCGTTCATGTTTAGTGCGTGTGCATGTGCGTGCCGGTATGCGGGCGGACGGGCGTACAAAAAATAGTTTTATATTTACGTATGCGTTTCAGTGCTTTGTCGTTAATTTATATAACTTACTTGAGCATCCATCCTGTAGTAGAGCGATGCCAGGTGCAAGTCCAAGCTGCACGTGTAGATCAAACTCACCGATAATTTCACCATTCAAATCGGCGATTACGAGACTGAAAATACAAAACGTTTTAATCTTTGGTATTACGTTGGTAGCTTAGATTCAACACAAACTCTCACGAATGCACGCATTTACACAAACCCATGCACACAAATCCACGTGCACATATACACACAGACATACACACGCACACGCACAACCAAACATACAACCAAATACACGCACGCACAAACACACACACACACACACACACACACACACACACACACACACACACACACACACACACACACACACACACACACACACACACACACACACACACACACACACACACACACACACACACACACACACACACACACACACACACACACACACACACACACACACACTCACACACATGCTCTGTCTCACACACACACACACACACACACACACACACACACACACACACACACACACACACACACACACACACACACACACACACACACACACACACACACACACACACACACACACACACACACACACACACACACACACACACACACACACACACACACACACACACACACACACACACACACACACACACACACACACACACACTCACCACACACATACAGACACTCACAAACAAACAAATACATACATACATACAAACGCACGCACGCCATTATAAATGCAAACACGTACGCACCCATATGCATACGCAATAACTGAGCTAACACGCCAAACGTCAAATCTGCAAGTGAATGTAACTGAATATGTGTACTTAAACACAAACGTCAAATCGTAACAACTGCAACTGAATGTAATTGTATACGTGTACTTAAACAACGTCAGTATATAAGCCTAAGCAGGTTGCCCACCCAACGTTGCAACATTTTAAATGATTCACCTTGATGTTTTTTTTAAAATCCATAGAACGGCGTCTTGTTGAAATCTTGGGTAGAACACTTCTCCGGTCATGTTGACGGCTCCAGTGCGTTTTCGGCCATCATAGTCAGAACATTCTATGAGAGCTGCAAGACAGAACATTTGCAATAAGTATTCATAAAGATGCCACATTTTGTTTTCATTACAATAAGTTTCTACCTCAACATACTTACATACAAATTTAGTAAAAAGTGTATTATCGCAATCTAACATATATCCCATTATATATTCTCGGTCAGAAGATTAAAAATTTCCGACTAACAACACAGAAAGAATAGCGATATCACATAGCCAGTTAATATGGTTAAAATTAGTGATATTTGTATTTATTTCACAGTCAGTTTACATTTTTCGCGTGACGTTTCGGCTTCTGGAGGACTACCGTCTCGTCATCTAGCGGTAGCCGTCTGAGGAAGACTGCTGAAATCAGCCGCAACGTCATCGGAAAAAAGGTAAATTGACCGTGAAATAAGTAAAAATATCACTCAAGAGTCGTTGATGTCAGCACTATAACGGCGTAAGCTTTCCTCGTTTGCCACAACATCATCACTCACAAGAACGACCACACAAATGAAAAAGAAATGATGCTTATATACCACCATTACGTCGATCTATCTACACATACAGACCATGCTAAGCATTGAAACAAACAGGCAAGGCTGACCCGGACTCTCAGTGGACAAAAAAGATGAGTAAATGAGTGAGATGTTCTCTGAGATATATGTGCAACATACACTGCGCTAAGAACAATGCAACCCGTGTCTAAGGCACCGACACAGTTATTACCCACACAACGAACCAAGGGCAGTAATAATCACTATAACAGTACTTTGACATTAATCTCGTTCCCGTGACCATTTAATGACAATTAAATCGAACATAACCCAACAGTGGTCAGCAGAGGAGTGGCAGTTCAATCAATGTGTCAATTAAAACGCCTTCAATAAAGTACTTTGTGATATTTTAAATACATCGCCGATTAGTAGATCAGAGGCCTACTAAAGTACAAGGACCGTAATGAACATGGAAAGAGACCATTGTACGTCGGCAACCGGGAGGAGATACATTTACAGTGCCGTCAAGTTAGAGACGGAGGTGGAGGTGGAGGTGGAGGTGGAGGTGGAGGTGGTGGTGACGGCGGCGGAGACGGAGATGGGGGTGGTGGTGGTATGTACGGCCATGGATGTTAACACAAGCATTCCAGCCTAGCGGGCTCACGACACTCAATAGTACCATCATAGTCAAATCACTCAATTGATGGTGGTGGAGATGGAGGTTGTGGTGGAGGTGGTGGTGACGGCGGCGGGGACGGGGACGGAGATGGTGGTGGTGGTGGTATGTACGGCCACGGATGTTAACGCAAGCATTCCAGCCTAGCGGGCTCACGACACTCAATAGTACCATCATAGTCAAATCACTCAATTGATCACTCTTGCGCTTGCAAACAATCATTCGAAACGACTTGCCGCTCGCTGATCTATTGTTTTAGGCCAGACTGATATCATAATGTTTATGTCTACCATCATGTCTATACCATATCAAAACGAACATGATTTAACAATTCTACAGTATCACGACAAGGCCTATCGACAGACGTGAACTACACAGTCAGTCCGATCTTCGTTATTTTCAACATGCACCGAATATCTGCGCGCACGGTATGGTGTTTACGTAACGACGCTATGTAATTTCTAACGTTTGATAACTATGACTATAACTATGTAGAATACCATGGATTAACCGTTCTCTTGCTTCGATGATACATGTCTCACTGCGCGCGTCTTTTCGCCGTAGTGCACCGAATACTTCCGGTTATAAGTGGATGCACGTAAACAACAACACCCGCAGGTTAATCCGCTTGTGAGCCGTATCAAATGAAGAATCAAGTATTTCACAGTTATCGTGCAATGTGAAGAACAAGGAACAAGACGGGCACACGATCAGTGGAAACTTCGGATATTGGCTGTAGAATCAGCAGGGCTGTCACGACGCGGCCGAGACAGAGTTTCGAAGACGACTGACAAGTTGAAGTCAGCGACAGTTAAATACGAACTGACAGTCTTTTCAAAAACTATGCCGTGAATGAATTCTTGAGATTGCTATTTTAATATGTTATGCTCCGATCACTTTAGAGGGTAACTAATAATTAATCCAACCCAACACAAAATAATGTCTAATGAAATGTCTGTCAATTGCATACTCGGACTGCTAAGCCTAACTGGTGAACATGTTCCACGTGCATTACAAGTATTTCCCACATGTACACATAATTCGATAGCGCTGAGTGCTAGATCGAACGAACATGCCTCAGGTTCGACACCGCAACACAGGATTCGAACCCGGGTTCTTTCGGTCGAGAGTCCGAAGCTCTAGCCACTGCACCATTGCGCTCCACAAAGAGTAAGGAAGCAAAATATGGCGCGTGGGTATCGCCTGTTGCGGAAGTGTTGGGGTAGGGTGAGCTATAGAAGGTGGTATGTTGCAGTAGTAGCGGTGTCCTTGTCCAAAATCCACGAATTTGTCCAGGCCCTTCATGAGGAATACGTATAGACACAGCTAGACAAGATAATGCTTACTGTGTCAGACACGAAAAAAATGTTTACTAAATGTTTACCAGCCGTCCCGACCCCCGAAAGAAAGAAAGCAAAGTTGGGATACAGAAACAAAATACAGTGCGCGTCACCCAACTCGTCGTTTCTCTTCAATCACATTCGGACGCGGATATGGCTGAATTCTTCAAATTCGAGAACCAGCGAGAGCCTCCTTGTCCATCAGACCGAAGTTTGCTCAATTCGGAAATCCTAGCGTGCGTCAACGCGCCAACCGGTCGCGCCAATCCAGCTAGACAAGCAACAGTTCAAATACTCGACATGACTACCGTCATCTACATGGTGCATCCGACCAGACCGGCAACATTCGCTGAGTTTGTACACCTACATATTGTGCCTTTCCTGAAAGCTCAGATGACCGCAACGGTTGAACGCGTCAGTCTAGGACAACTAACCTGAACAAAGCCTGAAATCACTGACTCACCAGCATCGTGGGACAGGTGCCCGGACTCAAGTCGAACCAGATGGCAACGACAGCACGCCCATTCCCCAAAAGGTGCAATCGTACTTGAAAAATGTGGAAAACAAAAAGGAGCTACTTTCTTTTTCAATAAACAGCATACTAAGACTGACATGGATTGTGCCCTCCTCCTACATTGTGGCTGCACGAAACGGGCAGCCCTTCGTTGCACGGCATTGTGCAAGATCGAGGGTGGCTGCATAAACAATGATAACAAAGATGCGAACCACTGAACCACCACTAATGGATAGATGGATATGTGGATGGACGGATGATGGATGAGATTGTCTGATTTTACGAGTGGAGTGAATAGGCAAAATAGCGTTGAACTCTTGTTAGGTAAAATCATTGTAGGTTTCGTTTCGACCCACTGAAACAATGATTCATGCCTATTTTAAAATGATATGTACATAATAACAGTTGAAACAAAATAACATTGAATTTGTGTACAAATTAACATATCGTTCATTGTGATTTCTAGAATAATATTATCATTATGGACTGGGTGACATTCAACGTTTCCAAAGCATTATATTCTGTTATCCTCGTTATGCTATTACATTTTAATGCGTAAACTATGTTAACAAATGCCTACAGGAGGGATGTTATGAGAGACCGACGATACCACGCAAAACGCATATCTAATGATACCATGCGAAACGCATAGTTAAGATTGGCTTATTCTACGCAACACAATGGAGGAAGGAAACATACTAACTTATCCACCAATCAAACGTACTCATTTAACATCAATATCTACAGCACACCATGATAATAATTTCTCAACACTGTTTCACGAATAATGACTATAAAAATATTAAACTTACATTTAAATGCCAGTGATGCCATAGGTATAATGACCGTCCATACACTTGTCGATCTGAAGCTCGGGGTTTTATTATTAGATGACATTAGTGTGTTATTTAATGTCAGGAGAGACTGCATTTCGCACGGTATCGTATTCGCGGGTATCGATTAGCAAGTTAAGTCGGTGTATCTCACCCAGGTTTGTAGTGGTAAGCATTTGTTTGTCATCACGTGTAAAGTAAACTAAATATAATATGTATGATTCATACTTTTTATTAGTGTATATATGTGACTGAGTTATTTGCAATTAAACTTTCTTAAGCTTTCGCGTGGTATCGCATTGTTTACCATTTTCATATTTTTTCGTAGAAAGATGATCTCGGCAAAATGTGACTGCGATTACACATAAATTAATCATGCACATATATGCAAACTGTATGAAGTCTTGTATATAATATTTAACATTGGAATAAAACATGTTTCGTTCTCTGTTTAATGCGCTCGGAAAGTGTAGGTTTGCGTGGTATCAGTTAAATAGTATTTAGAGGAAACTAATTCTCAAAATTTTTTAATTCACGCTAGCGCAACGATTTTTACATATTGCTTGCCCACATTTATTACACATCATGCGGCCTATTATTTGTGCGCATATTTTGAAGCATGTTTTGAGAGGCTGCTGTTTAATGAAATAAGACAAATATGTGCAGGTTTCGTGAGAATCGACACACACACACACACACACACACACACACACACACACACACACACACACACACACACACACACACACACACACACACACACACACACACACACACACACACACACACACACACACACACACACACACCCACACACACACACACACACACACGCACGCACGCACGGACGCACATATTACTAAATTACTATCGTTAATATTCAAATTGAATTACACTTATTTAATATAACATTATTATACTAAATCATAAGTAGGTATTCAAATGTTGTTATCACAAAAGAATTAATGCATTGCACTGTTGTAGCTTGGCATGTTTTCACGGAAGTAATACTTACAGCGACGACGTACTGCAGTACCTGTGTCCCCTAGTCGTACCGTCGTATACCTGGCGTCGAAGCCAGCATATGTCGCCGAGCCGTCGGTTTTAAACGCCACAAACAGATCACTGCTGCTAGAAATGAAGGTTCTTGTGGAACGACACAGTGTGCCCAGCAGTGGAGCAAATTCACAATTTCCGTCGTACACTTTGATATTGTCATAACGGCAGGTGGACTCTGGCTCCAACTGTACCCTGAAGAACTCCAGTTTCACTGCCTACAACGCGACACACAGTAGTGTTCACAATAACACATGCAGAAAAGTATTAAACATAAACGCATAAACGCCACAAACAAAGCATTGGGGCTGGACGTGAAGGTTGTTGTGGATGTGCAGAAAGTGCCGAGCAGATGTGTCAATTCACACTTTCAGTCGTGCGTATGATTTGATGTTGTCATTACCACAACCAAGTGCGTGTCCAGATGGGGTAGTCTGGGGAGCTGCAAAAAACCTTCTCTGGTGGCCGAACCAAATGGTGTAGAATTGTTTTCGCTGCCGCGCCGCCGTAACTTCAGCTTCTTCGCTGTCTCGGCTCGACTGGTGACACCAGAAGACGGGGAGGTGCTATTCAAAATGTTTCGTCGCTGCGCCGCCGTAGCTTCAGTTACGGGGACAAATTAAAAAGGGTCTTGGGGCACGGTCATGGGAGCCCGTACAACAAAGTTTGGGGGTACGCCAAATTCCAAAGGTATATGGGACATGCGTCCTCAGTCCACCTAGACGCGCCTACGAAAACTGTAACTGTGTCCATCTTTACCATAAGGTACTCCGGCTTCACAGCCTACGACATGGTATGCAGTAATGTTCACAAGTGTACGTGTTACCAAAAATAGATAAGCGAGCGAAAAATGAACAACTGTCAAACACGTTACAAAACGCCTTTTTAACGATTGCTAGTACCATTACGGTTCGGATTACAACAATATTGATGTCGTTTGAAAGTGTAAACTTTCTGCTATTCAAACATATAAATGGTTTCCTAATAATCATTCCTAAAATTAACTAAAAGCGGACCTACAACCGGGCCCGTTCCGGTGTCTTAGACACTGCGAACGATGTTGTTTCGTCGACATAGTTCACCAATCTACCGATTGAGGTACCGCTATCTGATTTCATGGTATAAGCTCCACCCACTTTCAAACGGCTGCTAAAATGACATGCGCGAAGTAGGCGTGACGTCACAATCACATATATGAACCAACCAATGCAACGAATTTAGACCCGCTGGGTGGCGTACGTTATTGTGACGTAACGCCGACGTAAAGATATATAGGTTTCGTTGCGATCAAAGCATATCAGTTTAGCCGCGGTTTAAAAGTGGGTGGAACTTATAATATGAAATCAAGACATTTTGAAGTGCGCATGTCTGAACCTATTCAAATTAGGAAAATAGCGCCGCAATCGGAAGTGTACTGAGTACCCGCCGCCAACATCGTTCGGAACCGTACAGAACACAAAAAACAGCGTGATTGTAGGTCCGATTATCGGTGTTCTTTAAACGGTTACCGGGAAATCTAGATGACGCTAGAATAACAAAAAGTGCATCCTTTCAAATGATACCAAGATCGTCGGGACAGGACGAGCCGTGAGGGTGCTAGCGACCGTAGAATTTCATGTTTTGGACGTGTTCTGAGTTGTTCATTTTTCGCTTGCTTATCTATTTTTGATGTTACGTAATAGTAATGAGGCAAAAGAATAGACTTATGTCAGCTTATCGTCAAAACTGGCCGCTTAAAAACGCTGCATACAAAACGACATACAAATGTATGGTAATTGACAGTGTTGACTGAAGTACTTCAATTTTGTACTTGAATAAAAGTAAAAGTAACTCCCCTCAAAACTACTTAAGTAAAAGTAAAAGTACATTGAAAAATCCTACTTGAGTAAAAAGTTAAAATAATTCTCAAACGTACTTGAAGTAAACATAAAAGTACAATTCAACGTTTTAATTTAAACACGTACAACATTTCAGCAAGCACATAAAATGCGAGACTAACATACAACTAACTATTTTACTTTACATGACTATTCTAATAAAACCTTAACCAAATACCAGTCACACGACACATACTATATAACAGTATACACATGACAATTTAATAGAACATTAACCCAATACCATGCAAATTAGTTCTTTTAAACATATCCAATATCTTGTAGAAGCACTCGTCGGTATAGCACTCCAACTTCTTCAGTTCAGTCTTCGTAAATCCCCTCTTTTCGGTTGATTGATGTCCTGGCCTTTATGATCCACATGGCTTTATTTGTCGTATCCTTCTTCCTTATCCCCTATTTTTGCTCCTTCCCAGTCTATGATATGATGCTGTGTTGTTGCGTGGTCTGTGAGGGCGGATTTGTTGATAGTATACGTTGATCCTTTTCTAGCTCCTCGTGTATTTCGCTCTCCTTGTGTTGTCAACATTATTTCTATGTTCCGTTTTGTACAATCTTCCCGTCTCCCCGATAGTTTCATCACTACAGTTCTTGCATGATACTCCAGTTCGCCTTGTTCTTCTAGCTCCACTACACAAGGATAATTTGCATAAAAATTAACTACCCTGAAAAAATTTCAGCTAATCCAATACCAGTGACATGACCAATCTACCATTGTTATCTTGGACCATGTCCTGTAAGTAGAGACAATTATCAGTTACATGACCTGTACAGCACGTGACCAAGACCATCAATGGCCTCATGGACCATGTCCAGTAGGCAGACGTAACACCAGTACTGCGCAACACCCTCATACAGGGGATGGAACAGACCACTTTACCCAAAAGAATTGTTCAACTTGAGAAGCAGCTGGTTCTCAAAGTGTGCGTCTCCGATGCGTGCCCAAGCAGGCATGAAAATCCTGCCAGCTGCATAGAGAACCGCGCACAAAGCAAGCATATCAGTTGTTCCCCTTTCGTTTCTTGATCCGAAACAATTACGGTCACTTATGTTCAGACAAACATTCTGGCTAAATGGGCTCATAACAGACGAGAGTAGCATCCACCCATATCAAATCACTCAAGTTATCACACCAGTGCTTGTAAACAATCACTCCAAACGACTTCCCGCTCGCTGATCTCTTATTTATAGGGGTTAGCGTTGACGCGCTACCCCAAAGCGAGGTTCATATGCAAATATGATCGCCACCTGGCCGGTGAATCGCTGTGACTGGATAATATTATTAATAGATTTCGACATGGCCACACGATCTCCTTGACGACTAGACACGGTTTTGGAAATGTTGTATAAACTGGGTGTATCATACATAGTCCTGACGTTTCATAAATATTTCGCGAAGTAAACAAAAGAAACGAAGTAAAAAGTATCGTTACTTTAGATAAAACTACTTCGTTACCAGTAAAACTACGTTATCAAAATTGTACTTATCAAATCTACTCAAACATTGTAACGAAGTAATTGTACATTTTTAGTAGTTAGTAAGGCCATTCTAATCAGTAAATGAGGCGTCATGAAAATGAGGAACTGTAAATGCTGACTCATCTCCGGTTAGAGAGCGCCCCCTAGCGATTATTACTTCACCTCCGGTGACGTCATCATATCCCTTAGTTATCGCCTACCCTATTGCCTCATTGTAATAGGGTGATGACCTCCTCTTAGTGCGAATTTGAGTGCGTGTCAGTGTAAGGAAGGTGGTGGACGGCTAATGACCGCCTCTTATCGGGCATATCATCGTGTGTGCGTGCGTGCTTATGAAACAAATGAACAAAACACGGTATTATACAAGTGCACACGTATTTTTTAGTGACCAAAGATATAAGCGGATAATGGCATGACTTGTGTGTATTTTACGACCGAGTGGTCGTGAGCTTACGGATGATTACCACTAGGCATTTGACAACGTCATTTTGACCTATCTTACCTAGTTATTTAGTTCATAACCTATTTGCCATGGGGCGCTATTTAACAATGACCTACTCATCAGGGAGCGCCACTTGATGTTGATCTATGACCTTCCACCGTAAGTGTCGTCATTCCACCTTCCACCGATCATGATCATTTGTTCCTTAATTTGTACATACTGTATTACAACGCCACAATAATTGGTTGATTTGACAGTCCTGTGTAAATACATGCTATAACAGTACTGTGAAGACTTACATCTCACGCTCTTCTGGTAGTGTGCAATCCTTGCCATTCGGTATCTTCCCAAGCCATCCTACCAACCATTTTTCTTTCGTGTTGAACGTATGAATCGTTGAGCGCGACTAAATCCTAACACGTGTATTTTGAAATCAACAGTTTATGAAATATGATACGCATGCAATCTCAACATATATAATCAACTCCGCTTGTAAGCTACGCTTTTCTTTTTTAATCGACTATTGTACACAAACAGGTTCAAAGTCGTCAGTGTACTCAACAGCCGCTGAAAAATGTCTGATTAGAAAACGCATACCTTTAAAAAGATGATATAAAGCTGTTTAAAAATGGTATATTATTTATTGTCGCCACCGCTGTTTTTGACATCACACCAACCAAACACGCGCACGCGTTTTTTGAATGAGTGATACGGACTTTAACACACGGATGCAGCAAGCCAGCCTGCTACGCGAACTTGACTAGGAATAATTTAGGTCATTAACAAGACGAATCAATTACTATTTATCGGACATTAATGAAACCTCATTATATTGTAGGTCAGTGTTTGTGTGTTTTAGGGCGGTATTTTTGTGTTTAGGCCACTGTTTATGTATTGTAGGTCGGTGTATGTGTGTTGTAGGTTTGTGTGTTGTAGGGCCGTTTGTTTGTGTGTTGTAGGTCCGTGTGCTTGTAGGTCCGTGTGTTTGTATGTTGTAGGTCAATGTTTGTGTGTTGTATGTCGGTGGTTGTGTGTTGTAGGTCAGTGTATGTGTGTGTTGCAGGTCCGTGTTTGTGTGTTGTATGTTTGTAAGTTTGTGTTTTATAGGTCAGTGTGTTTGTGTGTTTTAGGTCAGTGTTTGTGTGTTATAGGTCAGTGTATGTGTGTTGTAGGTTTGTGTTTGTGTGTTGTATGTGCGTGTTTGTGTGTGTTGTAGGTTAATGTTTGTGTGTTGTAGGTCAGTGTGTGTCTCGTAGGTGACTGTTTGCGTGTTATGGGCCCGTGCGTTTATGTATATTTTCAACAGACATACAAGGCTAAACACCCACAAACCAGCAATGTCAATACGTTGAATGGACAAATATGTTTCTTATACGAACTGGTCACCCCCATACTAAAACGTAAAGTCACTAGGTGGCACTTCAAGGTAGGTCAATAGGTCAAACTTTTATATGAATGATGGGTAAGACAATAAAATCTAAGCACACGGGGTGCAAAGTCAGCACGTTCAAAACACAAACATCTAGAAAATCTAAAGTTCAACAGATATGAAGCACAAAAGAAAAGACATACAAGACGAAATACCACTCAAATAAGGAAACTCGCTTATTTTCAACAGACATACAAGACTATACCCGACGGACAAACATATTTCTTATACGAAATGGTTACCCCCAAATTAACACGTAAAGTCACAAGGTGGCGCTTCTTGGTAGGTGAATAGATCAAACTATGATACGAATGATGGGTAAAACTATAACATTAATGCACACGGGGTGCAAAGTCAGCATGTTCAAAAGACAAACATCTTCAACAAATATGAAACACGAAATAAGAGACACACAAGACGAAATACCATTCAAAGAAACAAAATCGACACGCTCAAGGGGCAAACATTACTCATACGAACTGGTCATCCCCAAACTGATTCGTAAGGTCACTAGGAGGCGCTTCTTGGTAGGTCAATAGGTCAAAATATGACTTTAATGATGGGAATACAATTTATGTACACGGGGTGCAAATTCAGCAAGTTCAAAAGACAAATATGTAGAACAATCTAACGTTATACAGAAATGAACCACGAAACAACAGACATACAACACGAGATATCACTAAAAGAAGCAAAATCGCCTATTTTAAACAGACACACAAGGCTAAACACGCACAAACCAACAAATTCAATACGTTCAATGCACAAATATGTTAATTGTACGAACTGTGGTTTATATGGAGGACGTATAATTAATCCGTTGGTGAACTCTGGACCTGTTATTGCGCAAAAGAGAATCGAGGTTGCGAAATATTAAATTGTGTAATGGTTGCTAAACGTGTCAACAAAGAAAAGCGCATAACCATTGGTGATGTACTAAATTGAAGAAAGAAAATGTCGTTTGACAGTTGGTAACAAAGTATTTCATATCAGCGTTTTGTTGCTCGACATCTGGTTATGATAATAGTTGTTAGTTGCGCAAGAACATCAAAGAATGGATCATAATTGTTGATGGCTTATTGAAATGAACAAATAATTGTTCGATCTTTGAGGTGTGGTAACGCTTATCGATAACAAACTTTGGTCTTATTGGCACTACCGCCGCGTTAATTGACATATGTTACTGATAGTGAACCGTCGATCGCTACTCTCAACGACATCTGGTTTTGATTAGGTTGCCAAATACACATCGCAGTCCCAGTCACCAAAGTCCAATCGCGTTGCGTTGTTACGGTCTGTTTTTTTATAGAAAGAATGGTTATGACAAAGGCCACTGGTATGAGACAAAGGATTATGAAATTTTAAATAACGGTTGATGTGTGGCAAAAGAAGATGACCGGACCTCCGACATACAACCCAAAAACACCGACGTACAACACACAAACACCGGTCTAAAACACACAATCACCAACCTTCAACACTTTATCACTGACCTACAACACACAAACACTGACCTATAGCACACAAACAACAACATACAACACACAAGCACCAAAATACAACACACAAATACAAGGACCTACAACACACAAACAGACACCTACGACACACACACACTGACCTACAACACAAAAACACACGGACCTACAGCACACAAAAACTGACCTACAACACACACACACACACACACACACACACACACACACACACACACACACACACACACACACACACACACACACACACACACACACACACACACACACACACACACACACACACACACACACACACACACACACACACACACACACACACACACACACACACACACACACACACACACACACACACACACACACACAGACACACAGACACACACACACACACGTTGAACTATAACACACAAACACACAAACACCAACCAACAACTCACAAACACTGACTTACAACACACAAACACTGACCTACAACACACAATCCCTGACCTACAACACACAAACACTCGTGGTGAAAGTGAAAACCAAGGAGATGAAAACATGGACCATTTGGAAGCCGCCGCTGTTGGCCCTGGTGATGGAGTTGACGCAGCTGGTCGTGCTGATAACAACAATTCTCTCTTGTCTGACATTAGATCTGTATGTATTTTCCGAGTCGTGGAGTAATGATTTAATTGCTGTTGCCGCTGGTATAAATGTAATTCTTAATGATGCCTGCTGTTGAATGGTTGGCTGCCATTACCTACCACTTGCTTCAATTAAACAAAATGAAGGAGCATTTACTAAATATCTTTGGTTCGTAATTATTTTAAAGAATTTATAGAAATAAGTTTGACATCAGTTAAAGAAAAATAACAGTATACTGATACATCAAATAGCATTGTAAGTGTACATATGATCAGGAATTATTATCAGCTGGCAACGTAATTTAGCACGTTTAGTGGAGTGAAACATGACTAGGATCAGAAACAAAAAAGAATGTACGATACTGCAACCGACTGAAAGAGTGAAAGCTGCCTACACTAAACTACAGAAGACAGAGAACTAATATCATCCAAACATTAACAACCATCAAAAGAATGAACTCTATCAAACAGGATTGTAAATACTCACAATGTTCATCAAGACAGATATTCACGAAAGCCACTGGTAACACAAGAGGCCACAGTGAAAAACTATAAACACAGAGATCAATAGAAAACAGGCACTCTTTCTACTTTACTGGAATAGTGGAACTCGCTATCGGATGACACAGGTCGTACACAGACTATCTGAAGTCTCGCCTCCGAAGAAATTGGAGAAACCAACCAGACACATACAACTACAACTTCATAAACTAGCCTAGACGTGAACTATCCTAGACGTGAACTAGCCTAGACGTGAACTAGCCTAGACGTGAACTCGCCTAGACGAAGCAAACCTGAAGAGAAGAGAACATAAATAAAAAGCAATGCCCCCAGTAACAATATTAGCAAAGAAATCTGGAAAAAACAACTACAGGAAATAAAACTTGAGCGTGCCAATGCTCAATCGTGGGCAACTATTAAAAATTCTTGAGGTAAGTAAATACAAGTGTACATTTTTTTCTCAAAATGTTTTGCAGGCCGTTTGCGCTCACGCATTGTGCTATTGTTAACTTCGTAAAATACGGACAAGTGACTTTGCTGCCGGGCCAATAACCTTTTGAAGTTGCTGGTCCGGTTGACCAATAACTTTTTTGTGGTAAAGATCGTACACTGGTGACGTACTGTAAAATTTGTATAGAAGATGTCACAAGATAGGAGACATTTCTGGTGTATATATCAGCTGTTTAAATACGTGGTAGATTTACTCCCTCAATTTTTTCCATCGGTTTGTGTAGCAGTGATATATGTGCATCTACATATATTATCCCATATTTTGTCAAGAAAGATACACAATTGTACATAACGTTTACTGAACAATATCGTTTGTCATAAAACTATGACAACACATAATAGGGATGTTTATTATAATAGTCTAAGATGATTATTGTACACCTTCGGTCACAAAACCTAACTAAAATGTTTATATAATTTGGTTTGTTTAATGCTGTCATTTCAATTCTATCTATTGTATATATTATTTTCTGTTGCTAAAACTATTGCAACAACGTTTGTTAGCAGTAGACTTCACTATTGCAATTCCCTCCTTTATAGTATCGCTAACAAGGATATTACAAAAGTTCAACCGATCCAAATTTGTCTAGCAAGGGTAGTTACAAGATCTCCTCGTTTTTCTCGCTCTGTACCACTTTTGAAATCTTTGCATTGGCTTCCTGTACAATAGCGAATGATATTTAAGATGTGTACCATTACATACCAGGCACTGTCCAGTAAGCAACAATCTTATTTGCACTCACTGCTTACTCCTGTAAGAAAACCTATCCAGCTTCGATTATCTAGTTCTGACCTACGTATTGTTCCTATCCTGTTGTCATGGTGCGCCCCTGAGCTTGGTTTCCAAGGATTTAGGCGAAATAGAAGTTATCTTATTGTATTATTATTATTGTTATTATCATCATCATCATCATCATCATCACAATATCATCATTATCATCATCATTATCACCATGATTATCATAATTTTTATCATCGTTATTAGTATCCTTATTATTATTAATAGCATTATTAAAATTATTATTATCATAATTATTATCATTAGTATCATCATTATTATATTCACTATTATCGTAATTATTATCATTATTATTATCATTATTATTATCATTAGTATCATCATTATTATATTCACTATTATGATCATTATGATCATTATTATGATCATTATTATTATCATTATTATCATTATTATTATCATTATTATTATTGTATTTACTTAAAATGTGCTGCACATACGTGCCTCGTTTTTTACACAGATGCTGACATAAAATGTTCTCGTGTCGTCCTATAATTAGTATACATACTAGCCACAAAAAGAAACTGTGCATAGGAAGACAGGCACCGAAATGTAATGCAATAGATTGATTTTGCGCAATGTCGCTTAACATAAAACAGGGACATGTAGATTATACCATAGCATGACTTTCATTGGAAAGTTACATAATGCAAGGTCAGGCAACGCCATTGTGTGAAAACAAAGAAAATGCTCCTGTAGGGGGGTTCGTAACAGGCATGGTTACATGAGGCAGACGTTTGGAGAGCTGCTGGTACACCCAACTGGAAAAACACATGAAGCACAAGCTTGACATTCCACTGTAGGCACCGATGCACTGCAGCGATCAAAGCAGTTGGAGGACACACCCGTAATTAATCTTGTGACGTTCAAGTTCGCCACTGAAACGTTGATCCTAAAGATTAGGCATAAACGTAAAGCCATCGTGTTATTGTCACGTGAAAATAATGGCATACATGTTACACTTACATAACACTTTTGTGTGGACAGCTTAAACCATTTAAAACAATATAATGACATTTGTATCATGCACAGTTTCTTATTGTGGCTAGTATATATGTAGCGGGGTGTAGGGTAGAACCTGGAGGTATAGTCCCTTTGGTGATGGGCAGCCGCTCCACTTCTGTGGAGGCTCTAACCACTGGTTCCCACAGTCTATCTAGCTCATGTATGGCTCCTAGGAACTGCTAGTGTACGGCAGTGGCCACACCTCGGGCAATGGTCTCGGCTGACCAGCAAAACTACATGAGTAAGGCTTGTAGGCTAATGCCTATTGAGTCGAGGGACGTCTGCCCTCAGCACACAAAGACTGTCTCGGAGGAGTAGGCGGCCAGCCGATTGGCTACACCCCCGGCTACAAATGCGAAACAGCAACAGCCTTTCACCAGGCTGCAAGGTGCCTACTAAGACTCATGTGGAAGGACCGGTGACCCGCTGTCCTGCGGTGCAAGACTTTTTAGTCAAGGAATAATGGAGTTAACCATACACAAACCAGCGGAAGGCAATGGGCAACTACCGCTGTATTAGTCCAAGAAACCTTGATGGAGAATACAGAGAGTAAGAGAGGTCGTAGTGGTGAGCCCCCAGGCTGGATAGGACGACAGATACGGGGGAAGAGCTTGGAGATGTTGGAAGTAACGCCAGAGCTGATGACGGTAGTATGCCCGACTGTGCGGGAGGTAAAACCAGCAACAAAAAGCTAAAAGGGAAAATCCGTGTGGCAACATGGAACATCAGAAAAACTAGTCATGGAACACTACAAATGGTAACATCGGAAGCAGATAGATATGGGTAGATATATTGGAGATTGCGGAACACAGGTTGGCCGGACAAGGACACTTTCGCCCGGATTCAGGAGGAAAATTTATATACTCAGGAGCAACTAAGTCAGGGATGAGTGGTGTTGCGTTCTATCTGTCAAAGAAAACTGAAAATGCACTATTAGGATACAATCCGGTCAATGACAGAATTATTACCATACGAATACGAGCAAAACCCACGAATATAACATGTATTCAAATTTATGCACCAACGAGCACTGCAGACGACGATGTAATAGAAACGTTTTATGATACACTGCAACGAACAGTTGACGAGGTAAACAGGAAAGACATGGTAGTACTGATGGGCGATTTCAATGCAAAAGTTGGCATTTGTCAAAACGAACAAGAAAAATGGAAATATCGGGAAATATGGACTAGGCGAGAGAAATGGGAGAGGAGATAGACTTGTTGAGTTTATCATAGAGAATGAACTGATGATCACCAATACTTTCTTCAAACAACATCAAAGAAGACTTTACACTTGGACAACACCAGATGGTCGCAACAGAAATAAAATCGACTTTATGCTGATACCAAAACGATGGAGGACGTCTGTATTTAATGCAAAGACATTACCGGGAGCCGATTGTGGCTCTGACCATGAATTGCTAAGCGCCAAGATTGCGATAAAATTAAGAAAGATGAAGATAGGGAAAGAGATTGTGAGGTATGACGTCAGTGATATCAAAGAAGGATACCGAGTAGAGGTTATGAACCGTTTCGGAGTATTTCAGACAGTGGCTGACGAGAAGGAACCAGAAGAGTTGGCAGTAGAAATTAGGAACATCATTATGGAATCAGCTGACAAACACTTCACTAAAAAGAGGAGACAAAAACAACCACGGATAAGCGAAGACACACTGCAGATGATTGACGAAAGGAAAGAGTTAAAGAAGAACAAAGAAATGAGTGAGAATTATCATGAGAAATACAGAGAGAAGTCCAGGATGATTAAACGAATGTGTAAGGAAGACAAGAAGAAATATCTAGAGAAGAAATGCGAAAAGATAGAACTATGTATGAGAAGGAACGATAGTCGCAGTATGTTCGAGGAAATCAAGTTTATGACACAGTCGTTCAAACCTAGACTTGGCGTTATTAAAGATGAAACGGGAATGACTCTGACAGAAAGCGATGACATACTTGAAAGATGGAAGCAATATTATGAAAGCATGTTTAAGAAAGAAGAAACAGAAGAGGTAGACATGGATGAAGACAGAGAGAGGACAGAACCAGAAGATGAACTTGAGCCTTTGCGTTCAGGAAGTGGAGTGGGCAATAAAAAGTCTGAAAGACGGAAAATCACCTGGCACTGATGACATCACTGCAGAGCTAATAAGAGCAAGTGGCGAAGCAGGCGTGGATATGTATCACACATTATGCAAGAAAATATGGAGAAGTGGAACATGGCCCATGGACTGGAAAAGAGCCATCCTTATACCAATACCGAAAAAAGGTGACATACAAGAATGCTCAAACCACAGGAGTATATCCCTCATCAGCCATGCCAGCAAAATTACGCTAAAAATCATAATGAAGAGAATCACAACAAAATTAGAATGTGAAGTCAACAGAACACAAGCTGGTTTCCGGACTGGAAGAGGAACAAGAGATCACATTTTCAACCTGAAGATGTTAATTCAGAAATGCAGAGAATTCATCCATGACCTTAGGATCTGTTTCATAGATTATTCAAAAGCTTTTGATAATGTTAGTCATCAACAACTTTGGAAAACCTTGATTCGCATGGGATTTGACCAGAAAATTACATTACTTATCCAAAATTTATATGTTGGACAGCAGTCTGCAGTGAGATTAGAGTGTGGTACTACAGATTGGTTCCCAGTCGGCAAGGGAGTGAGACAGGGGTGCATTTTGCCCCCCCCCCACCTATTCAGTCTATACACAGAGAATATCATGAGAGAAGTCGAGACTGACACGAGAAGCAAGTTTTTTAATGGACTGAAAGTGAATGGACAGGAGATATATGAATTGAGATATGCCGACGACACAGCGTTAATATCCGATACAAAAGAGGGATTGGCTAAACTGATAACTACTGTTAAAGAGCACAGCGAGATGAAAGGATTGAAACTAAACGTAAAGAAGACTAAGATTATGGATGTGAAGGGATGTCGAGAACCATCAGAAGTCACAGTAGATGGCGAGGAAATAGAACGAGTGGAAAGTTTTGAATATATGGGTTCACTGATAGAAGCGGATGGAGATGGGACGAAAGAGATCAAGCGGAGATTGGCAATGGCGAGTAAAAAGTTGACGGAGAGGAAGGAGCTGTGGAAAGCAACGAGCAAAGATATGAAACTACGAATTATCCGAGTTTACATATTTCCAACGGCTACATATGGATGCGAAACCTGGACTCTTAATAAGAACATTACTAAACGTATAAATGCATTTGAAAACAAGTGTTATAGAAAGATATTACGAGTTTAGTGGACTGAACGCAGAACTAACGAATCCATCGCAGATGAGCTTGGTGTTATACCCGGGACTTTATTTAACTTTGTAAAGAAACTAAGTTATTTCGGCCATGTGAAACAGCATCAGTCTCTAGAGAGAGAGACTAATAATGGAAGGAAAAGTGGAAGGCAGAAGAAGCAGAGGAAGACCTAGGAGACAATGGGGGAAAGACATAGAGGAATGGATTGGAGCCGATGTCTGGCGAGTGGGGAGACTGGCAAACGAAAGAGTTGTCTATAGACAATCCATCAAGGCTGCAACGTCCGGAAATGGATAAGCAAAACCCAAACAAATATATGTAGCCAATTATGTACATGTTGAAAACATCTTCAAAAAGCCCATTTTCACAAAATAGCTCACCACGCAGAAAAAATCACAATAGAAAATGGCATCACGGTTGGTTATAACTGGTGAAGGTTTTTTTAAAGATTATTTGCCTAGTCTAGTATTTTCAGCTAAGACATGTAATAAAAAGCAATGGCTATAAGTGAAATTGTATTACGCTGCTTCGCTGTAGTATTTTTATGTAGCTCTGGTCGGAACTGCGCTCACATGCCTTTCATAATTAAAATAATGACCAACCTTCCATAGATCAACCTGAATCTTCCAACCACGTTTCATCCCGTTTATATATTGTGTCTGACTGATGCCAAATGCACCTTCTGGTCCCGTCAGTGTCGCTAGTGTTCCTTCATACTCTGGAACACACAAGAACACGTTTAATTGAAATTGTACCATGAGGTATTAGGATTTGGTCATAATGATCATGCGTGTATGTTGACTACAATGGTTGTTATTCAGTACGTTCTATTTCCATGTGAACATTTTAGTATATAAATGCCGATACATATTGTATAGCTAAACAGTGGCAAATACACCAGGACTTAATTACATCAGTTGGAATCTACAGAATCCGGGAGCCGAAATCATTGCACCGTACGAGCGAAGGGGTGTGCATACGAATTTCCGTACACGTTTGAGTCT